>JAAGEH010000038.1:12236756-12304584 GCA_011751065.1 Lasiurus cinereus | reverse complement strand
TCCTTCCTTCCTTCCTTCCTTCCTTCCTTCCTTCCTTCCTTCCTTCCTTCCTTCCTTCCCTTTCTTCCTTCCCTTTCTTTCTGTGATGAGAACACTTAAGAATTACCTTCTTAGCAAATTTCTAGTACATTGCAGTACTAAATTTCAGTTATGCAAGATAAATACCTTCTAGAAGATACTTTTTATTAAAACTGGAAAAACAAAGGCAGAGATGTTTTAAGGGTTTAAGGGGGAAATTATTTTTTCCATGTCTTCAGTCTCTATATTTCTTCTGCTATACAAGCAAACACCCCTGCCTAGATGGGGTCTTGAGATCTCTGTGTATGACTGGGGGCCTCTGTGGTGGGTGTAGGGATGCAAGAAGTAAAGCCACTTCCCATCACTATGCCCCTGCCCTTTGGGTCACTATTACCCCAGCCTGGGATGTTCTGCAACAGAGTTTCACTCATGGGCTGTCTGATATGGGACAGATACTTTAACCTGTCTCTGTCTCCCTTCCATGATTTGTTATAATGGAGTAACACATAAAATAATTCATAAAGCACTCATTAAATTCCATGCTTCTTAAAGGTACTCAAAACCTGCCAGTTCTTACCACTCCAGCCCCAAATGTTCCTCTCCTCCTTCAAATTCCAGTTCAATACCTCCTTCAGTAAACCACTCCTGTGCCCTCAGCTCGGTATGTGCATTGGCCCTTCTGCCCATATATTCCCCCAGCATTTATTTTTATTAAGCATTGTAATTAAGTATATTAGTTTTCCTTACTGCACTATATAATTTGTAAGAAGCCCTCCCCCAATGACCACTTCCTGATTCCCCAAAGCTATTAACATTTCCTGCTGTGGAAAAATAGATTTTTGCAGAGGTGATTAAGTTGAGTATCTTGAGATGGGGAGATTTTACTGGATTATCCAGGTGGGTCAGGTAGATTCACAAGGATCCTTACCAACGGGAAGCAGGAGATCAGAGTGGGTAGTAGGAATCAGATGACAGAAGCAAGAGATTGGAGTAATATAGTCATGAACCAAGGGATGCAGCAGCCTTGGGAAGTAGAAGAGGCAAGACATGTATTCTTTGGAGCCTCCAGAAGAAAACAGCTCTGCAGATACCTGGATGTTAGCTCCATACAATTCATGTCAGACTTTAGACCTCCAGAATTATTAAAGAATAAATGTGTGTCCTTTTATGCCACTACCTTTGTGGTAGTTTTTAAAATTCTCACCTGAGGATATTTTTTCCATTAATCTTTAGAGGGAGAGTGGGAAGTAGGGAGAAGAGGGAAAGAGAGAGAGAAATATCAATGTGAGAGAGACTTATCGACTGGTTGCCTCCCACCTATGCCCTGACTAATCAAAGCCAGGCATTGAACCTGCAACTGAGGTACATGCCCTTGACCAGAAATCAAACCCACAATCCTTTGGTCCGTGGGCCACACTCTAACCATTAAGCAACCAGCCAGCACCATTTGTGGTAATTGCTTACCGGAGTGATAGGAAGTGTATGCATCCCATCCAATAAGATGTTTAGCAGATTTTCAGTGTTCAATAAGGAGCTAATTAATAAATTCATCCCAAATACAAGACAAATAGTAAAAACACATGAGTCATTCAATTGTGTCACTTTAGAAGATCCTAATCAGCTCACAAGAAAAAAATAACTTCAGAGCTATATATCCCCTTCAGTAAATAAAACACATTTTAAAACTGTGGAATTTAAATTGTAATTCTGTTTCATCTGTCCATCATTTACAGGTCAGTTGAATTCTAGTGTGGTGGTTAATTTATAAAAAGGGAAAAATATATCATGAAAAATGAGAAGATGCTGACTACTTTTTGGTTTCATTTTGTGACTAAAAATGTGACGATGGATTCTGTGATTTGTTTCTAAAACATACCTTATCTCTAAGGAGCTGAAAATTACTCCAAGAAATGTTACTGTCATCCAACCATGTCTCTCCTCACTCCCTTCTCTGCTTCCTAATTTAAATGTGTTCGGGGCGCGCACGCACACACACAAACACACACACACACACACACACACACACACACTCTAATCACCATGTTATGATGGCTATATGAACAGAGTTACATAGAAAAATGTCTGCTTTATGATTTAGAATTCATAAAAGAGATGCTCCTCAGAACTCTAACTGCAAGTCATTGCCAATTTCTGAGAGTAGGCCTGACAGTACTTCAAGGTAAAAGTTAAAGTCATGTTTCCACCACAAAAATGGAATTGGCCAATTTTTTTTTTCTCCTGCATTTCCCCTTCCTCCCGCTCAGCCTCCTGGTATTTGTTCTCTCAGGAGTCACACAATCAGCCAATCACCTTGTATATATCAAGTGACGGTATATCTATGGCCTACCTTGTACCCAGCACAGCTGAGATAAGAAACAGAACAATGTCCCGAAAAATGCATACAGAATCTGGGCAGATCAGTTCGTAAGCCTGTTGTAAGAATGAAAGATCCTAAAGGGCAGAAACTATGTTTTGAATGTTTTCCTATTGTTTCCAGAAGATCTAAAGACTCTAGCATGTTCTTTCCTAGACATTAAATTTATGATATGGCTGTGCAGATGGGCACTGTTCTCCACAAGCTTAGGCCAGATCTACAAATTGCTTCACTTCCATACCCCGGGCAAAGTTCTTCTTTCTCACTAACTGTCAAGATCTCTTGGAAAAATCCCTGGGCTGGCAATCAATAAACCCAGCATCCCATCTCTGACTCTGGTCATCAATAAAGATGCTCTGAACTATAAGTAATGGAAAACTCATCATTGACTGGCTTAAACAACGAACACATTCATCATGTGAAGAGATTGGCAGTTCAAGGATTATTAAGACAGAAATGTAACAGCATCCTCACAGCTGTGCTCTTCCAGCCTTGTCATGTTTCCCTTAGCCTTCAATGCAGCACCTTTAATGACCACCTGTTATCTCTTATAGTTCCACATGTCCTGAAGATATAAAAACTACTTACCCAGTAAATGAGACTGTTTCTTCTCAGGTTTTTGTTATTGTTTGTTTGTTTTTAAGAACTAAGATATTTTACTCAGAGACCATTCGAGATGATCTCTCCTCACACATTTTTGGTCACAAGGATACCTTAAACTAATCTCAGGAGAAAAGAATAAAAAGAGAGAATATAATAGAAATGGCTAATTTGGCTTAAACTAACCAATATTTCTTCTTTAAATCACATGGGAAGGAGTTAATACCCAGGACAGATTTTGGAGTAAGAAAGGATAGTTTTTACTAAACTGTCTTTGGCTGGTTGTATATCCTATATAATAAAAGCTTAATGGGCTAAGTGTCTGGTCGTCCGATCATCCGCTCAACCAATTAAAGCATAATATGCTAATGATATACTAAGGCTGCGAAACCATTGCTATGACATGCACTGATCACCAAGGGGCAGATGCTCAACACAGGAGATTCCCCCTGTTGGTCAGTTTGCTCCCATGGGGAGTGCCTCTCAGCCAGAAGCCAGGCTCACAGCTGGAGAGTGCAGCAGTGGTGACAGGAGCCTCTCCAGCCTCCATGGCAGTGCTAAGGATGTCCAACTGATGGCTTAGGCCTGCTCCCTGGAGCCTAAACCGTAAGTCAGACATCCCCTGAGGACTCCTGGACTGTAAGAGGGCACAGGATGGGCTGAGCCCCCACCCCCCAACCGAGTGCATGAATTTCATGCACCAAGCCTCTAGTATTTATATAAATATCTTATGTACTAGTAAAAGATAAAAATATAATACTATTATATTAATAACATATTATATATAAAATATATAATAATGTCTATCTTGTAACCATAATGTCAAATGAGATTTCTACATTGCAATTGCAGAGACATCATAGATTACTAAAACGCAGTTTCTACTGATAAGAATGGTACACGCTTGTGAAAAATCTAAAATATGTACAAGAACAGTTGAAAGACAAGCTCATAATATAAAGCCAACTAATAAAGTTAAAATTTAATTTGACCTAAATTGAGGAGGACACCTAATTTAGTTCACCCCCTATAGTAACAGAGGGGTGAATGAATCAAGATAGATTCATAGAAGTGGCATTTTAGACAGACCTGCAAGGTTGAGTAGGGTTCATTGGAGAAGACGAGGGAGAGTTACTCATGTGAAGGAAGAATATAAATGTGACACAAAGTTGTTGTACCTGCCTCTTGGCATCGGGGCATTATTCTTTATGTAAAAATAACCAATTTATTTTTTTCTGTGATAGCACCTGTCCACATCTACTTTTCAAATTCAGGTGACTTTACACACATATACACACTCTCACACTCACACACGTGCACACATACTCTAGGAATGTGTGTTCTCACAAGTAGGTGATCTAGGTTCATTATTCTGTTTTCCTGTTTATAATGATTAGTTTAGGTCATATGGAATTCTACTTTTTTGAATTATTGAACAAATAGACATATTTACCACTGGATTTTAAATGTAAGAATATATAAGTCTAAAAAACTGAGAAAGTTTGCCTTTGCAGAGTCTGGAGACTGAATCACTATAGAGTCAATGACATCATTTGATCTCTTGGTTTAAGCCTCATCTGAAGGCAGCCATCTCTAGTCTCTTTCATTACTTGGGTTAGAAATTTTTTTCTTTTGACCAAGATTTAAATAAAAAAAGTGAATCTAAACCTCTGATTTTAGCCAGATTTTAATCATTTTAACATTAATAAGCTAACTGATTATTCAACATTGATTATTCAACAAATACTTAGAGTGAAAAAGCATGGGTTTCAGAGAAAAACAGATTGGAGAAGGAAAAATTCTCTAGAGAACAAAAAATTCTTTGCAATTGACATTTTTATCTAGTATGAGCCTATACTTGACATTCCCATGTAAAAACAGTCTAGGAGGAAACTCTTTATGATTAAAGATGGCTAAAAATCATTTGATACTTTTCCTATAGAGAGGTAGAATCAAATTCTATCCTGTTTAATCTGGTATGATATTATTGACTTACTTGACTAAATATATATGGATAAGTGATATTCTCAGTCATCTAATGTTAGGTCATTAGGAACCTTGTATCTTCCGTAAGTAAGAAGTCCAAACCTGAAACATCCGTTCTAAAGAAGCAATAGACAGTACCAGGGCTTTCTTTGAGACCCCCATATGACTCAGGATTCCATCCATCACACCCAAGTACAAGGGACCCCTCAGACCAACTCATTTTGCAGATGAATACAATTTATTGATCTACATTAATACTATGTACAAATACTATGAACAAAAACATCACACCACCTAGCCTTGCCCAAAGTCCTGACCTACCATGTTTATAATCTAAACCATGGGTTTTGCAGTGGATTGTTATGCAGGAATAGCTTCTGAAATAGAATTTGTTACCTGGAAGTGGGGTCCTGGTGTAACAAAAGTGTAAAATCTACGGCATTGAAATTGGACTGGGCAGCAGACAAGCTGGAAAAGGTTCAAGCAAACTGATGATGAAGACTGGAGGACAGGGAGGATAATCATTAGATGGTTATTGAAAGAAAAATAACAAGACCTATCTTGTGGAGTTACCAGGACTCAGTGAGATACCAACTATATATGTGCCTACTTAACTTGCTGTCTGATACATAGTAGGTATTCAGTAAATATTAACTCCAATCTGGAATGGAAACAGTGCTCCCCAAATCATATTTTACTAAATCTTTGCCAATGTGGACATATATTTGGATTTCCGTCACTCTTCCCCTCCTTTATGGGATGTAAGGATCAATGTAAATGCTTTTGTGATTGATAAACCATAGAAACCTGGGGTCTGTTGGGAATAGTGAACCTTAGTGACTCACTGTTTCCCTTACTTAGGATAGAATCACTGAAAAAATGCGTCTGTGGCTTAGAAGTTGAGCTTTAATTAACTGCTAAGCTTATAGGAGAGAAAGTTTGAGAGCACAGGCAGACCCTGCCATTACCATAAACACAACTTTCCTTTGCTGCGCAACTTTCCTTGGCACAGAGATTCATGGCCTTCTCAGGATGATTGCTGGAATTTATGTGTTACTAGCTGTGTTTTTTATAAAGCAAGCTGATGCTGCCAACAGATCTATGAGCTCTGAATAAGAATGGGCCAATGAAAGACCTTAAAAATAGGCTTTGTTGAATTAAGCAACTTTATGCATCAGTGCATATATTAGACTCCTTGAAGAACCACGATGAGCACAAACACTTTAAATGCAATGAGAAGTCTTACTAAATGCATTTTTATTTAATTTAGAGAGACCTTAAAACTATTGATGATAGATTTTTTTTTCACAAGGGGTATCTTTTAATAGTGTGAGGAATTAGTACATAGGACCTGTATTGGCAAAATGAAAAGCTATGCTGATAATACATGGTAAACCTCAGGTATAAGAGCAGTGGTTCTGTATTTGATTGTGAGAAGTGTTTTCTTTTTTTGGTTGTCACTGAAAACACACACACACACACACACACACACACACACACACTTTTCAAGAAAAGATAGGGTATTATTTGATTTTTCATCCTACTACCTTAGTTAGCATGTTTGCATAGAAGTGGTGATTTGTAGAAGTGGGAAGGAGCTAAGCATCATCTATTAAATTCATTGAAAAAAAACAGAAGGCAGGTAGGGGTCAGTTCACAACCCGATTCCCTGAACAAGCCAGGAACCCTGACTCCATCCTATGGGGTATTACGTAGTGATCAGGTTGTTCAAATTTAAATTCCAACCTCTGTGATCTTACACATGCAATTCACTCTTTACAAGCCTCAGTTAACTCATTTATCAATTGAGGATAATAATAATAGGACTTTGGTGATAGGGTCATTGTGTAGAATAAATGATACAATAACTATGACAGCACTTTGTTCAATGCCTGTCTTCTAATAGGTACAGTTATTAATGGTCATTATTGTATTAGCAAGCTTCATGCTTTCCTCAAACATGATTTTCATACAACATTTTATTTTAGCAATTTATTTTCCTATTTTTAAACAATTCATTGTTCATGTATCACTCTGGTGTCCCTTCTCTTCGCCACTACAAAGCATTACATTAAGCTTGTTCATGGTGTGATTTGGCAGACTAGGAGGGACTGGTTGAATCCAGAGGCCATGGTTTCCCATCTCAACTCAACCTATGATAAACTCTGTAATCTGGTTAAACATGTACCTTACTGAGAATTAAATACCTCATAAAGGGAATTTAAAAGTTTACTTGTTAAATATGATGCCACTTACGAGTGCATCTAGCACAGATGGCCAGATTTGGGGTCATGTAACCTAGCCCATCACGATGTTAGTGATTTTTAGTGATTTAGTTGTCTTTCTAATTGGAGAGATTACAGAAAGCTTTGCTGTTAGTGTGATATTTGATTTTTAATGAACTACTAAAACCATAGGAAGAAGGTTGGGAAGGCAATCAAGCCTTCCCTTAACATAAACTCACCCTCTTGGGCCATGGCAGAACCCTTTTCATTGGCACACAGAAATCCAGGGTTAATTGGGGAGGTGGCTGAAATGTGTGTGGTTATTTCATGATCCTTTGCACACTCAACTATAAATACTTAGTGAGAAGAGCAAAATCTACCTATCCCAGCACCCACCCTCCCAAAAAAACCCTCTCCCATATACAAAAAAATCTTCCAAATAAAAGATACATATAGTCAAGTAATTTGGGAGGACGTGCATATATTGTCCCTACATGGAAAGGCCAATTGCACATGAATATAGGAAAGACTGTGATGTGACCCATACCTTCTTAACTTTGGCTGAATATGCGTAAAGGATACTTGTTTAATTTTGGATTCTTTTCAATGAAAAATTGTCAGTATGAGAAACACATCCAAAATAACGGAGGAAGGATTGCCAAAAATGTGTCTGGAAGCCTCAGTTTCTTCACTCGGGGTGCAGGAATGCAAAAGTAGCAACGGAGGAGGCTGCAAGACTTCATGGGACGGGCCGAGAGTCTGCAGTGAGGTCGCCTCTGCCGCAGCTCAGCAGGCAGCACTGCAGATTCGAACCCCACCGTTCTGATCACCTACTACAGTCTCCCTTGCAGGTTCGTCAGCACTCAGCACTGCTGTTTATGATGAGCTGTTATTTTGATTTGCTCTTAAAAGATGATAATATTTCTAAATTAAGAAAAAAAAAATGAAAACAGTAAATCATGTCGCTGTTGAGAAATATGTGCGCAAGAAATGAAATAAACAGGCAGGTGTCCAAATGGTGCACCATCATTCCTTTAGCGGGTTAAGAAATCCTCAGCAGATGCTATTTTTAAAACGAAGATGCTCTTCTGCGGCAACACTCAACGCCGCCCTGGGGATGTCTTCCAATAACACAAGGTTTCCACCAGCAAAGAATGGCAACCGGAGCGATTGTGCCCCCCGAAAAAAGTGCTCCAGGCGCGAGGAGGCCCTAAAGACAGGGCTGTTATCGCTCTCTGTTTACTCTCCTAATGCTTCCTCAAGGAAAGAAAGGCACACACATCACGAAACCGAACATTTCTATGGCACTTCAGAGCAGCGCTCCAGGAACATTTAACAGCATCAGTGTTATTGATGGGGCCCGGTGCATCCCCTGACAGAAACCCCGCTCGCAGCCACCACTTAGGGAGAGCAGTTTTATTCAGGGAGCCTCTAGTAAGACTGGCTCCTACCGAAGGTCTAGGAAAGCTAACGCTTCTGAAATGTATCTAATAGACTGAGATGATTTGGAAGGAGAATAAAGGAAAAGGCTTTCAGTGTATTCAAGCCATACTACAAGGCTCATCTCATGATCCCATGACACGGTCCAGGAAGCATCTTTTTCACAGGATGTTTTACAGATGGTGGGAAAGATTTTCCCAGCGGTTGTGCAAAGAGTAGACAAATTAGGTGCATGCATTTCATGGCATTCTGAAATATATAGTCAGAATGAACAAATAGCCCTACAACTCATAGAGTTCAACCCTTCCTAATGTCAGCATCTTTGCTCTTAAGATCTACCTTGTGTCATCATTCGGGGAGTGCTGAAATAATTCCAAAGATGGGGGACTGATGACTTTTATATTTTAAAAGCTCTGAAGTTTCTCACTTACAAATGCATGTAATTTTTTAAAATATTTTTTATTGATTTTTTACAGAGAGGAAGGGAGAGAGATAGAAAGTCAGAAACATTGATGAGAGAGAGACATCGATCAGCCACCTCCTGCATGCCCCACAGCAGAGATGTGCCCGCAAGCAAGGTACATGCCCCCGACCAGAATTGAACCTGAGACCTTTCAGTCCGCAAGCTGACGCTCTATCCACTGAGCCAAACCGGTCTTGGCACAAATGTATGTAATTTTTAAAAATTCTCTAACATTTAGCAGTTACTCTGCGAGCAAGGGAAATACAATAGTGATGAAGAGATACATTATTTCGCCTTGAGAGAAGCAAGAATCTAGTGAAAGGCAAAATTAAATCGGCAAAGGTACATAGCATTTTCCCTTATTCAAAGCTGTACTCTCCTGCCTTGAATTACATTCACTGTTCTGGGAGGACACCAGGAATGTCAAACACAACACATTAAATTTCTCCCGTTGAAAGTGTGCATGTGGAATTTGAAAACAATTATCAAGTCCCATTTGCAAGCTGAAGATTTTTGTTGATGTTCATTTGTTTATTAATTGACCCATAATTCAATTTCTGATCCTGACAATGTGCGAAGCCCCGGAGTTACAACCGATGAAAGCGATAGAGGAGTAAAATGTTCTCCTTGAACCTCAGAGGGTCTCTGGCTGGGTCTGAAAAATTAAACTGGAAAACACAGATTAGCAGAAGAAGAGCATATACATTTATGCAATATAAGTTTTCTGTGCCATGGGACCTTCATAAGGAAATGAAGAGTTGACTAAGCCTAACTGGTTTTACACTAGGTTTGGTGAAGGGTGGACAGTCACGGAGAAATATCATAGGGGAAGTGTATGAGCTAAGGAGTGTAAAGTGGGAAACGTAACAAGGCCCGCTCTGCAGATTCTCTATGCTCCTTTCCTCCAGTACAAGGAGGACCCACACCTTTCACATAAGGGTCTTATGACTGGCTCCAGGGGGAAGGTTGAAAGGGGAATCGCCGGACAGACTTACCATCTTCTGCCATTTCCTCATACTCCTTCAGCTAGTCTTCAATTGGTTACTCAGGTGGAAGGTTCTAAAATTTAGTTGTAATTTCAGTTTGTTCCTGAGAGGAATAAGTGTAAGTTCTATATATTCTGCTGCCTTCTTGGGTCCCCTCATCCTTCTTCAGCTTAAAACATTCAATAGGACAAGGTGTCATATTTGGAGGTGGCATGTCCTGAACCCATCAGACAGAAACACAGTTTCCATATTCACAGTTCTCCTGCCAATCATTCTGCCTATGTCATTCCTCCACAGGTGCAAGAACTTTCATTCAAATATCTATTTTCTGTTGAAATTCCGACCGCAACACTCTGTGAAGGATTTTATTTGCATCAGTGTTTCTTAACAGAGGGACACTTTTGCTCCTCAGGGGATATTTGACAATGTCTGGAGACATTTTTGGTTGTCACAGATTTGTAGGGGAGGTGCTAATGGCACCTACTGGTAGAAATCAAAGGTGCTGCTAAGCATACTACAATGCACAAGATTGCCTCATACAACCAAGAATTATCCATCTCCAAATGTCAGTAGTAGCAAAGTTAAAGAAACCCTGAATTACAAAAAAAAGTATGTAGCATAGCCTTCACTTCAAGGAATTTATATTCAAGATAAGGAATCAAATGTCAATCCATGCCATTTGTTGTTAACGTACCAAAATATAAAACATACCAGGTTTAAATATTTTTCTTTATTAGAACTGTTGATCATGTCTGAAAGTATGGAAATATGCTTTTATGATGAGGTTTCACTGGGACAAGGTGTCATATTTGGAGTTAATTTGTATTATATATCTCCAGTGAATTGAGTTAATTTGTATTATATATCTCCAGTAAGGATGCTGGAAGAATAATGTGCCTTGAAGGAGATAAAATTTAAGGGGCACATATGGGAAATAAATATGGAGTCAAATAGCTGATGCAAGTCCTAGAATTTTAGGAATGTGCTTTCATATCATTGGTTTGGAAACACATGTGAATATGTACAGATATGTATGATGCATGTCTTTGTGCATACATATGTATGTACATGTATATGTCTATATGTGTAATGTTATATGTCTTTATTAAGATTTAAGAAGTTATCATGATAATCCAAGGTGATATGATATGTGAAATGCTAAACACAGGTTTTTATGTATTTGAAGTACTCAATCATTGTTAAGTGCTATTAAGGTTCAGCACATTCTCTTTATGTCAGTTGTAAAATCCATTAAGAGTTTGGACGATTTCTAGTTGGTCCTTTTCCATCTCTAGTTGGTCCTTTTCCATCTCTAGTTGGATCTTTTGCATCTCTAGTTGGTCCTTTTTCATCTCCTCTTGGGTCTCTCTAACTTTGTCCAACTTTTCTAAGATATTCTTGAAAAACCTTATAAGCGTGGTTTTGAACTCTGTATCCAGTTGTTTGTTTTCCTCCATTTCTTTTATTTGTGATCCCTTCCCTTGTCTCAGCATTTTCACTATGCCGGGGAAACTTCTGTGTTGGATTCAGCCTTATGATACATGAGTTGCAAAACTGCAAAAGCCTCTCTGTTGAGCTTGGGAAAAAGACCAACTCGAGATGGAAAAGGACCAACTAGAAATTAAACATACACTGACTGAAATAAAAAATATTATACAGAGACCTAACAGCAGACTAGAGGAAGGCAAGAGTCAAGTAAAAATTTTGAAATATAAAGAAGTAGAAAACACTCAACTGGAAAAGCAAGAAGAGAAAAGAATCCAAAAAAGTGAAGATAATGTAAGGAGCCTCTGGGACAGCTTCAAGCGTACCAACATCAGAATTGTGGGGGTGCCAGAGGAAGAGAGAGAGCAAGATACTGAAAACCTATTTAAAGAAATAATGACTGAAAAACTTCCCACATCTGGTGAAAGAAATAGACTTACAAGTCCAGGAAGCACACAGAACCCCATATAAAAGGAATCCAAAGAGAACTACACCAAGATACATCATAATTAAAATACCAAGAGCAAAAGACAAAGAGAGAATATTAAAAGCAGCAAGAGAAAAACAGTGCATTACCTACAAGGGAGCACCCATATGACTGTCAGCTGATTTCGCAATAGAAACGATGCAGGCCAGATGGGAGTGGCAAGAAATATTCAACGTGATGAATAGCAAGAACCTACAACCAAGAATATTCTATCCAGCAAAGCTGTCATTCAGAATTGAAGGGCAGATAAAGAGCTTCACAGATAAGAAAAAGCTAAAGGAGTTCATCAACTCCAAACCAGTATTATATGAAATGCTGAAAGGTACTCTTTTAGAAGAGGAAGAAGAAAAAGGTAAGAGACAAAAATTATGAACAACAAATACATATCTATCAACAAGTGAATCTAAAAATTAAATGAATTAAAAATTTGATGAACAGAATAAACTGGTGAATATAATAGAATCAGGAGCACAGAAAGGGAATGGACTGATAATTCTCAGGGGAAAGGGGGAGGGGTGTACAGGGAGAGACTGGACAAAAATCATGCACCTATGGATGAGGTCAACGGGAGGGAGTAAGGGTAGAGGGAGGCATGGGAGGGGTGGGAGCCGGGTGGAGGGGAGCTATGGAGGGGAAAAAAGAGAAACAAATGTAATAATCTGAATAATAAAGATTTAATGTAAAAAAAAGAGTTTGGACGAAACTTTGTCCCTAGTTGCAAGAGGGAACCTGTAAGAAAATTATTCTGTATGTTCTAGGATTTAGGAACAATAGCAATGCCCAATAGCTAATAATGGTGGCCCATGGTGCTGTAATAACATATGCAAAAAATGCTTTTAAATAAACAAGTGAAGGTTTGACAAGCTTCCTTGCTAAAAACTGTGCTTCAGAATATATGTGTTCAATGACCTCATGGCATTTCCAAACTACCTTTGCCTTTGGCTTTCTCAAATAGATAATAACCTTACATAAGTGATGCAGCTCACATGAGGTCACCATTTTCAGCTGCAGAGTTAAGAGTTAATGAAAAAAAGGATAGATACAGAGGCAATATAGCATCAAACAGACTGTCAAATTACAGCAGGAAGATTAAGGAGAAGTGGGGTAGATAAGAGATCAACCAAAGGACTTGTATGCATGCAGATAAGCATAGCCAGTGGACACAAAACACTGGGGGTTGGGGTATGTATGCCTGAGAGGGGAGGGGGCAATGGGAAGATATGTATACATGTAACAAAATAAAAAAAAAAAGAGTTAATGAGAGCCTCAGCTCAGGCCCAATAATATCTGCATTCTTTTTACTTTTGTTGTGTCTTAAAACTACATCTCAGCCCTATGCACACTTTAGAAGAAAAGGGTCACTCTCTAAAATCTATCCAAACAATGTCGTATTTATGTAGATAATAGCCACATGGATCATGGTTCATTTTATATTCAGCATTAGCAATATGGAAGTGAATGAAATTTTGCTTTATCCCCACCCTCTCTTCTCCCATGGCTTTGTTCTCTCCTCCTATCACCATGAACTAGGCTTCTGAAACCTGGGACTTCAGGCTCAATACTAAAGTAGTGGGGCTCACCACTGTGGAGGGACATTTATACTTCTCCACTCAATTAGGAACTTCCCCTCTTCCCTACATGCCTGCATTTCAGGCTCAGTCCCTGGTGGGGGGTGTGCAGGCGGCAGTCTATCAAAGATTCTTTCTTATCATTGATGTCTCTCTCTCTCTCCCTTTCCCTCTCCCTCTCCCTTCTTCTCTGATATCAATACAAATATATTTTAAAAAATTTGCATGTTCAACTTCACTTATTTTTAATGGATTAATCCAGCTCTCCCAGGATTTTTTTTTCTAAAAATGATTATTTCCCCATTAATTTTTCTTAGTAGAAAATGGACAAATGTTTAAAGACAGTATTTTTTCATAAGCTTGAATTAGCACAGTTTAATGTAATAAGTAAATAAATTGTATTAATTTGCTAGAACTGCTGTGATTAAATACTACAGACTGGGTGACTTAAAAAAATGCAAGACAATAAGTGTATTTTCTCATAGTTTGATTATTTTTCTGAGGGCTTCTCGCCTTGTCTTATCGATGGCTATCTTCTGATGTCTTCACACAGACTTCCCTCCATGTGTGTCTATGTCCAAATAACCTCTTCTTCTAAAGATGTCAATCATATCGGAACAGGATCCAGTCATTTGACCTAATTTTACCTTAATTGCCTTTTTAAAGGTCATCTCCAAGTACAATCAGATGTTGAGACACTGTGGTTAGGACTTAAACATGGATTTGGGGGGATGCAATGTAACTCCTAACATATGTAAATACATAATATTTAAAGAATCGTAGTTCCTTGATCAGAAAGCTTATCCAAACTCAGTAAGCTACAGAAATCAGCATGATGGATGGACTGCAGCTCTTAATCCCGAGCCATCTCTGGCTCTGAGACTATGGGCCAGTGCCTTAATAGTCCTCGCTGCTATGCTCACTGATCCCAGTTCCCAGGGATGCTCAGCCCCTTGGAGAAGAAGCTAACTGATGTGAAGTGGCTCATTGACAGCTTGCTAAGATCTCAGAGAGTACAAACGGCTTTGGCTATACAAAGGAAGTTACACTGTCTCCCTCTGATTTTTTAAAACCAACTTTATGTTGATTTGCTCTGATCATTTATTTCAGAGTAAGGCAAGATAGAAAAACAACAGTGATCTCTCTTCCAAGTTAGAATTTTGTAAGAGTGCCACACAGAAAATGTCAGCGGGAAGAGAAACAGAATGAAAGCCTGGTTTTAAAAAATTGTGGATGGGGGTGGGATGAAGTCACCAAGACTTAGCATGTGTGCTCAAATCAAAATAATGTTTCTGAGAAATTAATGCTATACATAAAATGAGCTGGCAAGATATTGCGACATAATCTTGTATATACTCCAACCAACTGATTGAAATGTCAAAATTTTCTCTCTCTCCCCCATCCCCCACATCACCCTCCCCCTCTCCCTCTCCCTATCCATCTCCCTCTGCTTCTGCCTCTCCCTCTTCCTCTTCTTCTCCTCTCCCTTTTCTCTCTCATCTGTCTGATGGTCTCTATTTCTGTCTTGTCTCCATCACCTGTGTCTTTACTGCTGCACCATTAATTCTTTCCTTCCTAGGTTAGATTTAAAAGGCACTAAGGCTTCTATAAGTGAGGAATCAAATATTTTCTTTCTGGATGAAAAATTACTTTCCAAATGTTTGACTTTTAAAAATAGTAATCATATTGTTAATCATCATAAAAAGGATAGATAATCATACCAGAATCATTTTAGATTACAATTTTACTTTGTAAGCCACAAGCTTAATTTGTAGATAGAAAATGTTTGCATACACAAATCCCCCACAAAGGCAGAAGAAAGAAAGAACAAATGAATAAAAAAGAAAGAAAGAGTATGGTAGAATTTAAACCCAGTCTTATTAATAATTACAATAAATTAAATGTTTAAGCATCCCAATTAGACAAATTATCAGCTTGGCTCAAAAGCAAGGCAGGTATTTGATACTGAGATGTTGGTCAAAGGTGAAAACTTACAGAAATAAAATGAATAAGTTATGGGGATCTAATATTCAGCACTGACCTGTTATCAATACTGTATTATGTATGTGCAAGTTGCTAAGATGGGGGATCTTAAATGTCCTCCCCACACCAAAATATCAAATTTTCATAATGGATACTTTCAACTCACAGAATGTTGTAAGTTTATTATATCTCATTAAATCTGAGAAATATCTACTTGAAATATAAAGACAGAAATGGGTTAAAAGTAGAAGGGTGAAAAATGATATGTCGCTGGAACCGGTTTGGCTCAGTGGATAGAGCGTCGGCCTGTGGACTGAAAGGTCCCAGGTTCGATTCTGGTCGGGGGCATGTACCTTGCTTGTGGGCACATCTACAGTGTGGGGCATGCAGGAGGCGGCTGATCAATGTTTCTCTCTCTCTCATCGATGTTTCTGACTTTCTATTCCTCTCCCTTCCTCTCTGTAAAAAATCAATAAAATGTATTTAAAAAAAAATGTCATTCAGTACCAATTAAAAAAATACTAAAGCCCTAGCCGGCTTGGATCAGTTGATAGAGCATCAGCCTGTGAACTGAAGGGTCCCAGGTTTGATTCTGGCCAAGGGCACATGCCTGCATTGTGGGTTCGATCCCCAGTGGGGGGCATATAGGAGGCAGCCAATCAATGATGCTCTCCAGGCAATAAGCTGCTAACCTTGTCCATAGTTAACTTTGTCCATTTTCTTACTTTCAGGGACCACTGTTCTCAGTTGCCCAGTGTCCAATGGATGGAAACTGTTTCATATATGTCATTTTTCTGATGTTTTAGTTATTTTGTGTAGTAAGACATATCTGGCTCTGGTTATTCATTTTTGGCTAGAAGTAGAAGTATCCTCATATATTTTCAAACTTACTGTTATTAAGAGCTCACAGTCCTATAGAAACATCAGAAAATTTTGGATTAGAAAATAACATAATGTAGAGTAAAAGCTGAAAAATGAAGAAAAAGTCATTAGTTCATCAGGAGGGAAGAAGAAGTGGTGGTATTTGAGCCTTGTTTTGAGGTCTTTCTTTTTATTTGCCAAGGAAAGACGTGTGAGTGGAGTGTTTTGATCAAGGAAACAGTGCATGGACTAGTGCAGAGGCAACTGGAAGCATGACATTTGAAATGAACTTGGAAACAAAGAGTGGAATGGGGAAAGGCTCGCATATAATAAGGGAAAGCTGACAGATTACGAAGAGGCTTCTCTGTCATTCTAAGAAGTTTAAGCTTTATACACTGAGATGTAGGGAACCTGACATTTGGAATTTTAAGAAAGACTTGACACAATATTCAGTTTGCATTAGTAAAATCCTACAGTAGAGATATTGATGATAAGGGACAAACTGGAGTCAACAGCTTTGTGGATCTTGTAATAAAGCAGTGGACAAAATATACACATATATTTATGAATACGAATTTATATATATATGAATTTCTGTGGCTGTCACAGCATTGACAGCCTGGGAAATAATATTGAATGCAAAATCAACAACTACTGGTTAAAATTAGATGTGCGATCTGAAAAAGAGAAAGCAGGAATAAATATCTATGCTTGGATGGCAGAGAAGATTTCCATGCCATTTACTGGGATATTGAATATTAACAGGAGAAGTTTGCTTGAAGAAGAGGAGATCTGGGTGGGGTGTGTTGATTTATGAAGCTGATGGACTTTCTTCTGAAGATGAGCAGATTATTAGAAATACCAAGCAGAGATGCTCTTGGAAGACCCAGACCAGTCATTTTCTCCTAATAGCAGTGGTATACACCTCACCAGCAGAGACGAGGCATCGGGGAGCCAGCCTGGTTACATGAAATTGGGAAGGTTCATAGTAAACAGATTAGAAGGAGAATAGGGACCCAGTGGAGGGAGGAGAGGAGAGAAATGACAAACAAGTGAGGACATTGAATTTCACAAGCCTTCTCTGAGCTCTCTCGTCTTGAATGCTGCGAAACAATTTTTAATCAGTGCCCGGTTCTCTCCAGGAGCTCTCCTCTAATTGGATTCTCACTTTTTTCTTTAACCTTAAATTTCAGATTAATGAGGGCTGACGGAAGAGAGCAAGTAATCGGGGGTAACAATTTTACTGCCCCAAGGGGCAGACTTCTCCATAGTAGGCTGTGCCATTGCTCCCCATGGCTCCTGATGACCCCCAGTGAGCATCACAGAGTGTGAATGAGAACCCCTATCCTAAAGTGTGTTCAGCAATCAGATACAGCTCTGTGGCTATCATTAAAACCCCATAAAAATCAAATCAGTAGCCTTAGTATAGATCGCCATCCCTCCCACCTGGAATGTGTTTTGGGCTACGCTATTTGGAACAAAGCCAGCAAACAATGCCAGAGCACAGAGCTCTTGAGGGGAATCAAGCATGTCCTCATGGGAAACCAGCAGCTCAGAAAGTCAAGGACACTGAGTGAAGAAAGTGTGATAAATGGTGGGGAGGAGCGAAGCGGGGGCAGGTTTCTTACCTCTCAGCCACAACTGGGATATCGGTCATCTTGTAGCTTTCCCCAAAAGCTTGAAAAGCAGCTGTGATACCTGTACTCAACCACTAACATGGTGAAGTTTCTAATTCCAAACTTAAAATAGGGACTTTCTCCAGAGTAAATAAGTGAAAGCAGTTGTATTCACTTCTTTTAGACTTTTTGGTTGGTTGGTGAGCTGGGAGTGTAATGGAGAGAGCACTAAACTGCACCATAATCAGGAGCATAAAGGATAGAAAAACATAAAGATCTTCTTCCTTCTTCCCTCTCTCTCTCTCCCTCCTCCCTCCTTTTCTTCCCTCCCTCTTTTTCTCCCTCCCTCCCTTCCTTCCTTTCCTTCCTTCCTTCCTTTCCTTCCTTCTTTAAATAAAAATACTATCCCTGAAGGCACTGAAATAAAGTCTGCATGCTTTAAGTGGTGGCATATAAGTTTCTCTTGTACTGAGTTAACGAAAAAGATGGGAAGGCTTTGTAATTCCCAATAGTATAATAAACTATGCTTACACATTTCAGTCCACCCAGAAGCAAAGAGCTGCAAAAAGAATGTAACACTTCACATATATCCTGTTATCTACATGGCACAAGAGAATTTTATCAGGAGACAAGTGGGAAAAGTAGCCATAGACAGGCTGGTTTAATGTGGAATTAAGAGGTAAGAGGCAGTTGATTCTGAGTAACCAACCAGCAACTTGTGCATTAGCGTGAGCTGAGACCACAGGCTACGAAGTAGCATTTCTCAAAGGCAGTTGTATGAATATAATATAGAAAGAACAGGTGAGTGTCCACCAGCTTCCAGCGACACAAAGATTGGTGACAAATGCATCATAAATATGTATCATAGAGATGAGTAAATATCTCCAGTATGGGGGCAGAAGAAAGCAATGGTCAAATCCACTGGGTGTGCTTCTGTCCACCAAGGATAGTAATTTGTTAACAGTGTGATAGTTTATCCTAATTAAGATAATAGTGGCCATTAAAATGTTTTTTCTTTTCTTTTTTAAAATCTTTATTGTTCAGATTATTATAGTTGTACCTCTTTTTACACCCCCCCATAGCTTCCCTCCACCTGGTTCCTACCCCACCCTATGCCCTTATCCACCCTCCTACTGTCCTCATCCATAGCTGTCTGATTTTTGTCTAGTCTCTTCCCACATCCCCTGAGGATTGTCAGTCCACTCCCTTTCTATGCCCCTGATTCTATTATATTCACCAGATTATTCTGTTCATCACATTTTTTATTCACTTGGTTTTTAGATTCACTTGTTGATAGATATGTATTTGTTCATAATTTATATCTTTACAATTTTCTTCTTCTTCCTCTTCTTAAAGAGTACCTTTCAGCATTTCATAAAATATTGGTTTGGCAGTGATGAATTCCTTTAGCTTTTTCTTATCTGTGAAGCTCTTTATCTTACCTTTAATTCTGAATGATAGCTTTGCTGGGCAGAGTAATCTTGGTTGTAGATTTATGCTATTCATCACTTTGAATATTTCTTGTTACTCCCTTCTGGCCTGCATAATTTTTGTTCAGAAATCAGCTGACAGTTGCACGGATGCTTCCTTGTAGGTAACTGTTTTTCTCTTGCTACTTTTAATATTCTCTTCTTATCTTTTGCTCCTGGCATTTTAATTATAATGTGTCTTGATGTGGTCCTCTTTTGATTCCTTTGTTTGACATTCTGTGTGCTTCCTGGACTTGTAAGTCTATTTCTTTCACCAGGTGTGGGAAGTTTTCAGTCATTATTTCTTCAAATAGATTTTCAGTATCTTGCTCTCTCTGTTCTTCTGGCACCCCCATAATTTGGATGTTGGTATGCTTGAAGCTGTCCCAGAGGCTCCTTAGACTATCTTCATATTTTTGGATTTTTTTTTCTTTTCTGGTTGGGTGTTTTTTGCTTCTTTGTATTTCAAATCTTTGCCTTGATTCTTGCCTTCCTCTAGTCTGCTGTTAGGTCTCTGTATAATCTTTGTTTTTTTTATTTCAGTCAGTGTATACTTAATTTCTAGGTGGTCCTTTTTCAGATCCTTTAGGGTTGCACTAAATTTATCAGTCTTTTCTAGAAAATTCTTCAAAAGCCTTATAACCATGGTTTTGAATTCTATATTCGGTCATTTGCTTTCCTCCATTTCTTTCATTTGTGATCTGTTTCTTTGTCTTTACATTTTGGCTGCTTCCCCGAGTTGATAGAATGCCTTTGTGTGCTAGATGTCCTATAGGGCCCAGTGGTTCAGCCTCCCCAGTTACCTGAGGTAGACTCTCTTGGTGGGCTGTGTTTACAGTCTTGTTGTAGTTAAAGCCTTGATTGTTGTTTGTATCACTGGGAGGAATTGACCTCCAGGCCAGTTGGTTGTGAGAGTCATCTGTGTCTATGCTAGGAAAACTTCTGTGCTGGAGACACCCTTATAAGGCAAGACTAGCTTCAGTGGGGCTTTGGTGCTCACTGAGTCTGCCCCTGAATGTGTCCCTTATGGATCTGAGGAGTTGTAATCTGGATGGTTCCACTCTGACCCCTGGGTATACTGGCTCTTGTATCTCCAAGGAGATGCTAATTTAGCCTCTACCTGAGGCCACCCAGCAGGAACTATGGAGAGATCTGTAGATTTCTCTTCTTTGTTTGGGGTTTGGAGGTGCCCAGATGAGGCCGCTCTGTGAAGCAGTGCAAACTGCTGTGGAGCTTTGGGCCTTCTTTTGGATGTTCTGGGTCTCCCTGACTCAGTTGCAGTTTGTTAGGTAGGTTTAGATTTCAAAGGACTAGGCCATTCATAAGCAAAAGTCTCTGCACACAGCTTGGATAGGCAGAGTCTCAGGGTAGTGCAAACAGCAATGGCTTCCCATCAGCCTGCCCTAAGAGGCCACTGGGTCTCAGTGTCCCTTGGTAATCGCTGCAAGCACCTCTGAGAGAAAGCTGCCATTGAGGTCCACCCACTGCCAGACAGTCCATTTTCTCCCCATATGAGTCTGAGTCCCCAGAGTCGCGCCCAAAACTGGAGTTGAGAGCAGTTAGGAGCTTGTATCTCGTTGTGGATTGAAAAAGACAGCCGTGTACTCAGTTGCCATCCCTCTCCACATGCACCTGCATATCTTTGCACTTTAATTCCCTAGCTACTCTGAATCTCAGTGTCCTTTTCTCTTCCCTTCTAGTTGTAGAATTTCCACTTAGCCAGCCTTCCCATGCTTCCCGATAATGTCCGTTTTGTCTTTTAGTTATAGTTTTGAAGTGGTTGTGCAAGGCAGTAAGTTCAGGTGTTTACCTATGCCACCATCTTGGTTTCTCTCAAAATGTCCAAAATGTTCTTTCTTTATGTATTTCTGTTACGAAATTCATGCACTGGCGTGGGGGTGGGGTCTTCAATCCAGGCTTCACCCTCTCCAATCCAGCCTTCACCCTCTCATAATCTGGGACTGCTGGTTCCCAACTGCTCACCTGCCTGCCAACCTTATCACCGCCTAACCAATCCTCTGCCAGCCTTATCGATGCCTAACTGCTCCCCTGCTGGCCCAATTGTTCCCAACTGTCCTTCTTTGCTGGCCAGGTTGTCCCCATCTGCTCTCCCCTGCAGGCCTGATCACCCCCAACTGCCTTTCCCTGCTGGCCTGGTTATCCCTAACTGTCCTCCCCTATAAGCCTGGTTGCCCCAAGTGCCCTCCCTGCAGGCCTGATTGGCCCTAACTGCCCTCTCCTAATGGCCTGGTTGCCTCCAACTGCCCTTCCCTGATGGCCTGGTTGCCCCCAACTGTCCTTCCCTGCTGGCCTGATTGCCCACAACTATCCTCCCCTACAGGCCATCTTGTGGTAGCCATCCTTTACCACATGGGGGCGGCCATCTTGTGTGAGAGTGTGAGGGTCAATTTGAATATTACCTCTTTATTATATATGATTATTTCACACTAGGACTTCCCTTAAGTTCTCTTTTTACAATTAACTCTGAGCATATGAAAAATGAATTACTTTTCCCAATGGGAGTGCACTCAGACCCCCAACTTAATTAATTTGCAGAATGTCCCTCCCCTCTCCCCCCAATTCATCTGTTTACTCAACATTCTTGCCTATAAGTACTAGACAGAGTTTTATGTTAAACTTTAATAATTTGTGATACCTAATATGGACACACTGAATTGTATAAAATTGAATAAAAATTAGTGAAGGTGACTGCAAGTGTTTTATCTTAGAGTGCAAGAGCAAAGTATATCTACTGGCACGCAGCTGTGTGTCCTTTATACATTTATTAAGTAAGTGCTCAATGGGCATTTTAGCACTCCAGGCAATTTATATTATCCAGCACAATTGGTTGCCTTTGCATAGATCTTCATAATAAAGAGCTCGACAGTATTGTTGGCCAGTTTTCTTGGAAACTTAATTAGTATTCATTATTTTCTATACAGTCCCTATTTTCTCAGCTTGCTTTCTAGAAATGTATTTTAAGGAAAAGGAGCAGAGCGAGTCTTGTTAGTTGAGTGTTAGCAGTAGTAAAAGGGCAGAGGGTCAATGAGATAACTAAAAGCAAAGAGCCTCATTCCTGAGGACCCTGCAGACTGGTCCTTCACCAGTCTTTCCTCCTGCATCATTGGGACATCTTGTGTGAATGAAGTGTCTCATTTGCCTTCATTTCGTAGGGAAAATCATGTCTAGTGTAGTGATGATGATTGAATCCTGGCTCTCACACCTGGGCAAGAAGCCAATGCCATCAGACAGTGAGGCTGTACTCCAGCCCCCTCTCTGAGTCCACCACCAACAGGACTCCCACTGATTTTTCACAAAAATACGCCTACATTTTCCTGAAACACAAAAGTCTCAGAAAGACTGAGTCTATCTCCTTCCTGTCTGCAGAAAGTTTCCAATGTTTTATAGCAAGCATGTGTGTTTATTTTTCTATTTTCCGACATTCTCATTTATAAGAGAATGCTACAGAAAGCAAAAGAGAGAGAGAGAGAGATAAAAAAGATGTACCTTTGTCTGTTTATGCCCAGTTTTTCTTCTCCCTTTGTCCTGGCAGCATAGCCTTCATCAAACTAGATCTTGGATTATAACTCAGCTTCTCCGCCTCCAACCACTTCATGAATATTTCAGCATTTGCCCTGTTGTTTAAGTACAAGATGGATACCACTATCCCTTGATAGGTAACAGTCAAGGTTCCTGTGCCACTGGCATGTTTACCCTCCCTTCTAATTTTCTGTTATATTTAATGTTCATTTCACTACTCATGGCCTTCTCTGCTCATTTTTCAAAAATCCATCTTCTACAGATCATATTTTTAAGGTAACAGCATTTACCCCGAGGGTTTATTTGATTAGTAAAAACAGTGCGGTGTTTCCAGCGCTGCAGCCTGCTCACATTAGTCTGCCTCTGCCTGGCTTTCTCGCATGTAGGAGCTCTCTGGGAGTTCATGAGGCCGTGAGAAAGAACTCAGAGAAGGTGGACCGGAGTTTGGAACTAGAAAGAAAGAAGAAAGCCCAGCCAGTGTGGCTCGTGGTTCGATTTCCAGTCAGGGCACATGACAGGGTTGTGGGCTTGATCCACGGTAGGGGGTGTGCAGGAGGCAACCGATTAATGATTCTCATTATTGATGTTTCTGTTTCTTTCTCTTTTCCTCTTTGAAATAATATATATATATATATATTTGAATAACAAGAAAGAGAATGAAGCAGAGAGGCAGAAATAGATAAGGCAAGGGAAAGGAGAGGAGAGGAGAGAGGAGAGAGGAGAGAGGAGAAGAGAGAGACTACCTGTAAGATACTCTTAAAACCCTTTTCTCGCCAAGCTGCAGTTTTGTTTTATTTTATTTTTTATTTTTTAAAGTATATTTTATTGATTTTTTTACAGAGAGGAAGGGAGAGAGATACAGAGAGTTAGAAACATCGATGAGAGAGAGACATCGATCAGCTGTCTCCTGCACACCTCCCACTGGGGATATGCCCACAACCAAGGCACATGCCCTTGACCAGAATCGAACCTGGGACCCCTCAGTCCGCAGGCTGATGCTCTATCCACTGAGCCAAACCGGTTTCGGCTGCAGTTTTATTTTAATAACAAGTCTCAAGCTAAGAAAGCAAGAGGCATACCTAAAAGTAAATCCAAGGACACATTGAACATGATGTATCTGAGTTCTAATTCTTTGAACACTGAAGCAAAAGACAATGAAATGTACCCATAGAAAATATGGGCAACAATAACAACAACATATTGTTTAGATGTTTAGACATTCCACACGCCTTGGAGGAAGTGAGGAGTCACTGAAAGACAATGGGCACTAATGTCATCTCAGGCAGAACCAGTGAGCTGCCGTATTTGCATGAGTCATGTTTTCTCCTTTCTCCTTTCCCAATGATTGGGTGATACACGGGCAAACAAAAATAGACACTAAGGAGACAGAGAAGAACACAATAGGCCCATGGCAGGATAAGGAAGCAGATGCAGATGTATTCCTATTTGACCAGGCTATCTTCCAGTCCCCTCCTTGACTTTAAATGGAACTCTTCCTGATTCTAGGTTGCTGATTTCCCTTTGAAAACTTGTAATTTTAATCCTTTTCTCTGCCCCCTTTGAGATATAAATCTTCATAGGAATCTCTGGTCAGTTCTGCAACCAAGGAACCTCTTTCTCAAGGACCTGGGATCCATCCCTTTGAAATACCATCAAGGAAGCAGTGTCCCTATCTCCCAGTTTCTGTGGGAAGGTAGGAGCCAAACTTCCTGATGCGGGGGACGAGTGGGGGGGGTTTGGAGATGGTAGAGGGGAGAGCAGCTAGTGGGGTGGTGCCTTGTCCCCTTGTAGTGAAGCTACCTTTTGTCATGAAGCTATGAAAAAGTTTTCTTTTGGGTAAGGGCACAGATGGCTATAATCTTCTCCACATCCCAGCCCTTAAAACCACACTGCTTTTTTGTTTCAGTGGATTTGAGTTTTTGGCTTCTTTCCCTACTGCCATAGCCTCAAATAAAGTGGTCCTTGCTTCTTTAATATTACCCAGTGCAATTTGGGCTTTGACATATACAATAAGGATACTGCAACGAACCTTCCTTCTTTCTATTTTTATCCTGATGCATTGGAGGAGGCAAGAATTTTGAATAAACATGGAACTCATGGGGATCCCTGCTGTGTAATAAACCAGCTGTGTATCCTTAGGCAATTTATTTAATGTCTTTGAGCCTTCCTCTCTTAATTTATGAAATGAACCATCTTGCAGTGTTGTTATGAGAATAACTGTAAAATTTCTGGCACAAAACAATCAATAAACAGATCCTGGTCCCCTCTCCCTTCAGCAACTGTGTTGTATGCCCTACAGCACATGCTCATAATGTAACTCTTCATAAGTATCTTTTGGTATTGGTTATGTCAGAAAGGTATATGCTGCAAAAGAAATTTATTGAAAGACGTATGTACATACCTTAGGGAAAGCTGTCCTTTTTGAAATTAGAATACTAGTAGATGTCGTGTTAAAATAGGTTATCTGTAGGTGGTGTTGCTTTCTTTTCTGAATATCATGTGCAAATCATACATTTGTGATAAAAAACACACCCATTCCATTAAAATTGGCCTTCTTTCTGATGTTTTGTTTATGGTGTTTTTACTCTGCTCATACATATTTACATACACATATGAATATACTAGTATACATATACACATAGGCATACACACACACACACACACAGAGATATACAGACATGCACATGTATGCCTATGCATGTGTGTGATATGAAAATCAAAGTTAATTACTTCATTATGAAAATGGCCATAAAAGCTAGCATACTAATTTTGTCTAAGTACTTACCTCTCAATCTGACAGCTGTAATGCAGCAACCTAGTTTTATTCAGTAGGGACTATAGAGAACCAGTTAAACTTATAATATCATCTCTAGAGAGCTTTATATTTTTAGTCATAGGCGGTTGTTTTCCTAAGTCTTATTGTAGTTATTATGAAAGAAACTGTGACTTGGTGTTTGACCAGGAATATGCTGGAGGGGAGGTGGAGTGAGCATGGTGGTTACATTCTCCTACGGAGAATTGAGATCAGTTCAACATTCATGTGTTGGAAATCAACTGTAGATATTTTTGTGAGCTGCTAGTACATAGTTGCTACGCCCTACAGTCATTATGTAGCTGTCCATTTGTGTAAAGCCTTGATTCTATCACCTAGTATGTACTCAGGTGCAGGGAATCTTTGGGAACAGGATATGTTTTCTATGTCTGAAGCATTACCCAGAAGTTTTGTGGGAGCCCCAGAAAGATCTAGCTGCATAGCCACCCCTGGCTGTGATTTATCTGTGAGCTGGGTTGTGAGGTACACCCACCATGACTACAGAATATCTAGGTACTGAGAGCAGGTGACTCTATGTCATACTTTGGAGCCTTAACAGCACTCTGAAAAAAAGAAGAGGAATGGAAGACAGAGGAAGGAAGAAAATCTCAGTGTGTCTGAAGTTAATGATATTTATTTATCTGAATGATCACTCTGATTCAAAAACTTTTCTATTGTACTCCTGAAGATTAACTATTCTTTAGGAAGCTACTAAAAACACATATCTCCTTGACTTTGCATACTGTCATTTTTGTAAGGCTTCATTTTGCTGCTTGTCCCAGCGGCCACGGTATACATTTACATGGGACTAAATTTATCATGCAACTATCCTTACCTTCACCCACACAAAGATGTCAGAATGGGGTGGTAGATATTGATCCCGGTGAAATTTCTCCTATCACAAAAGTATTGCACTAATGTAATTGGCTAGTGACAGACCCACTTTTCCCTGGTAGAAAAGACAAGTTAATAGTAGTGATACAATAGTAGTGGCCTAAATAAAATGCTCATATTAAAAATTAAGTTTAACCCAGCCAGTGTTGCTCAGTGATTAAGCATCTACCTATGAACCAGGAGGACACGGTTTGATTCCCAGTCTGGGCATATGATTGGCTTGCAGGTTCATCCCCATTGATGAGCATATAGGGGATTCTCTCTCCTCTCTCTTCCTCTCTGAAATCAATAAAAATATATTTAAAAATACTAAATTTATAAGATCCTACTGGGTTTTCTTATACACTTCTTTTTTGTTTTCATTTGTCATGGTTTCTATATTTTCAGCCAAAATATAGAAATACTATAATCAGTTAATTATTACAATTTTAAAGCAGATTAATGGCTGAAACACTCAGGTAACATTTGTCTGAAACTTCTATAACCTATTCATAATCCAACTCATTTATCTCAGAGTCCCTTTCTGAATTTGAGTTTTCTTTTATAAAGAAAAGAGGCTATTTCTTGAAAGTATCTAATTTTAAAAAAGTATCTTTATTGTTGAAAGTATTACTTTCCCCAATGACCCCCTCCACCCTATTCCCTCTCCTTTATATAATTCTTGATAGTTCTTGACATTTTATGCTTTCTTTCCTTTCCTTCTTTCTCTTCCTCTTCATGTTCCTCTTTCCCCCACTTTCTCCTTCTACTTCTTTACCATACTAATAAAATATGTGTGCACCATATACTAGATATATTATATGCTAGCCTAAGTATTTTGTTGACATTATCTTATTGACTTCTCAGAAAAAAAAGTCCTATGTTATAGGCATTCTCACTATAGGCATTTTACAAATGAAAATTAAATAGTTCTCCAACTTCAAAAGCTAAAGAGTATGTAAATGCTAGAGATGGAGTTGTCTTTCTAAATTTAGAGCCCGGGTCATTCACATTATGCTCTACCACCTCTCATCAGAAAGCATGTCTGAACTCTGACGCAGAGGTCTTGGTAAATGCTGAAGTGATTAATTAGCTACATGTTTTGTCCTTGACTATAGTATTATTAATGTATAGAGAGTAAGACTGGCTTATTAATGTGCAGGAGAAATTTTCTTAACCCAAAGGAACAAATCAGTGTGAACACTGGAAGAAAAATCCAGGCAACAACTGGGTAATCAGTTTCATGAGACAGTTTCAAAAGAAAAAGTAATTGTTTATGGAAGACTTGATGGAAAATGGGAGAGAATTAAGCAAGAGACTGATGTCTTTGCTATTATTGTTATAATAAATCTTTCAGTGCATTATAAATGATTAATTACCTAAAGTATTGGGGGGTACCAAGGACTTAAAAATCAGCTAGGAGGTATGGGAACTTCAGCTCTGTAGCTGCAACTACACTTACCCTTCTGCTTTTAATAATGAAAAAGCAGAACAAAATATGTACAACGACTATTTTCAGATACTAACTAACAGGCAGTGCAATGTTATAACATCTGCTAGAAAAGAAACTAATAATTAAGTCCTATAATTGTTCTGGCTAGCAATATTTTGCAGATTATAAGTTGAGGGCCCAAGGAAGAAATCCAATAGAATTTGGCAGGTTTGCTGAGTTGAACTCTAAGATTAGAGTTTAGATTTCAGGATAATTGAGGCAAGTAGAATTTGAGGAGCTGAGTGCTAGATAGATTTCTTCCTAGAGAAAAAAACATGATCAGAAATTACATTCAAGTCCCTTTAATTTTTGGATAAATGCTAAGAAATTGATGTGAACTCCACAATACCAGGCAAAGAATTATCAAACAGTAGAACAATTTAGAGTGAGGAATTAATTGTTAAACATCTAGCGCATACAACAGAGGCCAAAAAGTATCTGTAGTGTCAAACTAGCACAAAAATTAAGGCTCTAAATCTCTAGGAAAACTTAAAAATTAACCTTAAAATATTGTTGCTTCATAATAACTTAATTACCTTTTAGATAAAAGTGCACTAATCTGTAAATATAAATAGAAAATAAAACAAAGCAAAAAAATATATAGAAAAAAACATATTATGCCACCAATCAAAAATGACTAGGCGTAAGAAGAAATAAGAATTCCATAAGGAGAAAAATCAATCAGTAGAAACCTGCGAATGAGAGAGAAGATTCAGGATATGCAGAGAAGGGCTTTGCCATATAATTTATAAGTATACTCAAAGAATTAAGGAGAAAACACAAGTAGAATGCAGAGGAAAATGGATAATGTAAAAAAGTAACCTGTTAGAATTTCCAAAAATGAAAGATATTTTAATGTAGAAAAAAGAAATCACTGGTGCGTCAGTACATAAAACACAGAAAAACAAAACAAACCAAAAAAAAAAAAACATTACAATGAACCTGACCTCATAGTTATAGAAATTGTCTAAATTGAAGGAACCAGGAGACATAAATAAGGATTAGAAACAACCAAAGAATCCATGACAGTAGTAGATTTTGTACATACATATCATTGGAGTCTAAGAAGGAGAGAAGGAAAGGTAATAGAAAAGAAAGAAAAGAAGGAAAAAAGACAAACTGAAGGAAAAAATAGTCAACAGTTTTCAAATTTAAGGGACAAAATTAATCTACACAACCAATAAACTAAACCTGAAAATAACAGGAAAATAAACAACAAAAAAAGTTTATCATAAGGAGAGAAATTTTCTCGTACACTTATTTACATTATTAGTTGAGTTGATATTTTCCTAAGTCTGTGTGTATTTCATATTTTAAAAATCCATTCACATCCATTCATGACCTCATTAATAAAAGAAAAACATTACAAAACTGGTTTGGCTTTGTGGATAGAGCGCCGGCCCGCGTTCGATTCCTGTCAAGGGCATGTACCTTGGTTGCGGGCACATCCCCAGTAGGGGGCATGCAGGAGGCAGCTGATGGATGTCTCTCTTATAGATGTTTCTACCTTTCTATCCCTCTCCCTTCCTCTCTGTAAAAACTCAATAAAATATATTTAATATATATATATAAAAGCATGATTATGCCTCCCTTTTGAAAATAAACAAACTCAGGCTCAAAATGCTTCCTGATTTGCCCAGGTTGCAATGTGGTTAAGCAGTGCAGTAGGACCGTAGATCAGATGCATGCTGTCTCTCTAGTACCTCTGATGAGGTGACAATCAATAGGAAGGCCATACTTTTAAGTCAGTAAGGTTTGAAAAAAAAAAAAGATTTCACTATAGTTTAAGTTTTTAAAATGAAAAAAATGTATGTTGATGTGACCACAATAAAAGACACCACATCCCCATTAATGTGGATAGATGTTAGGTGCAATGTTTCCCTGATATCTGAATAGAAAAGTGGGGAAGCATCCTCTGATAGGGCTGAGATTGGCTGCAGTGTAAAATATTTGTTTTTATCTTTTACCTTCTTTTGTTTGAAAAGTTATATAGATCTATGCATAATATATTATCTCCCTCTCTTCCTCTTGCTCTCTAGCTCTTTCTTTTTCTTCTATATTGAGAAGATTACATACTTAGAATACAAGAACAGAATGGATAAACTTTGGGACTCACACTGCAGCATCCTCACTCCCTCCACTGTTATATATGCCACTTTTGGAGAGGGATGTTATGGAGAAAATTGAATTTCCTGGTTGCATACAACAATATATTTAGCTGGTGGCTGTATTTGCAGGTCCAATTAACTCTTTTAACAATACGGGTGAGATGAGGTTATTGGATTCTGTTTGTAGCCAATTATAATTGTTTTGCTTGAATACACTCTTGCAACCTTATTCACAGTTAAGAAAACAGCACTGAGACATATTTTTAGCGGGGAAGCAAAAAGCCTAGGGAAAAATAGAAAGAACAATTTCTTCTCTCTAGATTATGAAACATGACCTTTTATTGATGTTTGGGCATAAAGAAAAGGCTACTTTTGCAGAAATAAAAACAAAAATGTCAGACAGGAACTCTTTGAATACATCTCATTACCATCATTATCATTATGATTATTATGTCTGTTTCATCATGAAAAGTAATGTCATTAATGGGAGACGATGTGATATGAAGTCAGCAACACAAGACTAGGACAAAGTCAACCAGAGCGCTAATGTTAGCTTTGCTGCTAGTGAATCACAACCTCTCTGAACTTAATGTCCTTCATCTAGAAAGTGGGAATAATAAGCCTGTTACCATAATAATCTAATAAGAAGATGACATGATGTGCTTTAAAAAGTAGAAGTCAGAAGGCATGGTTATGAAATAGTATGGATAATAGATATTCCTTCTGAGGTTACTTTAAACTGTATGTAGTACAAGAAGACTTTGTTCCATATATTAAATCTGTTCCTAAGGTAAATGTGAAAATAATTGTTATTAACTAATCATCCCTGTCTTACTTGTTGCAAATGTGTGGTGAATGTGACTCAGGTTTGCTACAGACATGAGAAAGTCCATGGCACTCAATTGGAAAAGCAAATAGTCAGTGTGATTGAATGGGTCACCAAGAGGACAACAAGTGTCCATGTAAGGAACCAAAACCAAATGTCAAAGATCAGGCAAATGAAGGACTTTGAGCCCCAGGACCTGGTTTAAGATGTATGTTTTATTACTATATAGGCAATTATTAATTGCCATTAAAAAATAGTTTGTTACTCACTGTCACCAAGTGGAAGTGGCATGCCACAGTCTGTACAGATGGTGGCCAACCAATTCTTTTCCAAAAATTACAGATTATTTTAGAAATAATCTATAGAGAGTATAGCTTATTCAGAGCAAACTGATCCCTACTATTAGGAGAAAGCTTCAAAAGACATGTCTACTGGCAGTGGGACAGTAGCATCCTTTTTGAAAATTAAAATATATAAACCATTGGTAGGCCTTTTCCCTAGAGCTAATTAGGCCCATGTATGTATGTATGTGTATGTATGTATGTATGCATTGTCCTTGACAAAAGATGACTTCTGAGATGTCCTAAACTAAATTACAATGACCTGAGAGTGAGAGAAAGGGACACGTGGGTCAATAGCTGTGCGTCAACTAACAATAGATGTTCCACATCCCTGCATATATGTTGGAGCTTTGAGTCAACTTCTGAATACATGTTGGAGCTTTGAGTACCGACTACCAGTTACCATTGCATCCCACATATGCATGAACCTTCAGGACACCTGCAATAATGAAAAGCAGTATTTCTTCCTTAACAGATTGTGCACCTATCATAGAACTGCCCCCACTTCAGCTTTTATCTGTAATGTTAATTTTTTAAAAAACATCTTATATATTTCTTTCCCACACCAGAATGTATAACAGGGTCCATCAATTCTAGGATGGCAGAGAAGGTACCTCTGCTGCTGGTAGTTAAGACTTCATGTCCCTAGACTTGGTCTTTTTCTGGCTAGCATTTCGCTCAATAACCCTTTCAGAAAAGCTCTTAGCTGTGAATTTTTTTTTATTTGTTTAACACTCTGTAAGCAGAAATGTTGGTTACAAGACCTCTGACAAGAATTGGTTTATCTATATTGATCATAAGAGGTCATGTATTAATGAGAGTCAGGTTACCCTAATGTTTGGTTCCCTCATGTTCACGGGGAATGTTTATAAAAGGGCCATCTCAGAAAGTACATTATTTTAATACATGCGCATCATTTCATGACCTGCCATAGTTCCTGGAGGGGTAGCCCAACTTACCAGATAACATGTCCATAGTTGCAAAGCCAATAAGTAGCCAAGTCAGTATTAAAACCTGAACAGTCCATATTTAAACTTATTTTTTTAACACTATAGGGTGATATTTCTCATAACTAATATATCACTTTGGTCAATAAATAATTGATTATATTTATAATTCATCAAACAGTATCTCTATATGATAAGAGTTTAGTCAATCCTCATAACCATTTTAACAATTCTCATCATCCTTTTATATTTTAGGATATTAAGAATGCAATCCATGCTTACTGTCCTTTGTATACCCTATATCTATCCTAGTACTGAACCCTAATGATCTGTGAATAGTATTATTCTTAATAAGCGAATAAACAATCTTTACAACTTCATAGGGTTACCTACCTTCATGCTTCAGGATACCAAACAACCTATCAGAACTTAAAGTCCATAAATTAATTCTGAATGTATCATAAAAATGTAGTAAAACCTGCTAGAGATCTTTGATACTTAAGAGGGACCCACAAAGAGATCTTCTAGATATACTAGTTGGAGAATACCATCAAATATATGATTTAGAAGGAAAATGAGGAAAAAGAAAAAAATCAGAGAAACATTTTGAATTGTGTCATAGCTGATACCACCCACCATCAAGAGTACATTCATCTTTGCAGAATTATAAGAGACATTGGTATTATAGTGTTGAATGAATAGTTGATGCTTACTTGGGGTACTGGATATTTAAGGAAGAACATTTTATTTTTCTTCATAAACCAGGCTGTTGCTAAGGGATTATTAGTTTACTCAAACCAAGACCATACCCCACACCTAAGGTCACTTTTCATATCTAACTCACATTTTCTGGTTTTATAAGTGAATGCTTATATGTGGCCCTCGGAAAGACATAGTTTTCAGAAACAAGATTATCCTTTCAGAATGGATACATAGAATCAGAAATATTTTTCTAATCTAAATTCTATCTGGACACCTTGAATGATATTTATTTTTTTATTTCTTTGATTATCTTAGGGATTCAATACTCTTGATAAATACAAACTGTGTTTCTCCAGAATGTACCAGGATGGCATTAAAAATGAGATAGAAGCAGAAATCAATAGGATTTATCTGGATCTTACTGCCATCCACAGATATAGAAAAGATGTCAGTCTCCCTCAGAATTTCATTCATTATTTCTGTGAATGCCCAGCATGGGCCTCACATGATTTTTATCTGGTTCTTTGCTGCTCAGGAACTCATGGCTATCAGCTCATCCTCTGAGGTAACTTTTGATCACTGAGTTTGTCAGATTTACTACATAGCCCCTCTTTTGTTCACAAACCTATGAGTCAGTAATTACCTGATGTGTCCTCTAAAATAGAGATTCCATGCACGGTTTCTTTCTATGCAACTCCCTGTTTAGGGACTTTCGTTTGCAATAATATGTATTTCTGACTCCCAGCTAACTCCCAACACATTTAGAGTCTTCTCTTTGCCAGACTTGATCCAGGCTCTGGATTACTTCTTAAGTCTACATGCTCTGAAATGGCATAATTTTGGGTAAAAGGCATCCCCCCTCCAACCTTGACCTTTGCAATCCTCATCTCCATTCCTCTCTACTCACCAGCTGAGGAGGTGGACAACGGGCATTGCTATTTACAATACATGCTGATGATATTATATGTGGGATGTCCATTTTTATGACATGAGCTCCATAAAGATGTTGTGACCCTCCATTTAGTAGCCCCTCTAGTGACCAATGTCACTTGGCTCTGCTGCCTGCTCCAGCCACATCACTCCCATTCCTTCCCTTGAACTCCATGTTTCTGCCACAATGAGCGTCTTAATGCTTCTCTTTGTTTCATGATTTCTTTTCACTCTGTGTTTATACCTCTGTCTGAAACACTTTCCCCTTCCTGCCCCTTGGTTGACTCTCAGTCTTCATCTTTCTGCTTTCCGATCTGAGTTACAAGGTCTCTTCTTCCCAGAAAACTCCGATTTCCTTAGATGAGATTACATTTCCAGGCCCACCCTTTCCCCCTACAGTATCTGTAGCTTTTGTACTCGTGTCTTTGTGTTCACCTCTGGGCTGTGACCTCCTTGAGGAGAGAGGTTGCTGTGTCATACATCCCTGTATCCCCCAGTTTAGGCAAATGCCCAAGATACAGAAGGAAGGATGGATATGTGTTGAGTAAATAAATTAGCCCTTTGCCACTTTATTGCTCTTATACTTTCCGATTGATTGGGGCTTTTCACATCCTGTACCCCATGGTGCTATATTTTAATAGGTGTTAACAAAAAAGGAATTGCTATTGATGCAATTGCTATTTATCGTATAAGCCTGGCCCTTAAGCCTCGCTGAATGCCAATGAAATTTAAGGACAGCCAACTCTAGAGAAGAATTTCCAGGAAGTAAACCAATTATCATCATGGGCTTTACCTAATATTGTATAGGTTTTATGTAGTATAGATTTTTGTTGTTGTTGCTGTTGTTAATCCTCACATAAGGATATTTTCCCATTGACTTTTTAATTGACTTTTAGAGAGAGTAGAAGGGAGGGGGAGAGAGAGAAAAAAAACAAACACATTGATGTGAAAGAGACACATTGATTGATTGCCTCCTGCACGCACCCTTGCCCCAGTGAGGGATCAACAATCAAATCTGGGATCCTTCAGTCCATGGGCTGATGCTCTATCTGCTGAGCCAAACTGACTAGGGCTATGTGCCGTAGGTTTTAAGTGAACCTATATTTTTAATGCACAATGATTGCTTGACTTCTAATTACTTGTTCAGCTGAATAGTTTGGTTAAAAATAAAAACAAAAGTCAAAGAGATGATGAGAGGCTTACAAAATGAAGAAAGAAAAACAGAAAGAAATAAAACAAAGAGGAAAACAAGTTAACAGATTGGGCTGATCCTACCTCTGAATACAGCAATGCAATATGCATGTTTATGGCAAATAATTTATTCACTGACTTGAAGTAATTAAGCTGAGTTATCTTACAGAGATACCCAATCAGCTCACCCCAGGGACAGTCTTCCCCTGAGGAAGATGATCTGTGACAAGCGAGCCACTGGACATGCCTTCGTTTCAGCTGGTCACAGTCTTCTCCCCTGCCAGCCTCCCAGGTTCCTTGGGGAATATCAGATTGAAGTCAATGATTTTATTAAGTGTCTTTGGAGATGTCAGCGTAGAAATCATCCTTGAACTAATAACTGATTGAACTTATGGCTGTCGAAGTTGTTGAGGAATGAATGGCTCTGTGTAAATATAATATAGCTCCAGTGCTGTGGATGTAGCAACTCTTAGCTGCTTCACATCATATGGACTGCTGATCATGAAGCCATTGGAAAGAGTGTAGTGTGACAGAGTTGTAGAAAATGGTTAGCTTGGTCTCATAATTTAACAATTTCATACACACCTCTGTGCAGAACCTGAGGCAGCTAGACTATGAAGTCCAATAGGGAGTAGGGATCCATGCTGGGTTCTTAGGAATGAGCACAGGGCTTGGCACTCTATTGATATTTAATAACTGCAAGTTGAATTAATTGACTTCCTATGTTGATCTTGACTGTAAAGGAGAAGTATTGACCCTGAAAAGTTGTCATGCGTAATACTAGTAGATACCGGGTTAGTCTCTTACCTTCTTGCTTCTTTTTTTAGCCTACTGAATAGCAACTTCACCCAAAGTGTTGCTTGAAGTCAACGTATTACAAATGTGATCATTGTATTGTCAGTGACAGAGCTGAAAATATTTCAGTAAATCACATAATTTTGGGGTTGACATTCATATTATGCAAAAACCCTCTAAAAGCCTTGGTGGGTCAACTCAGTGCTGAGCAAACCAAAACCGGTGCCCCGTATAGGTTGTGGACATGTAGGGAGTGAAAGTCTGATCCGAAAACAGTTATTGCAAGAAAATGAAAAAAAATTCAAAGCAGTAGCCAAAGCTGCCATCTCATTGGTGCAAAATGAATTTTTATTGCTCTGAATATAAAAGGTGATCCTAATGGTTGCTTTAAAAAAAGTGATTTAAGCGCTACAGAGACAAAAAGGGCTTGCGTATAAATTGAAGCTCTGCCAACTTTAAACCCATTTTAGGCAGACATGAAAGGAAATGAGAATCAAGATTAAGTCTATGTGAGTCCTGTATTGCATTTTCTCCCACTGGTCAAGGCTAACTCCCAGGAAAAAGTTTTGATTTAGTTCTGACTACTCACAAAGTTAACCTATTCTCAAAGTTAGGGAATGTCTACCTGAAAAGGTGACATTGAAGTTAATATTTAAAGGATAGATAAAAGGTAGCCCTGGTAAAAGGCATAAGGAAAGAGGAGGGAAGTAAAATAGAGGATGAACTGTATTGAGTAAAGTCAAAGCAGGAGAGGTTAACTGTGGAAAGCCCACATTCAGATACAGACAACACGGGGAGAACAAACCTCTCTCAATAGCTTTCTCTGCATAAGGAAAACTCCTTCCAAATTTGCTTTTGCTTCCAATGCGTTTAACCTACAATATCTGGGGATGGATTCATTTCCCCAAATCTCCTTTGTGCTGGCTGGAATTCCCACTCACCGTCTTCCCATTGACCACGATTATTCCTAACTCTTAAGTATTTATTTATGTGAATTGTTTTATCTTTTTCTCATGTTTCTCTTGGTCAATTCCTCCACAGTTGCCCATCAATGTCTATCTCTTCCCCAGGTCCTTTCCATGATTCCCCATTGCTTCATTGTTTAGTATTTAAGGGGATAATATATGCTAAACTTGGAAACTTGAGAGTGCATGGATTGCTATTAATCATTATTTCATGGAAACAGGTGTAAGCCATTATTGTCTCTGGACAAACATAAATGTATAGTCATTCTTTACATTAAGAAGGGCAAATATATATATATATGTGTGTATATATATATATATATATATGGACTTATATATGTGGCAACTAATCATATTATATGTTGATTTTTTCATTTAACCATTTCATGTATTTGACTTAGGCCTCAATCTACAAATGTCAACTCCTAGAGAACAGAGACCCTATATTTTCCCTTTTGTTGTCCTAATTACTACTCAACATTCTGCTAATGGGTGTATAGCTGCTACAAAGTGAACATCTAGTGTGTGAATTAAAAAAATATATATATATATATAAAATAAAAGGCTAATATGCAAATGATCGTCACACCCTCATGCATAACAACAGATCAGCAGGAGGATGTGTCTGCTGCAGGTGCGTGCGGGTGGGCGGAGCTGCATGTGCTGTGAGCTGAGTGTGGGTGGGCAGGGCTGCATGTGCTGTGAGCCGTGGGTGGGTGGCCCCCCCTGCATGCATGATGGGTCACCGGGAGATTCATAGGAGCACCTCTTGGTCCCTCCCTCCCTGGCCCCCGTGGGTGGTGGCAATGGATCCCTCCTGCTTCCCATGGAAGCAGCTCAGCTCTCTCCTGCGGAAGTCTAATATATTAAGTGTGTAATTGTCTGGTCATCCATTCAACCAATCAAAGCATAATATGCTAATGACAGGCTAAGGCTGCTCAACTGCTGGTTATGACATGCACTGACCACCAGGGGACTAAAGTCAACCAGTTGACCAGTCACTATGACATGCACTGACCACCAGGGGGCAGACAGTTGACTGGTCGACCAGTCACTATGACGTGCACTGACCACCAGAGGGCAAATGCTCTAACTGGTAGGTTAGCTTGCTGCTGAGGTGCGGCTAATCGGTACTGAGCACGATGGGCAAGCAATGCCCTGAAGCACTCCTGTGGTCCCTTCCCAGCTGGCCAACCTTCTGCATCCCTCCCCGGCCCCAGTTGTGCACTGGAGGGTTCCTTTGGCCTGGCTTGCACCCTCTCACAATCTGGGACCCCTCAGGGGATGTCCGAGAGCCAGGCCAAGGGACCCCACTGGTGCACGAATTCATGCACCAGGACTCTAGTGTATGTGTGTGTGTATGTGTGTGTGTGTGTGTGTGTGTGTATATTCATATTCATAGCTGATGACCACAAAGAGGTCATTTTTAACCTTAATTGTCCATTAGAATAACCTAAGAAATAAAATACAAATAAATATGTTATATATAGATATAGTATCTATATAGATGTCCATATACACATACCTTTGGTCCATCTCCAGCTGCCAGGTATTCTGATTTAATTTATCATTGATTTGCCTTGGGTGTCAGGACTTCTATTTATTTATTAACTTTTAAATTTATTTTTTAATTACAGTTGACATACAATATTATATTAGTTTCAGGTGTGTGACATAGTGATTAGACATTTATATACCTTATGAAGTGCTCACCCTGATAAGTCTCCTACCATCTGACACCATACATAGTTATTATAATGTTATTGACTGTATTCCCTATGCTGTACTTTATATCCCTGTGACTATTTTTATAGCCAGCAATTTGTACTTCTTAACCAGGCATCGGGGCTTTTATAAACCTCTGGTGATTCTGCTATTCAGACTACATTGCAGACAAGCTCTAAGGACTTTATCTGTCAAGCCCTGTGGTGATAAAACACACACTTTATGAAGGAGAAGCAAAAAAAACAGCAACCCTCCAGAATTATATGATATTAGACCTAGAAACCATACCAGAATTGCAACACTCAGCCTTCAGAAACAGATAGATGCATATTCAAATAACCCAAACAGGACAATACCTGTGGGACAGAATAACAAGAAAAGAGCAATCTAGTTTCACTGCCCTCGCAAACACTAAGAGGCAGGAAATTATCCTAGATTCCCTCGAACCATTTTAATTTCATATATTCTGGCTTGTGGTCAGGCCTAAATTGAAAATTACTCTGAAAACATGGTCATCCAATTTCTATACTTCTAGTAAGTCACTCTATTGCCCCCTGTGGTAGAGTAACTACACCAGATGTCAGAACGGGGCAGTGTGGAGAGCTGGCTACTCGCAACGACTGCCAATGACAGGGACTGTAAAGCAAGCAGCAGAGGTTAAAGTTCTTGCTTACTGCTTACATCCAAATCCTTTGATATTCAGCTTAATAAACTGATCTTTACTCTTCTCTCCAGTGTACTACTTGGCACCCCCCCCTCCTCCTATCGCTCCTAAGCAGTCCAGCCATTTACAATCGTTTTCTCATACTTTTCCCACTTGCGCCTTCTTTCATGTGTCCTAAGTGTCCCTGGTCTTGAGCAGGCAGAGGCATCCATGTTAACTCTTGTCACGATCTGTTTGCTCTCCAGAGAAGGTGAGACTTGTCAGGGCAAAGAATGTCTTGAATCTTCCACGATATCTATAAGGACAAGGGTGGAGCTGGGGTTGAACAAGTGAAACAAAGAGTAAATATGGATTATGCAATGTTCATGGTAAAAGCAAAACACAAAAGCAGGCCACTCACATCTAAGAGAAAAAAAAAATGGCTTATTCACGATGAGCTGCAAAAAGTCCCATCCAGACACTGAAACGAGTTCATCCTTTTAGTATTTTATTAAAAACTCCTTTTTCCTCTTTGGGAAGAAAGTAAAAAAACTTTCAGCAAAACTGGTTCCCTCGCCATGTAAATAGCATTGTATTTGCTGAGCGACTGAATAAAGAAAATGAGTTTGGTTGCGGCAGGCGCTTGCATCCCTCCTGCTGTTGCCATGGAGGCAGCCGCATTATGTCTCCACCGAGGGCAGATGGGGGCCATGACCTGGAGACCAGTGACCTCCACTGTCCGCATGCTACAGGCCACTGGCGACTTTTAAATACCTCCGAACTACTGGTTTCTCATCCTTAAAACAAGCAAACAGCACCTGCCTTTATTTGTCCAAGCTGTCAGTGACGTTATCAGAGTAGTTCATCAGAGGAGGCAGATGCATCTTTTATTTTTCCTACTTGTCTGCGCTAGAAGAAAGCACAGCCAATTTGGAAGAAAACAAAACAAAATACAACAGATTGGTTCCTTCATGTCCTGTGATTACATTGTTTACTTGAAATTCTACTGAAGTCCCCAAGATATAGTTAAAGAAGAAGTATCAGGCGAATACCAAGAAAAAACATTTTAAGCCAGAAGTTTCCACTAAAAAAAAGAAAAGATCCAGTTAAATGTTTGCAAACGTCAACATAAATATACCAAGAGATCAGCAGCTCTGTCCTTCCATGAAAGACAAGAGTGTCTCTGCTGAAGACACATTTTTTTCCACCTTATTTTCTTTCTTGGTCCAATATTTAGCTCTGTTCATCCAGGAGAAAACTTTGTTGCGCCTCAAGAAGTGCCACCTGGATTTCATTCCTTCCAGTGCATCTAACAAGAATAAAGAGGCTTTAGTTGCCTTCCCAAGGTTAAAAGGAAGTCCATGATCAGGTTTTCAGCATGGTTGGTTCTGAGGACCCAGAGGGAAGGATCTGGTCCAGTCTTCTCTCCTTGGCCTGTATGTAGATAGTGTCTTCTTCCAGAGTCTTATAACATCTTCCCTTTGTATGTATCTGTGTCCACATTTTTTCTTCTTATAAATACAGCGGTCATATCAGATTAGGAACCACCCTCATGACTTCATTTTTAGTTAATATCCCTTATAAGTACCCTCCAAAAAAGTCCCATTCTGACGTCCTAGGAGTTAGGACTTCAGCATGTTGCTATTGTTTGCAGGAGACAATTTTTCCCTTTCCTTCTTTTTTTTTTCCTTTCTTATTTATTTATTTATTTATTTATATATTTATTTATTTATTTATTTATTTATTTTTATTGTGTTACATGTATACATATCTCCCCATTCCCCCCCTCCCAGGCATACCCCAACCCCCAGTGTCTATGTTCATTGGTTATTCTTATATGCATGCATACAAGTCCTTTGGTTGATCTGTTATCTACCCCACCTCTCCTTAATCTTCCTGCTATAATTTGACAGTCTGTTTGATGCTTTACTGCCTCTTTCCTTCTTTTTACATGGAAGCTTTACAAAGTGTGAGGACCTCAGCGAATATAGCCTTTCATCATTGTGTGAATTTTAGTCAAATAAATTAAGCACGTAAAATATAAACTTAAGTGAATGACCTATTTTACCTTTTCTTAACTACTTTACATTTTCTTTTTAAGCAAAAAGGAAAGCAAAATTTATTGAGAGATAGCAGGGAAAGGATCCACCTGAGTTGTTGCTCTGTTTTACTTCAATAGAATTTCAAAGGTAATTGACATGTCAAGATAAACCTCAACCTATGAAAAGGGAGATTTTATCGTGGCTCGATTAAATATCCCAACAATAAATCACAGTATTTGGGTGTCTGTGATGTGTTGAACATAGTACAAGATCTTTTCTCAGAAATTACCAATTCAGTTGTATGCTCACAGCAACAATGTAAAGTAAGTGGGATTGTTAGGGGTCAATGGGTCATTGGGACTAATGTATAATGGGGCCATTCCTACATGCTCTATAATCTGATTCGCAGGGTTTCATCATTCAGGACTCTGCCCTAGCAGAGCAGACTTGATATTTTGATAATTTAACCTTCTCTACCCTTATAATTTAGTAGAAGACTTGATCCTTGGCTATTTCCTGACTTCTAATTGCAAAACGAACCGCCCTTATCTTGAAACTGGTGATTAATCACCACCAGCATTTCATTATCTTTCTACAATACATTGGCAAACCCTAGCCACAATCAGTCTGCCCCAATTGTACCTACAGTAACCGCTTTCTCTGTCCTTCTTAACCACCCAAGCTATTTTACCACCAATGGAGTCCATCTTACAATGTTTTTATCCCATTTCACACTGCGAAAGGTTAACACACGCCTGGCCGAGATGTCAGAGACTGTCAATATTCCCCCTTCCATCAAGAATGGGGTTCTCCCTACCAGCTGCGGGGTGACCCTGTTCCTGAACACCATTTTAGTATGTCCTCTAGGACCATTTCTGATTTCTTCAGTTATTGGAGTCAGAGTCACATTGGCATGCTATTGTTTTTCACTTGGTGTAGTGTATTTCTTTTTTTATTTATTTTTTAAATATATTTTTATTGATTTTTTACAGAGAAGAAGGGAGAAGTATAGAAAGTCAGAAACATCGATGAGAGAGAGACATCGATCAGCTGCCTCCTGCACACCCCCTACTGGAGTTGTGCCCGCAAGCAAGGTACATGCCCCCGACCGGAATCGAACCTGGGACTTTTCAGTCCACAGGCCAATGCTCTATCCACTGAGCCAAACCGGTCTCAGCTGGTGTAGTGTATTTAATAAGAACATCTAATTGAGAGTGAGGAATGCAGGGCCAGGCCGAGGAGTAAGTTGACCTCTCAGCCACTTACAACAGAGGCCTCAGCTGATCACCAAAGGAGCTCTACGTTTGGGAGAGGCAAAAATATCCCTGATTGAGGCACGGGCCAGACCTGTATTTTCTACATCAGCCTTGCCATTAGATGGAGGGTGAGGGGAGGGGTTATGAACTTGAGTGAAAAAGCTCCCTTTGACCAAGGGCATTTTCTGGGGAGAAACTTGGCGGAGTTCATGAGCAGCAACATTTCCTGAAGCTGGGTTAGTGGATGCCTTAGTCCTAAAGAGCAACCTTGATGACATACCATAATAGACACTATGGATGGCCATATATGTTTTCTCATGTCTCTCAGGCTTAGCAAAGGACAGCACGAATGTGGAATAGAAGGGAGAAAAAAAAGCTAAAATGTGGTTAAATCTTAAACAGTTTTAACTAGTTCCTGGAATATTGATTGCTCTGCATATGGTAATGCTGATAGGAAAGATAGAGTGTGTTGTATTTATTGAGCTTTAGAACCCTGGAAACGTAGGTTTGATTTCCCTACTAGCTCTCATGGGTAAGTAACTTTATCTCTAGGTTTCAGTGTCTCCCTCTGTTTAAATGGTGTTTGTAGTAGTTACCTATCTTGAAGACTTGGGATATTTGCCTGGGACTATGGATCTGAAAAATCTCTATCTCTATAGACTCTATACCCTGCTGTGTTGTCAGAAAGGATTTTATACATTGGATTTTTACCAACAAGCAGTCAGTTGGCCCCATTGTGGGTGGGCTTGAATGGGACCTTCAACTCCCTTGCAAACAAGCATACTTAGAGAGAAGTATGGAAGGCTGGACTTGACTGGGGTGCATGCATTCTGTGCTGGTTAAATGGGATTTTCTTTATGTGAAGTTACTTGCCTGGGAAACCTCACTCTAAATCCATTGTATCTTATGCTCAATTGACCATCCCTGACCAACTAAAGCTCTTAGACTCAAAGAAGAAGAAAAAAAAGAACGCCTATATGTATGTGCTTATCCATGTGCTAAATGCTCTCTGTAAAGGCCTCCACAGCTTTAATAATCCAGGACATGCAGGCATATGCTACAATTTCGGAAACACTAATGACAGAAGTCAATTATAAAGGAACAATGAGAGCAAAGAAAGCTTCCTCGATTTTGGATCCCTACCAGATGTTCAAGGAAAGCCACGTGGTTTCTGAGCAAGTCACACCTATTTAATTAGCAATAATAAGAGCCTTTAGATGATCACAGAGCAATTAAATAGCTAAATATAAATGACCTAAGAGGGCTAACAATTTAATCCTAACCAAAGAGCAAACAGAATGCAAACTAAAAACATGATCGCAAGCAGAATTGTAGGTTAATGACCTTGCACTTTGTAATTTAATGGGGCACACATAGTACCAGGTTGGGAGTAATGGATTATAGGAAATAAATTACATATACTAGCAATTTATGAATAATTTATTCTAACACTAATTGCAATTAAATTGCCTTGTTTTAATAGGATCTAGTAATTAAGCCACAAGTGGCTTGGTGCCTGGTTCCTGCCTGAGCTGGCATCAAAAAAAAAAAGTACTTGACTCAGCTAAAATGTTTGTGAGTGTATCCCCAAAGTTTTTCTTTCATCAGGGTGGGAGTTGATGGGAATATTAATAATATGTAAAAGGACTCCTTTGTTCTTTTTTATTTCTCATTTAGGACAGGCAACTGCAGAGGAAAATCGTTATAATATGTTGGTAAATGTGGGCCCTCTTTCATGCAAGAAACACTGTCAATGCCAACAGAGTGTTTAGCCCCAGATTGCGAGAGATTGCAGGCCAGGCCAAGGGACCCTAGGGGTGCAAGAGTTCCACTTACTTCTCTGCCTGTCCCTGAATTCCTCACTCCCAATGTTCTTTCAATAGAGGATTATTTCCAGGTGATTCAATTGCACCTATGACACACACACACACACACACACACACACGCACTACAAATGTCACTCCAGTCAGGAAGGACATAATAATGGGCCACTTGATTTCAGCCATGTGTATACCTCTCCTGGTTTCATCCAGGTCAACGGTCCCCTTCTGTGCACTTACTGTGTATAACTCCATAGCACTCTTCTTACCACATTCCAACCATCTGTTCCTGGGTCTGCTTCTGTGGGCTTCTGTGGTATGGAATCATGATCCACTGAAGCCCTAGATATTGAAATAGGGACTAATCTATTGAAGAAAGGGGGAAAGAAAGGAAGAAAGAAAGCAGGGAAGGAAAAAAAGGAAATAACCTGTAATTCAGTCAAATCACACCTTGTCCATCTTTAAACTATATTTTTATTGATTTTTGGAGAGGAAGGAAGAAGGAGAGAAAGATAGAAACATCAATGATGAGAGGGAATCATTGATTGGCTGCCTCCTGCACACCCACTACTGGGGTTTCAGCTCACAACCTGGGTACGTGTCCTATCAGGAATCAAACTATGACCTCCTGGTTCATAGGTAGATGCTCAACCACTGAGCCATACCAGCCAGGCACTCCTTATCCATTTTTATTGTTATTCATTTTTTAAAATAATGTCTATCTTGTGCAGAGACCTATAAAAATTAAAAGAGAGAAGTAAACACAAACATAGGCATACACACACACACACACACACACACACACACACACACCAAAAAAAAAAAAAAGAAAGAAAGGAGATGGGGAGAAAATCCCTCTCTTAATAACTAAGAGTTGATTTGGCAAATCAAGATTTATATCCACAAAACAAACAACAAAATTACTTGCCAAGCACTACAGTGATAACCATATTTATTTGTTTCTCCCCCCACAAGCCTAAGCCGCAGGTACTATTATTATTACAGTTTTGTAGATGATGGAACTGAGATGGGAAGAGTTTAAGAAACTCTCAAAGTATAAGTAATCAGCCTGTTTTCTAAATAAGGCGCTCTTCTTAAATAATATAATTATCATAAATATAGATGCAACACATTCACATGAAGAAGTCATCGCTAATTGCAAATCATAGTGACCAGAGACAATTACGCAGAAATGTGAAAAACTGTAAAGGGTCTCATGTTTTCACCCTACATGCAAGCTCACAAGCTGGCCAGCTAGAATTTCCTGGCTGGTGGAAGATAGGAAGCTTCTGGTTCAGAGACAAGGTACACTTTATTACTCACATCAATCAGCATTGACATTGGGTTCGCAATGCCCAATATTTATAGGAGCACACTATAGAAAGGAACTCTTAAGTTTGGGGAATGAAAATGTCTTATAATGGTCAGTAAGCAAAGGAGACCTTTTCCTTCAGTGGGAGATGGTATCTTTATCTTCCAAAGCTGCAGCTGAACTTGCCCTTTGCTATTTCTATCCAAAACTGTTTGTTAATAAGCATCTTTGGCAAGCTAAGTCCAGGAAGAAAGACAATAGCTGCTCACAATACATGCAGAAACATAAGGGGCCTTTCGAGAATTGCCTCATCCTTTCTTTCAGAAAGTAACATGAACACAGAAACTCAATATACAGGGGTGGGCCCAGCTGACAGGTCTCAGTGGTTGAGCATTGACCTATGAACTCAGAGGTCATGGTTCAATTCCCTGTCAGGGCACATGCCCAGGTTGAGGGCTCAATTTCCCCCAGTGTGGAGCCTGCAGGAGGCAGCTAATCAATGATTCTCTCTCATCATTGATGTTTCTATCCCCCTCTCCCTCTCCCTTTCTCTGAAATCAATAAACATTTTTAAAAATTTACAGGGGTGGGCAAAAGTAGGTTGATTGTGCTATTGTGACTTTTTTTTAGTTAATGAAGGTATTTTAACACACATGACATGCATGCTTTTTTCCATAAGAACAATTATAAACCCAGTTTTGTACAAATTAGATTCATTTCCCTTGATAAGCTCACTAAGGGCCCCTCTGACCTGCAGGAAGTATTTGCACTAAGTAGAAAAAGTACTTCTGCAGGTGAGCAAAAGGGCAAATGGCGTGGTGAGGCTGATGCCCCTGTACAAATAAGATAAAGGAACACCACTGAGCAGAGACAGCCCAACCTGAGTAGCTTGGCAAGGGCAACCCTAGTGAGATTGTAACTCCTACTTACTCCTCACCCGGAGGCTTTGTATAGTGTAAAACTGGATAAACCTGCACAGACTAGCACTGATCCGCTAGGAAAGGTTTTAAAAGATTGTCCTTCAAATTTTCAGACATTTATATAACTTTACATACTTACACATATCATTTTATAGATACTCATACTCAAATGTGATGAGCAGGCCTCATAGGATGAGGAAAGGAAGTTGCTGCTAACCACCTGTATCAATGGGAAGTGCCTGCCACTCCAAACGCAGCCTGGATTTCTGCCTTGGGCAACTCTGAGCAGAAAATTCAGTGACTCGGTGTCTGAATTTCTGACCTTGGAGCTAACGAATGAGCATTGTTTTAAGTTGATAAATTTGTGGTAATTTGTTACGCAGCAGTAGATTAATACACTGGGTTTCTTGACTAAGTATGCACTTAAGCTGTAACATTTTTCTTCTTCTCAGGTCTAGGAAGTGCTTTTTCTAATGATAGTTAAGCAGCAATTAGGCGCTCAGCAACACATTAAGTTGTCCCATGGCGGAAGCTTATTGGTTCCAAGTAGGAGCCACAGGACTTGTTACCTACCCCTTTTTTTGCCTTTATTGAAGTTTCATAGCAATATTTTCTTGGTTTCCTAGAGCTTACGTTGTCAATATCTAGTTGCTTTAAGCAGTTCATACTGCAGATGAACCAGAAAGAGAAATGCTTGGATGTTCATCTCATTTTGTTATTGAAACCCTTGTTCAGAGAAAATTAGTTTGTCCTCCTATGAAAGTTGGAATCAATAGCCATTTAGAGAACACCCCTGTTTTAGTTAACAATACACTTCATTAAATTAGGGCCCTGGATGATGGAGATGTCTTTGGATCTTATTAATTATGAATAAGCTATTGTTTGGGGAAAACGAGATGGGTTTTATCTTGGCAGAGATCAGCCAGGCTAGGCCTCAGGAGGGACAGTTTTCTGAGTCAGCCGATGATCAGATTTGCCCTTGCTGATCCAGGCGCCAATCTAATGCAATCACAATCTTCTGTGCTCAGCCTGACTCACGGGGAGAATAGCTCCCTACAAGACAGGCCTTGACCTACAGGAAGCCCCTGGGGAAAGTGGGTGAGAGAAACTAAATAGAACAAAGCTAATATGGAGCCAAATGCAAGTTGGGAGATAGCTGGTTGTCTTTAACCGTTACATAGAAACATTATTATTACCCATTATAGCTATTAAGAACAATTATGTTTTTATATTAGCTATTATTTAGAGGGTACTTTTTTATACCCTCCTACAACTATTCTTAGACATGTAATCACTGGATAATCAAGTGGGTTGCTCCTTAATATATAGGAGAAGAGGAGATTCAGTGTGAGGTGTTTTCATCTGGTGTTTTCCACTGACCAGTAGAATATAGTATATCAGTATATAGCCTTCAGAGTTTGGGTTTAAATTGCACCCTAGCTTCCTAGTTTCTGGGTCATCTCGAATATTATATTTTATCTCTCTAGAACTTTATTTTGTGCTTTGTGAAATAGGGATAATTATAGCACCTACCACAAAGAAACAGTTGGAAGATTGAATGAGTTAGTGAAAGAGAAGTAAATGTAGCATCTGATTTCAGTAAATGCGCCAAACGTATTAGATAAAAAATAATAAAATGGTGAGCCTGGATATGACCAAATGAGCTTAAGGGCCCAAATGAGAAGCCACATGTTAAGGCTGATTCTTCCCAGAGTAAAGATCATCTGAAATTCAATCGTTAATCAAAGGGGCTATCCTCTACATTTGCCATAAAATGAGCCATGACTAGAGAGTAGTCTTGTGTTCATTCTGAAAGCAGAGGTTGAGCAGGAAACTAACTTTTTTTTTTTCCAATTGAGCCAGTGCACAGTAGTTGATGCTGTGAAAATGATTCAGGGAAATACCCACCCTCCCTCCAAGAAAATATTCTGAACTGGCTGGGGAAGTCACAGAGAAGCCACCTTTCCTTCTCCTTCATCAGAACTATGACACGGTGCCCTCTTCCTAGGAAACTATTGCTGAGGTGCAGTATTGGCCTCAGAATCCAGCAGAATAAATACAGAGCTCTCTAGTGGCAGAGACAGGGTTAGAAACCCATCGTGTTCACCTGTTTGCTCTGAGGTTCTGGCTTAGTTGTTTCAATTCTCTAAGCTTCATTTCCCATATCTCTAGCATGGGTAAATGAGTAAATATTTTCTGTGGGTTTTATAACACATTAAATATAGTCATAATAGAGCTTCTAGTCTGTTCCTGGCACATGGTAGGTGACTTCTGTTTACTCATATAATGCTTTTGAATAAATTAAAGAAAGAATCCCTTTCTTTGGGTGGCCAAGTTGGCAGGTGGAGTAGGGCAGGATTCCAAACACCATTTTTCTCCTTGGCTGGTGCACTTGTGTGATGTACTAGTAACACCTGCAAATAGTATATGGAAGCTCTGCATACGCAGCCATCATTAACTGACCACTATTCCAATGCCTTTGAAGATGACACATGACCAGTACATTTCCTTCACAAAACAGCACAGATACATGCATTAAACTTAGCTGATATTTTCCTTGGTGTTTTTTCACCCATTGTAAATATTATTTCATTAAAAAAAAAAGCATTGGACAGGTGCAAACAGGAGTGTTTTCAGCTGGATAGAAAAATCAGTGAAATTCAAGGTGTTGTCAATATCAACAATTTTATCTCAGTAGGTGTCATCAAGAATGGTTTGCACCTATTACAGATTGTTTTTCTAATCTGATGAGTGGTCACTTGTCACCTTAAGGACTGACTAGCAGGTTAAAATTAAAACACATCCATATTTATGGTAAATGTAGCTACCAGCTGGAATGCAGTTAATCCATCTGTAATGCAAATATCATAATTCAAATTAAAATTGGGGGGAAAATGGTTTGCTTAATTTCATGTACTTGTAGAGTTCAGGTTGCTGACAGATTTATGAGATAACACATACTGCCACTTTTTATGCACTGACGTTTTTTACTCACTTCCTGCTGGGGACAAGAAGATCAGTTCATCTTCAGGCCCTTTGGCCAATCTTTCCCTGGGTCTCAGGAGACTTTAAATCTGTCAGAGAGGAACTTATTCAGTCTGATTTGATGTCACAAATGGTAGCAGTCTGAGGCCCTGAGTTGCAGTAGCTCTAAAAGTGACAGACCTGCCCAAGTGGCATTTACAGGAATGACACTGTGAAACAGCCTTGTGCCATACAACTCCAGACCACCGAGAACACTGCTCAGCCACAATGGGTTCAGTTTTGACTTTTGGGAGACCTGGAGGTGATAGTAAAAAGAACTCAGTCATGTGCTCCTCTGATCCAGATCTATAGCAGGCAGTAAAAAAAACAAAAAGAGAGCTTCAATCCATGCTGAGATTTTAGAAATGTCATTTGCAAGAAAAGACAGGAGCAATATTTTGACTCCAGGGCAGGCAACTCCTAGTTGTGTGTTGAAGCATTCTAGATTGGAGAGGGTGAGGAAAACTTTAATGTAAATTCTAAATCCTTTATCTGGGCAAGGAAGAGCATGAAAAAGCCAAGAATGACAATGCTTCTCTAAAATGAGCTTTCTATGGTTTATTCACATCTGTTCACCACATAAAGCAGTGTTTAAGGACCCAACTCTAAAAGGGGGAGGGAGGAAGATAGAAGCATGAGATAAGTTTAAAAATGCCTAGCACACAGTAGGTGCTAACAAAGAAATCCTCCCTCCTTCCTCACAAAGGGTACCTAGTCTTCTCCTACTACTATTGAAGAAGAGAAGAGTAAATTTGGCTCAAAGAGGAGCTATACCAGCAGGCCCTCTGAGTGGAAGATAGAAAGCTGCTCCTTCATTAATAGCTAGGATTTAAAGATGTGCCCCACCCCCTGCCTCCTCCCCTCCAGAAGCCAGGAAAATACCCATCACAATGAATACAGAAGCACTTCATTAAGGTGCCACACCAGGTCTGAATGTATGTCCCAGATCACTGTCCTGCAGGAGAGCAGTGATCTGGGGAATTATGGTCGCCAATGATGAGGGTAGAGAAAGGAGCAAAGAAACAAGAGGTGGCAACTTCCTAAGTCTCAATGCAGTTTACGTTCTTTATAGAAAAACATGAGCACTATTTGCCAGATAGTATCTCCTTATCACCAATACCTCATTAAAGAGCAACACTCCGAAGACACTTAAATCCTGTTCAAATAAGGGGCAGAAGAGGCTCAATTCTGAATTATTTTTGAAGAGGAAAAGCCCAATGCTGAAAAAGTGGTGATCATTCTTGAAAGGGAGAAAATGAGGGGAAAGAAAAAAAAATAGAGAGAGGAATATATTGCTAGGGGCAATTCCTTGACCTTGAATTGTAAATATCAGAACAATGTGAGTGCACAGAGCAGATTGTAAATGGAGTTGCAAATTTTCTACCTGATTGTGAGATCTGAGGTGGAATTTAAGGTTCATGGTTGTATTTTGGAGTCCATTTGTCCTGGATTTGCACACTAAAATAGGGATTCTTTGATATGGGACTACAGATAAGCCAATTTAATGCTCCAAATTTCGGCTTCCTCCTCTTTAAAATCGGGGCAATATTAGTAATTATCTCAAAAGACTTCCCAAGGAGTAAATAAACCAGTATACATAGAGTATTTACCCAACGGCTTGGGTAATATTTATTATCCTTTTTTTTAAAATATATTTTTATTGATTTTTTACAGAGAGGAAGGGAGAAGGATAGAGAGTTAGAAACATCGATGAGAGAGAAACATTGATCAGCTGCCTCCTGCACGCCCCACACTGGGGACGTGCCCACAACCAAGGTACATGCCCCTGACCAGAATCAAACCTGGGATCCTTCAGTCCGTAGACCGACGCTCTATCCATTGAGCCAAACCAGTTTTGGCAATATTTATTATTCTTACTGTTATTTTGTCATCATCATCACCACTTAAATCACAGAAACTAAAGTCAGAAATGGACTTCCTGGGAAGTCTACTAGTATTCTGTATTTTCTGAGGTTACTGTCAGCTTGCAGTTGGTCATTTAGAACTCAGGGCACCTCTTAGACTATGTAAAGGCCTTGAAGCCTCCAGAATTGGCCTCCAGAAATAGAGACCTCAATGGAGAACCTGCCCTAAAAAGAGGATACTCATTGAATCAAACAGCGCTTAGGACTTTATTTAAATCTACAATAGATGACTGACCAAGAGTCCCTGATTCCAAACAGCCCTACCCAGTTGGTTTTAGGATTCTCACTAGTGAAGGCAAAGACTCTATAAATAAATAAAGCAGCAAACCACACAGGGCAGGCAGCTGCAGGCTTTCAGGAGCATTAATTTTACTTAATACTAGAAATGTGAAATGCTGCAAACACATACAAGCATAACAAATAGAAAGGCACAAAGTGATCATTAGAGTTATAATGTGTATCTGAATATGCAATCAGAACAGGCCCACTGCAAACAAAGCCCTATGTAAATGCTAAATACCTCACCATTTACTCCTGCAATAATGTGTCACATTGCTAGACTTTAGTACTTTATGTTCTCTGCTGGTATGAAATCATTAATCTCATTTATACAATTAGGCAGAATACCCAGGGTCCAAATTAGGGACCAGAATTAAAAAAAAAAAACAACGACAACTGGAATTAAAGACAAGTGATGGGTCGTTTTTCTCTAAAGCTGTAATGATGATTTGCTAAATAATACATATTTCCCTGAACGCTGTTTAAAACACTGCACAATCCACTCTGAAAAGAACTGATTATTGCCACATCCATTATTTTGAGTTGAGTAACCCACACATCGCCTTGACCTACATATCTCCAAGTCTCAGAATGAAGTTGGGTCCTTCAAAGACCTCCTCTAGAACATCCACATTTCAACCAGTCCTTATAAGATCCCTTGTTTCCAGTGTCACTGAAACAGGAGAGAGAGGGAAAGTTTCCACTCTGAGGGGTTGCCATTTTAAAACGGTGGCCTTTTCATCAGAGTGGACAGTTGTATCTCAATGGTGAACACTCTGATTCTGAAGCCACACAGACCTGGTATGAACCTCACCTTCATCCCAGTCTGAATTTCTTTTGGGCAAGTGACTTCCTATCTTTGAATCTATTTAAAATGGGTGTAATATTATTACCCGTTTCCTGGGTTATTGGCAAGAGTATGTATTTCAGTAACAAAACAATACATTCAGAATAAGGGGGGAAAATAGAATGTAAAGAAAGAAAAGAAAAATCCAGATACATCTTTTAATAAAAGACCTGCAATGGAAGAGTCTGGAAGAAAGCTGTCCATATTTCAAGGTCTCCTTCTAGGAAGTAATTGAAAATGTCTCAAGAAAAATGTGAATTTCAAAGAGACAGAACCTTCTTCTAGTATCCTAAGCCCCTAAGGCTCCATGGATAAGAACAATTCACTTTTTTTTGTACCGATGCTGGTATGTTGGTACTGGTGGTATTAATGTTGTGCATGTACATGTGTGTGTGTGTGTGTAAAACATTAATCTCCAAGAGAAAGAAATGTAAGAACCTTGGCTGTTTTCTCTAGCAGAGAAAGTCTTCTGCTGGAAAGACTTCAGAGAAAGCCTTTGTTCGTTTTGTGCAATCATAAGGCTCAGTTATAGGGGAAAAGTAGCCTAATGCAACTTTAATTACTTTTATGAACCACTATGACAACACATATCCTCTGAACCATTAGGAAAAGCCTTTCATTCCAACCTGAGTCTTCTGGGATCACTGGTTAGCATCATGAGGTAGCTACTTCCAGAGGCAACTCTTCTCTCCATTGTGGTGAAACCAGAGAACCCAGTAGTCCCCAGGGAGGTGCTTGGACCAAATAAAACTATGCTTCCGTGAGAGCAGAGAAACACTAAGCCATATACACATGTCCTGTTTTGCCTAGGACAGTCCCCGTGTATTCCTTTTGTCCAAGCATAATTATTAAAACTACCTCACTTAACTTCCAAGTAATAAATTATGGGTATTCTACCATTAAGTCATTGTCTGTTTTGACAACCTCCCTCCCTAATTAAGTAGCAGGTAAAAAGAGCGAGCCATGTGTTTAAAATGGGGATACCACTATAATCTTCTTCATATGATTATTATAAATATTAAAATATTGAATGAAACTACTTATATAAAAGTGTTTCAGACAGAATCTCCTGCTTTATCATAAGAACATACACTCTTTTTACACACACACACACACACACACACACACACACACACACACAATTGTAGATTTTCAAGATTAGAGGAAGTCATGGAAAGTACTAGATATGGTAGTTCCTGGGATGCACGGTGTTGAATAGATAGGGCAACTTTAAGAGGATATGGTGCCAAACTTGGAGAGAGAAGGGCTTGCTGATCCTCACAGGGCTTACTGTTCAGTGGCTAGTGACCCTGTAGGAGTCTGTGGTGAGGATGCCCTTGCTTGTCTCAAGCTTTATACCACCTTGGAAAAAAAGTTCTAAGTGATGCGGAAACATCCATCTCTCCAAAAGGCGGGAAGATTGGTGTTCCCAGGAGCTCACTATCTGTTTGCCAGCCTCCTCCAGAGGAATATAATTCTCAGTATTTACAGAAGACTTATAGCCCTGGGATTTGATTTGCTCCATGAATATGCAGCAAAGGGGTCCTAGGGCAGGAGTTCCGCTGTGTGAAGGGTGTTGGTGTTGTATATGTGGCTGTAAATCATGTCTTTTTGTATTAAGTTCTCAGTTCAGCTAACTCAGACCTCAAAGATGAAGAAGAGAAGGGAAAAATCTGCTCTGCTACCCTTGATTCCCTTTTCTTTTTATATTTTCACACTGCACAAGGCTTCTCCAAATATTTTCACTGCCGCATGGAATCAGGAGGAAAGATAATTCTAGTTTCCCCTGGGATGAAGGTGAGGTTCATACCAGGTCTGTGTGGCTTTAGAATCAAAGTGTTCACCATTGAGATACAACTGTCCACTCTGATGAAAATGCCACCGTTGGTGGTTATGGGCTTTTACTAATAATGAAATTCTTGTTCAGACTCAAATGAAAATAAAAAATCATAATGTATGCTACTTTCAAAATACATATTGAAAACAAGATGTGAAATAACTATAATGAACTGCAAATATAAGGTATGTTACTACAATATGAAGTAAAATGAACAAGATTTAGGAAAAGCATTAATAGATTAAATGCAAGTTACTTTTAGAATTTAAGCATGTTTACATTAATAGTTGCCCGCTGTCTTCTGTCTCTCTCTCTCTGTTTCTGTATCTATATTGCCCACCCCCCTCTGATACACACATACACACTCACACAAAGTACAATACAGTACAATGTCTGTATTCTTTGGCAACTTTATTTACATTTGCCAAGTGTTTTGCAGTGTGGGGCTCTGCAATGATAGAATACAAATCACCTAGGATGCTAATTTTTTAAAAAGAGCCCGAGGCTTTAACTGCAACCAATCTTGGAAGGAAGAATAGCAGAAATTATAAAATAATTCTTCAAGTGAGTTTTATGCAGATGGACCACAGAGCACACTTTGAAAGACATTGAGAAACACTAACAATTCTTCCACGATTTATTTGGCAACAGCAAGATTAAAGCATGTGTAGGAAGGATGGGCAAACAGACAGACATCGGTCAGATGTTGCTGGTGTTTCTGGCAAAGCTTGCCTTTCTGGAAGAGCTATGAGACCTGCCACATCAGGGACCCAGGGTATTGCTCTTGTCAGAATACCCAGGGTATTGCTCTTGTCAGAATACTCAGAAAAGTTGTGGATTCTATTTATTCACCTGGCTAGGCTTTGCTGAACAGGGGTGTGGGTAGGTGAGGGGAAAAGGAATACCGCCTCACTGTATTTTGATGACCAGGTATTTTAAGCAATTTGGGAGCTATTTTGTATTTGTGTCTTCAGAACAAGGGGTTTCCCAGAATGTGAAAACTTATGACTAGAGTATCTCTAGATAAATGGGCAGAATAAAGGTGTCCAGGTCCAAGTCCCTTGAACTTGTGAATGGTAGAAAGAAATTAAGGTTGCATATAGGATAAAGGCTGCAATGATAATCCACGATTTTGGATTATCCGGGTGGACTCAATGTAATCACAAGGTGTAATTTTTCATTGTCATGTAACTTTAAAATGGTTAAAACCTGATAAAAGCTTAAGATCCTTTATATTCACATATAAGGTTTAAGATGTAAAGACTCTTGAATTATTCAAATCCCAGATTCTCACTGTAATACTTTCCTAACAATCTCCTACAGCTATGATCAGCAAACTCATTAAATGTCAACAGAGCCAAATATCAACAGTACAATGATTGAAATTTCTTTTGAGAGCCAAATTTTTTAAACTTCTTCTAACACCACTTCTTCAAAATAGACTTACCTAGGCTGTGGTATTTTGTGGAAGAGCCACACTCAAGGGGCCAAAGAGCCGCATGTGGCTTGCGAGCTGCAGTTTGCCAATCACGATCCTAGTGGGTTTTGTTACATAAAAGCCTGCTCTGACAAGGATCCTATTAAACTTCATGTGTCCACACACTACTCATACTTCTAAATACTTGTGTAATATTTGTCTTTCATTAGACTGTAAATTCAGTGTCAGCAGAAAACTATACTTATTCTATCCATTCTTGAATCCTAGTCCCTAGCATAGTACTTGGCATTCAGAAGATGCTCAATTGATAATAGACAAATGCAAACAAAATTAGATAATATATAATATAAATAGAAAAGGGAAAAAATGCAAATAAAATTAAACTTTTATTGGCCTTGGCTTGGGGCTCAAATTAATGGAGAGTCCAAATAGTCGCTTATAAGAATGTCAGTAAACCTGCATTATAACCTTAATTAATAAATTTCCCTGACCTTCAATTTTCTTCCTGTAAATATTAGAGCGTTGATGGTTACTGAAATCTCTTATAGAATTCACCTCATAGACCCAATAATGATATGCTCCCCTCAAGGTATTACCATTTTATACATCACAATTCTAATACATAATGATTGATAGAGAATTACAGGGCATGCTTATAAATCCTAGCACTTAAGACTGTTTACTTCCCCTTCTCCTCCTGTTCCTTTCCTTTCATGCTTCCATCTATTCATATAGTTATTAAATGCTTGCTCTGTATGTACTTGCCATACAGGAGTTTAGAAATGTCTTATATACCTACCCTGACCGAGGCATCCACATTCTGGCTAAAGTCTCATCTTTAGAGATTGAGATACTAGTCACGTGTTTGTTTCATTAAGTGACTTAAAACATTATATTCTGACCTTGATGCATTATGTGAGAGCTTAATTCACCTGGAAACATTATTTTTGGGAATTAGAACTTTGATCTCAATGAGGTAGCCCAGCACACACTGAAGAGGGACTGGCCTCCCATAATTCTTTCTGTTAGTCTTTTGCCTTTGAGGAAAGGTTCACTTGTGTTTACTTACTTGACTGATTTCCTTGCCTTCAACTAAAGAAAAGGTTTCTATAGCATATTGACTTAGTTGATGAGGTAAAACAATATCCAACCAAGTATTCTCTCCCCCCTACCCCCCTTATGGACCTATAGGTATCATAGCTTATTCATGGTTTCATCCTCATTAAACAACAATGATCAAATAGAAAGACCCCAGGCAGAGACCTGCCAAAGGCAAGAAAAGAGATGATGGTTGAAACTGATTTGTAATATAATAGTATTCTGGCTTTTTTTTTTTTTTACCTTAAGTGGAAGTTGATGACTTGAATAGATTTTCTTTCTAAACCTTTTTTTTTTCCTACTTCAAAACCCTGACTTTTTTTTTTTTGCCATGACTTTCCTATTTTTGCTTATCAAAAGCATATTTCACCGAGACCAGTTTGGCTCAGTGGATAGAGCGTCGGCTTGCAGACTGAAGGGTCCCAGGTTCGATTCCGGTCGGGGGCATGTACCTTGATTGTGGACACATCTCCACTGTGGGGCGTGCAGGAGGCAGCTGATTGATGTCTCTCTCTCATCGCTGTTTCTGACTTTCTATCTCTCTCCCTTTCTCTCTGTAAAAAATCAATAAAATATATTTTTTTTAAAAAGCATATTTCTAAGTTTCAAAGCCAGAGTTTACTTCAGTAATGTTTAGCTAATTGTATGGGCACTCACACTTTTCTAAAATATATTTTTATTTATTTTAGAGAGTGGAGAGAGAGAGATTGAGACATTGATAAGAGAGAAACATAGATCTGCCACCTGCTGCACGTCTCCTCCCACACCAGGGATCAAGCCCTAAAGTGGGCATGTTCCCTGACCAGAAATGGAATCAGTGACCTCTTGGTGCATGGATGGGTTAACCCTCCATGAATGACCCACACCAGCCAAGCTGGGCACTCACATTTGATTAGACTCTTGACAGAATAAAATATAGCCCAGTAATGCCTGCCCCCTCTCTACTCCACAGAAAGCACTCACTCTAAGTTGGAGAAAGTGCATCTTTGGTTTAAATTGCCTCAAAAATAGCCTAATAATAACAATATCTTAATTATACAGTCCAATAAGTAAGACATTTCTGTCAATATACATCTGGATTCCACCACCTACAGACATTAGTGGTGAAATTGTAGGCAAATTATTACCTTTCCTAAGGCTCAGTTTTTCCTCCCATTAACAAAATTGGTTATAGTACTTCCCAGGATCATTATGAGCACTAAATAATGTGCTTATAAAGAAATTTATAGAAATCCTGGCGCACACCGTGTTCATAGCAAATGACTGTGGTGGATACGTGTATTCTTGTTGTACCTGCTATTGCTAATAAACAAGGAAATGCCTTAGGCCAGTGGTCTGCAAACTCATTAGTCAACAGAGCCAAATATCAACAGCACAACGATTGAAATTTCTTTTGAGAGCCAAATGTTTTAAACTTCTTCTAATGCCACTTCTTCAAAATAGACTCATCCAGGCCGTGGTATTTTGTGGAAGAGCCAAACTCAAGGGGCCAAAGAGCCGTATGTGGCTCATGAGCCACAGTTTGCCCACCACTACCTTAGGCCTTTGGCTAGAGAGACAGTAACCAGACCGACAACTGAAAACTCTGTAGTTTGAGATACTGTTCAGGGCTGCTAATGATCTTAGTCACCACCCCACCTCTCTTCCTTTTCAGCCTGGCTTATAACTAGAATTGTTATATGGCCGGTACACCTTCTTCACACAGTCAGGGGAGTCCCACACTTGTTTTCTGACTCCCCTCCTTCCATATCCGTTGTTACTCAGTGGTCTTCTACCTCTTTCTTAGAAGTGTGTGGTTCATTTGAAACAGCCTCTCTCCACTAACTTTCCATATTTTTTAGAGCTGTTGCCAATAGGAGACTAAAACACATAACTTTATGGACGCTATAATCATGGTCCCATACAAAAGCATTTTTGGAGTTGCATAATTAGATACATCAATCTGTCACCCAATGAATATAAACCTGATATTTTTTGTCCCAACGTACTTTTCTAGAAATGACTTTAAGTCATTCTCAGCATTCAAAGCTGGGTCAAAGACCCCAGAACTAGGATTTAGTCATTTAGCGGCATTGAGAGGTTAGTTAATATCCACACCCCCCTCCACTGGTGGAAGTTTCTGAACTAATCCAATAATACTTCTGTAAAAATATGTCTCTTCTAGAGACAACTTACTCTGGACGTCAATCAAATACATCACCAGGTTTAACAATGACCAATTTCTCTGCTTCTGTGACTTGATTTTGATGTCAATTTTTATCATTATTTATCCTTATAGAAATCACTAAACACAGAAATTTATACTTTTGTTAATGAAGATATACCTGGCTTCATTGTCAGATCGCTTTTAAATCATATACATTCCCTCTCACATTTTTGTATTCAATGAATGTAAACCACCTCTTTTCTCTTTCCTTCCCCCTCCTTCATCTATCTATCTATCTATCTATCTATCTATCTATCTATCTATCTATCTTCCATCATCTCCCTTCCTTAGTCATTTGTATATTGTAACCTCCAGCATGGTAAATATAAAATGTGACATTCTCCCTCATAAGTTGGGATAGAGCTGGGACCTCAAGCTACATTATACTACAAGAACTCTACATGGCATTTGTCACTTAACGGCCTAGCTATTAGAAGTCCTGCTTTCCCAGGAAGGCCATTCTGGTGATATCAAAGGAACAGAGATGAATATGGATGTCCAGGTGTTAAATTAAAATGTCAACCTTGACCTTTGGAGATACAAGCCTTCAAAGGCAGCGTGATCAATGGTCTCTCAGCCCCCATATGTAAACTACGCATTTTTATAAATTGAAGCCTCAGACAGAAGGGAGGAAGGTGTGCAGGTGGTTGCAGGGCAGGATGTCAAAGGCACCGTCTTCCAGAATAGCATCACGTAATTATGCCAGCTTAAATTACTGATTAGAGTATGGTTTTGGTTATTTACTTATAAGCTTTTTAGCAAATTAAATTTACATGACAGATTTTATGGTAATGCATTAGTGGCTAGAAATCTTCCAGAAAGTTTCAGAAGAGAGCTAGGCCAACATACAAAGTATCCCAGCAGTCTTTTTGTCCACCCGGTGACATCTCTTACTCCCCAGAGTAAGTTCAAGGGGAAAACACAGATGGAGACTTTCACCTCAAGTACCTTCACTTACCAAAACGTCCCTAAAAAAAAATAACAGAAACTTCAAGGTCTTTTGATTGGTAATTTCCTATTTCATGGGGTACAAAATCAAGGAGAAAAATAATCCAAAGCCACCGTTTGCTGGCTATTTTAATTCTAGTACCTGCTGGGTTCTAGGAGGGATCTCCACATTCACTTCCATCTACCACACATATTAGATATACACATCCAAAGATGGAAGCTTCTAGGGAGTAGGAGAGTGGGGGAGAAAGAGTTGACTTCCTACAGCAGAAATAATGCTTGCTTCTTAGATGCTTCATGGCTAAACCAAAACTATTATCAAGTCTTATTTGTCTAGTTGATAAAATACAAGCACTCAGGTGATCCTTCTACCCATCTAAGTTTGAAAATCACTGCCCTAAGCTATTTTTCAACATTTTCTGTACTTGTTAATTTTAGCAGGTCAGGAGTGCCCCGTCCTCATTGAGGAATTGAGATTCCCAATGAGAACGTCCTGGTTTCTGAATATACTCAACTACGTTGAGTCCCATCCCCTCCCTCCCTCTGCCAGCTGGGCAGCTCCTTGCATGGACAGTACATAGGGGTGTTGTGGATCAGAAAACTATGGTACATCTACACAATGGAATTCTATGCTGCCATTAAAAAGAAGGAATTCTTACCATTTGCAGCAACCTGGATGGAACTGGAGAGCCTTATGCTTAGTGAAATAAGCCAGTCAATGAAGGAGAAGCATCACATGATCCCACTCACTTGTGGATAATAAAGAACATTATAAACTGATGAACAAAAGGATAGATACAGAGGCAGTAAAGCTTCAAACAGACTGTCAAATTACAGCAGGAAGGTTAAGGAGAGATGGGGTAGATAAGAGGTCAACCAAAGGACTTGTATGCATGCATATAAGCATAACCAATGATCACAAGACACTGGGGGCTTAGGGTATGCATGGGGGGGCAATGGGAAGATATGTATACATGTAACACATTAATAAAAAAATTTAAAAACAAACAAACAAACAAACAAAAAACAACAACACAAATGCCTGAGCCAGGTCTCATCACAAGAAAATCAAGTCAGAATATCTAGAGCCGAGGACATAGCATTTCCTTTCGTAGAAGGACCAATTAGAACATTGTAACTTCTGCCCCCCCATACATTTTGTGTAGACTGTTATTTTTGTATTGATCACATTTCTATAATTATGTACAAGTAAGTGTCATTAATCTACCTCCCCATGAGAACCTGCAGTGGGGACTGTATTATCATTATAGACATCAGGCTCCTAGAACATAAGCATATTTAATAGTAAATTAAATTCTGTAGAAAAGCCTGTAATTGCTTTAAAATAATCTGTGGAATATCAAAGTTTACTTTATACTTCCTGGAAGGAAATCTCTGAACATATTTTGCAAGTCTGTCTCTCCATTTTCTGAAGCTAAATAATTACCCTAGCACATTTTAGCTGCAACTCAGAAGTAGTCTTTTGACTAAGGACTAATAACATTTCTAAGTCATAAACAAACCAAGATTTATCACTTGTCCTGAGGTTGGCACTGCCATTATTCTTAATTACCCCTGAACTTTTGCACATGATTCACTGTTTCCGCAGAGAAGAGAAAGGAACAGAGATCTACTTTAAGAAAGAATGATTCCTCCTGAGGTTACATCTTGTATACTCAAAATATCTCCCCTGGATGTTTGTTGTTAGTTGTTTTTATGTTGGTGTTTTTCCTTTTATATTTGCAGCATGTTGTGAGAAAGGTAATGGCATGCTGTGCTACGCAGTACATTTAAAAAACAAATAGATCTTTGGGATTTTGTTAGGGAGCCATTGAACCCTTCTAATTGCAAATCAAACAGGAATTGCCCCACGTTTAGCTTTGGTCTTTGGTTACAGAGGGGTGAGGCCACTGGGGAATGAGAAGCAGTCTCTCTCCACCAGGATACCTTTGGTGCACAGGAAGTCATCCCACTAACTGATCTACACCAGCCAGGACAACTTTTCTCCCTCTCTCTCTCTCTCTCTCTCTCTCTCTCTCTCTCTCTCTCTCTCTCTCTCTCTCTTTTAATATATTTTATTGATTTTTCACAGAGAGAAAGGGAGAGGGATAGAAAGTTAGAAACATCGATGAGAGAGAGAGATCGATTAACCGCCTCCTGCACGCCCCCGACTGGGGATGTGCCCGCAACCAATGTACGTGCCCTTGACCAGAATCGAGCCTGGGACATTTCAGTCTGCAGGCCGACGCTCTATCCACTGAGCCAAACCGGCCTCGGCTTTTCTCTTATTTTAATAAATATCTAAAATATATGGCATTGGGCTTTCCTTTTGGTGTGCCATCAACCCCACAGACATACCAGTTCCATCCAGCTTCTCAGCCACTGAGTTAGGAACTGGAATTCAGCAGCCCCAACTCTGTGGCTAATACCATTGGATTTTCTTTCAGATACCTTGGCTCCATTACTTCTCCCTGCCTTATATGCTCTCAATACATTCAAATAGTTTCTATCTTTCTATCTATCTATCTATCATCTATCATCTATCTAAATCTATGATTACCCTTCCGATATTTTTGCTGTTATTAGAGGACGCATTGGTCAATAATAATAAAGACATTATTAGGACAGGAAACTATAATTCTAATCTTACTAGATATAGTAATGTGCCCATTTAACTACTATATTTTCAGTCTTCTTTAAATTATTTTTTGAACCATTACATGTACATAGAAGTTGCTTCATACAACTTCCAGGCAAGTTTCTGAAAAGCATTGTGCTAGCCCCTTTGGTTCTACTTCTTTAAGCTCTCTAGCACACAGGCATGGTTTCCATAGCATCATCTTGCAGTATAAGACACATGCAGTGCATGATAAGTAATATGAATGGCAGAAAAGAAAACATTTAACAAGTAAAAGTTGTATCTAAATGCAAATTCACAGAACTGTTAACACTTGACTAAATATTTTATTCTTAACCTGAGATAAGCAGACTTTTGTACATCAGTCTAGAAACTGATAACAGAACTCAGGACATAATTTTTCCACCCAAGTGTAGAGCGAAGTATAAACCGACTTCTCAACATTAACTAATTAGCTGAGCAGAAGGTTACATTACAGAATTACATTTCATCTCCTACATGACTAGCTGTTTCTCCTACTAATATTTCTAGCCATGCCTTTGCTGTCTTCCTTTCATCCTTTTCCTGTAGTAATAGGTTTGCTTGGGCCCTATAAATATTCTTTCTACTAATGATATGAGTTGTGTGACAGCTAACAGCTCACGTTATTTACAGCCCTGGCTTTTTAGAGTAAAACAGGAAACCATCGAGCATGATTTACTCAGCTGCAGCACACAGGTACTCTCGTCCTACTGAGGAAGAATAATTGTTATGATTATTTAATGATATATACAATGTCTGTTATTAGCTATTTAGTGATATATGCATACTTGAGATTGGCTGCTTCTAGTGCCCGTGAAACCAACTCATTTTTCAATCCAACCTCATTGCCAATGCTGGGAGATGGAGAGGGATTTCACTCTTCTCCTCAGATTTATTGGATCGCACCATTCTTGCCAGATCGCACATTAACATGTAATCTATATTAATGTCGAGGTGTTATATTTATACCTGGGAGATAAAGCCTAACACGGCTAACATGCCCATCTACGGGAGCAAGAAAATAGCGGGACAGGAGATGTGTTGAAAAAAGTAATTTGCCTGTGATTTTGGAATCACATTTGGAGGATACAGTAACCTGAGGGGTGCTGCTTTTAGGTTCTCTGTTCTTAAAGGAGCAGCACCCACATATGAGGCATGCCACATAACTTACATGATGGTCTGCATGCAATCATGCAGGGCCATGAAGTGAGTCAGTGAAAAAAACGGAATGAGGTAGTTGGGCACAGTGTCTAAGTCGTTCCTCCACATTTACTGGGATTTAGAGGCATCCTGGGTGGTGTGTGAGAATAGGGGACCCTTCCCAAGCTCCAATCCCCCCTGCCCCTGCCACCCTGTGGGAATGTGATGAAGGCCATCTGGAAGCTGACTGGAAGGCCTTGGGAGCATGACCAGCTCCTCTGTCTAAGGAAGCAAGAGCCGAACTGCTTCCAGATGTGATCCCGTCTTGCAACAACTGCAGAGAAGCAGCCAGAGTTCTGACCTCACACAGCTTGCCCGACAGCACGTGTCCCTTCCACATGTCCTATTCGCTCTGTTTTCTGGACCCTGAATTGAGAAAGCCTGTGTTGCAGAAGACATCACTGGCCGGCTACCACCAGTGTGTACCTACCTCCTCATCAGCCATATTTTCACACCCAGTCCCCAAAGCCATTTCATTGGGATGGGCAACCACTAGGCTGAGGTTTTCTCAGGCGGACCTCGGCTCTTTGCATAACACGTACCTGATGCAGTCAAAGGAGAACTGACTCCTTTAACTCCCTACATCCTTCATTTTGTACTTAGTGCAAATTACATTCTGTATCGAATGGTAGGTAAATTAAGAAGAGAGAAGAATTAGCCTTAGGCACCAGGATGCCTGAGAACTCCATCCCTCTGTTAGCTAGGGGTTTAAAATGGTCTATCTCCTATAAAAAAATTCTCTGGGAAGATGTGTGCTACTTGGGGGTGGGGGTGGGGGATGGGTGGGAAATCTACAGAAATTCCTCAGCCTTTCAGCTGCTGTTTTCTTCCCCAACGTCTCAGCTATTGCAATTAGAGCTTTAAAAAAAAAATTATTACTACTGTGTTTTCCTTGATATCCACTAACGCTGGGTAGTAAGACAGATTATTTAACCTTTCTTTGACTTAATTTCCTTTCTTTAGAATATGAGACAAAAATATTTATTTTAAAGTATTATTGTGAAGATTACATAAGTTATATGACATTTATTTGAATCAGAACCTGAGTGAGATAAAGTAAAATTCGCATGTTAATAATTCCTCCCTTATCACTATCATGCTGATTATGGCTGATTACCATTATTATCATCAGTAGCAGCAGCATTATCTGTCTATTGATCAGTTGATCAGCTTCCTCTTCACTGACCCTGATCCTTGATGTCTAAGTGTTACATAATTGATTTACAAAACGAGAATTTGTTGCCTGGGGAAAGCATCCTTGACAGGTTTCTTACGGGCGAGGTGGTGAATAGTTATTATTTCTGCATGTATTGAGCGAAGAAGCTAACCCTGCTATTCTGTGCACAAATTGTTTGATCCAGAAATAGTCATTAATTCATAAATTGAAGGTTAAAGGATACCATGCCAATGGAAATCGAGAGAGAGAGAGAAAGAGAGAGAGAGAGACTGCAAGATAAATGCCCAGCTTCAGCAACCTCCTGCCACATTTCCTTTCTCTCAAAAGTCTTCATTCTTATCCTTTTTTTTTTTCTGACGTATCCATTGGTTTAATTCTACAACCTTGAATTCTGATGCAAGGAAGACAAAAAATATTCAACAATATCTCCTGGCTCCCACAAGATGCCCTCATCTATAGGCTTCTCATTAACCCCACCTATTTAGGCCGGTTGTCAAATCTTATTTCTTAGAATAAGGCTGCCTCAATTAGTCAGTTTGCTGTCTCTCCTCTGAACTGTTTTTGCCTACATCGGTGAAGATAAAATGCCACTCCAGTTTACATCATACATTTTTAACAGCAGGCTCCCAAATTCAATTCAGATGTTATCGGTCAGACCTCATTGGTTCACAGAGGAAGTAAAGACTTTGATTTTTTTTATTCAGAAGCCTAAGAAAGATAAAATTCTTTGAAGAGTACAATCCTGTGAACCAACCTATTTTGAACTTCGGAAAAACCATATTTCAGATGAAGAGTGAAGCTTAGTTCATGTAAATTATCTCTTCATGTAGAGAGAATCATCCATTCATCTCCATGACCACTTACTTTAAAGTCCAAATTTTACAATGGGTTAGAAATGTATTTTTTTAAAAATGCTTCTTGGAGACACTCAATTGGACCTGAATTGGGTGTTACATGAAATGTCATTTCTATTTCTTGGTTTATGTAATCTCCTTACTTGGCAGATACAATTTCAGGAAGCTGTTACACTTCCTCCACATGCCTTGGAACTTAAAGAGAGAAAGCACTAGAATTTGAAGCCAAACTTGGGCACCCACACAAACTAACATGGCGCCCAACCTTTAAATATGGCAGAAGAGCAAAAGATTAACATATTAAAGTCAAACGTATTCAACAGAATGTGCGTTTCTGATGGTGTATGAATAGGACAAAGTAAAAAAATATCATTTACTGATGGTCAGCTGTGTCCCAGATGAATTACTAGTTCACGACTTGAAATGTCATAACTTCACTTTTAGTTTCTTCACTTTCTAGTAGAAAATATGAAAAAAGAAAGGAGAAATATATAGTTAGGATTAGGGGATTATGTTGTTGCTTCTGTTTAGAAGCCTATGTACAGAGTATAAAAAGAACTTTAGTACAAGACATATACAAAAATGTCAAGTGAATCAAGAGATAAGAAATGTTATTTAAACAATGAATGTGCTTACAGTACTGTGATTAGGGTTATGGAATGATTCAAGTCTCTATTTAAAGAACCAGTAGAGTCTGGGTGAGGAGATAAGACTACACTGTGTGAAAACAATCAGGATTCACAATTGGTGAAATAGTCAGAAAATGTTGCCGAAAACATCATCCTAACCAGATCAGTAGATCATATAATAATTTTGGGGGGAACATGGATTCAGATATAAAGAATCTATTTATCTGACAACCAGGTGTAGTGATATCAATCTTAATCTGCAACTCAACCTGCAGCCATCAATATGCTTAGTTCTATGTCAAAATGGTTCTCCAGGAAGAAGGAGGCATGCATCAATTGCTACATGCTTATGATACCATGTGCTTGCTATGTTTGTTGCCCAGCTTATTTCTGCTGGAATCTTCATAACGCTTGTGTTTGTAATAGGAAATTGTCCTGAAATTTTCTCTCTCTCTCTCTCTCTCTCTCCTCCTCCTCCTCCTCCTCCTCCTCCTCCTCCTCCTCCTCCTCCTCCTTCACCTCCTCATCCTTCTCCTCCTCTTCCTCCTCCTGCTTCTTCTTTTGGCACTAATGATATCATGGAGGTTCCACCCTCATGACCTTATCCAAACATAATTACCTCTCAAGGGCCATACTTCCTAATAGCATCACATCAGGATTAAGGTTTCAACACATGAATTTTAGAAAAAATACATTCAGTTCATAACAGTAAGTGTACAATCAATGTGATCTGCAGTTTCTCATACCAATTACCATTATTATTTCTATAAATACAATTTAGTACCACCCTGGTTTTAGCTATAATAGGATACCTGAGAGGAGATGCCCTATTCCTACCAAAAATAAAAAAAAAATACATATCAAATATCTTTGTTCAGGTAGAAATGATCACATAATGAATAGCTC
>JAAGEH010000038.1:12186445-12236656 GCA_011751065.1 Lasiurus cinereus | reverse complement strand
CAACTTTTTCTCATCTTGGAGGGCACACTCATGTTCTTCAGTGGAACTTTCTCCAATAATAGCAGTCTTTGTTTTTTATTTGTTTGAGTTTTATTCTTGCCACCCCCCAAATAGATTTTTAAAATTTTCTGCTTACCAGAGTACTTAGTTCTATCAATGATCACAAAGGAGGCCTGGGTTGCTTTTATGGAGGAGAGGTGAGTTTGCATTATGGAACAAAGTTTGGCCAGTGGGGTGATAGAATGGATGTTGAAGCAATAGGCTTCTTTCTAGGCCTGTGATATATAACCTTTATATTTCTTAACCATTGTTTTATTATTACAGTAGCAAGTTATTTGTACTGAATGATATACTACTTCCTCTATTTATTCATTCTGAATTAACACCTGCACAACACTTAGAAATGTTCTTGGTACATAGTAAATGCTAAATAATGCTAGCTATTATTAATGATTACTATTGAGGCAATTCCTTCAACTAAAATGTAATAGGAACTCACTAGGCACTAAGCATGTTCTGAACATGTTAAAATTCAGTTAATGACCATTGTCTTTGTTCTTGAGCAGTCCACTATCTAATACACATAAAATAGTAGTGACAGCAATCAAATATGTAATGCTATTGTTGCTTGACTAAAGTGTGCCACTGTTATACCTCTTTCTTTATACACTTTTTGGTTGCTGAAAATAACTTTATACTATATCTGCTTCACAATTGGAGAAACAGATATAGTATAAAGTTATTTTCAGCAACCAAAAAATTAATGAGGCACAGGGAAATGAAACACAATGCCAGTGCTGCAAATATAACAATTGGAAGGACCAGCATTTACAAATAGGGAGGCTAACTTCAGTGCCTACGCTTTTATCTCTCATGCCATGTTGCCCATGAGAATTATGAGAATGGATGGAGCTGTGTAAAGAATGAAATGAAAACACTACATTGAACAAGTGTTACTAGAACAAATTTCGATAGAGGAGTAGAAGTTTACTGGGTCTATTATAGTGCTAAGGATGTGATTTTTAATTAATAAAAACTTTCCTGTGGATGTATTGATTGATTGACTGATTGATGGAGCTAAATTTAGGAAGCATTGGGCTAGGTGACCTAAAAGCTCTAAATTAGTGATAGCCATTGGTAGTAAGAAGGAGAAATTCAGATTAAACTGTACTTAGGGGAAAAAAAAATGAAGGGAGCACTTATGAAGTCATTTGCAAGACTCCAAAGATATATTCCAGGACAATTCTTGTCTGCTTTCATTCTTATAAAGGTTATTTTTATTTTTTCATATTGAGTAAAAAAAAATACACCAGTTACTCAAGGATCATATTTTATGGAACTATTAACCTCTATAGAAAGAGCATTAAGATGAAGACATTGTCACCATCTCAATTCTCCTTGGTGGGTACACAGATAGACATTTTCTAGCCTCATTTTCACATTCTTGGAGCCAGGTGACTGAGCTATAGCCAATGAGGTATGGGAATAAATGGTTTAATATCATTTAGGTCTGACTCTTAAAAATATTGTCTCTGTCTTCTTGCCCTCTTTCCATGGTAGCAGTGACCTGGAAGACCACATTTCATGTGGTGGAGTCACAAGCAAGAGTGTGGCTCAACCCAAATCAGAAATTTTTGACCCATAAATATATTGTTATTGTGTTAAGCTACTGATATGCCAGGATTAATCTGTTGCTGCATAACCTAGCCTATCCTGATGAATATAACTATCCAATTAATGCAAGTCTCAGAGATAAATCTTAATGGACTAACTTGTATGCCTGCCAATCTCTGAATTAAGAAATATGGCAAAGGTTTAGAATAATCTGAATGGCCAGACCCAATTTGAAACTACCCAAAAGTAAGCCATATGAAATATCAGAGAAGTCAAAATGCAAGGAACAGAGGTGGCAAGTGAGTTAAATGTCCACTGTATAGTCCACATCCTTACCTCCTGTTGCTAACTGGTACAAAAACATAGTTGCCAATTTCCTAGAACATTGATAATCTAATCTATACTCACCTCTATCTGAAAGGACAGTCTTTTTCAGAATAAATCTGTTATCTCTTTCCATAACATAAATCCATTCAACGTTTTAGCTCAATAACCTGAGCTAAATTTTGTGCCTGAAAATTTGTTTTCTCACCCACATCTTATTTCACGCTGCTCAATTCAGTCATCTTATTCAAATACAGAAAGGCATTATGCATATTTCTTATTTTTTACTAACACTGTCTTCTTACGTTGTTTTTATTAAATATTAATACATTTGTCTTAAGGAAAAATTAAATTTCTTTCCTTGCAAATCCCATGAAAGTAGAAAGTTAAATTGAAAGGATCATGGTTGGTGTTGTGTCTGAGGGAATCTCATCTACATTAATCCTATCTGGGGCCAATTTTTATTACAGAATATATATGTGCACTTAGAAAGTAGGCAAGGAATATTAGAATTTAAAGTGCTCAGAGCAATCCAATCCTTTTTTTGTGTGTGTGCTCTGGGTTGTATAGTGCAATCAGAAGGATCTTTAAAGACATCTGATTTTCCTCACTTTAAATTTCAGACTTTTTAGGAAAACTTTACTTTCACAATTGAGCACAATCTTAAAGGGTAATTCCTGCCATAGTATATATTATTCCTCTTTTCTTAAGCTGCATTTTTCTTTGTGCTCTAACTCTGTATTTGGCTCCCTTCTAATGGGTACTTTACTGAATGCTGTGAGTATTTTAGAGCAGTCCGAGGCAGGGGCAACAAGATGTGCCCATCTAAATGCCCAGATCTGTAATATAAGTTAATTTGTAGAGATTCAGAGGACAAAATAATCTCAATTGAGAAAAATGTTATTCATAAACCTCAGGAAAGAAGAGAGATTTAAAATGGCATAAAGAATGGGTTTGTGTATGGGTAACAATTACAAATAAAAAGGTACTTTTATTTGAGACACTCATGTATAAGTGGAAAAACCATATGGCTAGATTGCTCTGGAAAGATGTGAGCATTCAATGAAGGATTAGACTAAATTATATAATTGTTATTCACCTTCATCATCACTATAAGATGATCCATTAGAAAATTAATCTCAGTATTTTCTTATCAAGGTTCTCTATGACTTATTAACTAACATGTATCAAGTAGTAGTAATTTATCAAATGTAGAAATCTTTACATGGACTATCATGTTTAGTGTTCATAATAATCCTATGATATATCCTATGTATGCATGCATTCATGTATTCATTCAGAACATTTTTAGACCAATAAAGTCAGAAAATAATTGCAGCAAATACCCCATATGCATTAACTGTATCTCAAAAATAAGAATACTAAAGAATTCATCTCTCAACATCAAGGATATTCCACTTCAAAAAAGTCTACCACCATCCGTAAAATGATCAACATGAATTCAACTATATCCTATAATATTCCATCCATTTTCCATCTCCAGTTAACTAAAAAAGCATACTTAAGGTTTCTTGTAAAAATTCATACATTTGATTTGGCTGTGATATTCTCTTAGTCTTTGCAATCTAAAGTAGACAGTCCACCATTCTATATTTATCAAAATATTGAATACTTTGATGACTCAGGTCAGTTGTCCTAAAAAGTAGTCCACATTCTTGATTTGCTGACAATTTCATGATGAAATGCTGCTTCTGAAAATAAACTTTCTATTATTCCCTCATTGGTTCAAATATTGTTCTCTTTTTCTTTCTCTTCCTCTTCTGTTATTATTCTTAAACCTGCCCTCTGCAAATTTGTTTTCTTTATCTTGTACTCCAGAAACATGCATAGTTAATAGTTGTAGTATACTTATCAAAAGCTGGAAATGTCCATCCTTCTGACATATAGGAAAAACACAACTATTTTGGAATAATGAAAGGATGAACCCGGGGTACACTGACCACGTTCATAACCTATTAAATTGTGCTTTATTGCCTATTGTTATAAACACATACTTTTATTAAGTAAATATTCTGGGGCTGATTCTGAATGTAGGTTTCTTTGCTGCCTTTTTTGTATTCCTCAAAATAGTTCTGACAATCATGTTCATATTATACATGATATTTTTAAAGTGTCAATACATTTAAAATCATTAGTTGCTTTTTTCAGATGAGTTTATTAGTTAGGAGAATGAGTTCACGTTAAAGAGGTGAATATTGGTAAGTAGGGTTAAGTGATTTGGCTATTGAAAGAGCATCAGATTCACCAGTTTTCTTTCCACAATTCTGCTTAATTGTGCTGATACTTGACGGGGTTTCAACCATACGGATATGCTCACGGGACCATTAGCAAGGTTACATTTGTCAGACTTGGCCAAAGCCTCATCAGGCAGCTGGTATGCCTCTTGACATCCATATCGAGATCAGTGTGCAGTAGGCAGCACCTGGGTGATGGACAATCTGTGGGAACCCTTGGGAATTGTAAATTTTATAGATAGGCATACCTCGAAGATATCCGAGGTTTAGTTCCAGACCACTAAAACAAAGTGAGAGTACAATAAAGTGAATTGTGGTCTTTTGGCTGGTGGAAGGTATTGCTTTCAATTTGTAAAATATGCAACATCTGTGAAGAGTAATAAAATGTATGCCTGTATTTCCTCTCCCCTTGGGAAAGTTGGCATTATTTGTGTTCACCTCTCTCTGCACAACAAAAGCTCTCTATCTAAATACACCTTAAAACTGTCTTCATTTGCAAAATGTTCAAATTATGTTCCTCTTTAAGTTGAGTTGTGCTCGGTTAACTCTCTGAGCCTTAATTTCAAAACTGATACACAGAACAGACAACCGGAGGAGCTTAATTCTTATAAAAAGAAACCACCGAGTTTGTATTTAAAATGCTTCCCACAATTATAATTTTATAATTCTCAACCCAGATGATGTCACCAAAATTTTGTATTATATATTTAGAGATGAAATAATACCAACTCTACATAAACTATCTTAGAAAAAAAGAAGATGAAGAAGCACTTTCAACTCGTTTTATGGGGCCAGAATAATTGAATAATTCTGATACCAAAACAATACAAGAACATTACAAAAGAACACAATTGTAACGCCAACATTTATCAAGAATTTAAATGCAGAATCCTTAACAAAATAGTATCAAATAAAATGAACATTAAAAGAGGAAAAGTTTACACAGAAATGCAAAGATGAGTTAATATTTATAAGTAGACAAATAAACAGCTCAGTAGATTTAGAAAAAGCACTTCAGAGTATCAATACACATTCGTGACAAAAATAAAGATCTCAGCAAATGTGGAATAAAAAGAAAGTTCCTCAATTTTATAAAGCACTTACAGCCAACACAATTTAATGTTAAAATATTGAATGTGTTTCCCCATGTTTGGGGACACAGTGAAGATATTCACTGTCATGTCTTTTAAACATTTTACAAAGGGTTTATTTATAGCAAGATAACTATAAAGCATACAGATAAGGAGAAAAAAACAACGTAAAATGTATTTTTAAGATAAACCTTAACAAATATATCAAAATATTTTCACAACATAATAAGTGTATTTGGGAAAATCACAAGACACAAAGCCATTCATCCAGTATAAATTTATCTCTGTAGACTAGTAATAAAAATTATTTTAAAACATTATATAGAAAACATAAATTACTTAGATATAATTATAATAAAAGATGTACAGAAATTATACACACAGTGGCCAGATTATTATGATCATCTGATGTTTGTAGGCAAATTAGCCGTACACTGCATCATATGGGATATGGAAGCTGAACGCCTGTTCGAACACCTTTGCTGTCTGCAGTTACCAAGATAAAGTGTCTCCAATTCGCACAGGAACACAAGGATTGGACAGTCAAGCATTGGAAAAAATTCATGTGGTCTGAATCATGTTTCCAGTTGCATCATGCAGATGGCAGAGTGAGAATTTTCCGGAAACTGCATGAAAACATCCACCCCACATGCATCAATAAAACCCTTCAAGCTGGTGAAGGCAGGGTTATGGTTTGGGGCATGTTTTCCTAGCATGATTTGGGCCCTTTAATTAGTGTGAAACAACATCTGAATAGCACAACATACCTAAGTATCATTGCTGATCAAGTTCATCCTATCATGTTGATGGTATATCTCAATGGAGATGACTTCTTCCAATAAGTCAATGTGTCATGCCATGGTGCTCATATTGTGCAGGAGTGGTTTCAAGAACATGAGGGAGACTTTATCTTGCTTAAGTGCTCCCCACAATCACCATATCTCAATCCAATTGAGCATTTGTGGGACAAAATTAAAAGATCCATCAGGCAGCTGGTTCCACAACCATCCAATCTCATAGAACTGGACACTACTATTCATCAGGCATGGTGTCAGATTCCTCGCATCACCTCTCAACATCTCGTGGAGTCAATGCCAAAAAGAATCACCGCAATATTGAAGACAAAAGATGGCCCAATGATGTACTGATGGGGTGGTCATAATAATCGGGCCACTCAGCGTACATTGAGAAATAGAAAATATTGGGGAAAGAAACTAAAGTAGATAGGAATAAGTAGAGAGATAACCCATGTTAATGCAATGGAAGACTCCATATTGTTAAGATGTCAATTGTCTCCTATTTGATTTCAAGATTTAACTCAATGTCATTCAAAATTACAGCAGGATTGTTCAAATAGAAATTGACAAGTTTATTTTAAGATCTATATGGACATGACAAGGCTCTAGGATTTCCAAATTAACCTTGAAAAGAAGCAGAGAGTTGGAGGATTTATACTATCTAACTTCAAGATTCTTGTATTGCTTCAGGAGTCAAAATAATTTGTTAGTAATGTAGGAATAGAAAAATAGACCAATGGAATACTGGGAATTAACCCATTGTTATTTTATTTTAAAAATATACCAACCCATATGTGTCCCTATTTCCCATTACCCCCCCCAATAAGGACATATATGTGATACCTTAATCAATAAAGAAATAAAAAAATTTTAAAAATATACCAAGCCACTGTTATTTCTTAAAGTGGCCCCGTGTACACAGAGGGCAAGAGAGACTGATAAAGAAGGCAGGCCATTCCAGATTGGTAGCTGGCAGGTGCAATAAACAAGGGAACTTACATCTGAGGCTTGCTTTTGGTGGCCTCAAGATAAGTAGATCATGTCACTAGCCCACCAGAATCTTAAAAATTTATCTATAGGCTTTAACTGGGTTTCGTCATATATGCAACACCTGGGTTTCGTCATGTATGCAACACCTTACTTTCTGAAGGCTACATCTTTGGAACAGTTCCCACTGTAGGGACAGAAGACAAAAACGAGGGTAAGAACCATCTGATATATTTGGTCCAGCTCACAGGTCAACCAGTGGACACATACTTCTCAATGACCTCCTCCAACAAAACTCAGATAAAAGTAAATTTTAAAGATGTGGTGCCAGAATAATTCAATTTTCATATGGAAGAAAAGTAAACTTCAACCACTACCTCACATTATATACAAAAATTAATATGTGATGCATCAAATACATAAATATAAATGCTAACACTTGCAATATTGCATAAAACAACATACAAAGCTAACTTTGAGATTAGATATAATACTGAGATATGTTTATTTTACGGGATACTTGCAAAATTGCCATAGATTTAAATAAAATAAGTTGGACTTTATTAAAATTAAGACATCAGCTTTTTAAAGGACATCATTAAAAGTGAATAGGCAAGGTATTAGAATGTAAAATATGCATCTGTCAAAATACTGTTACTCACAACATATATCAAGTACTCCTACACATCCATAAAGAACAAACATGCAATAAGAATGTTCAAAAGACTTGAAGAGACAATTCAAAGAAGAATATTACATATTTCTAAATAGAATTGCAAAAAAGTGTGTGAAAAAGTACTCAACAACAGTAGTCATCAGTAGAAACACAATGTGATTCCATTGCCCACCCACCACAGTGACTAAACATAAATGCCTGAAACTAAGTATTCAGGAAAATCAGAATTTATCTAACTGTCTTAGCTCAAATTATAGAGTAGATGCAATTGCCATAAAAAGGAGCCAAATGAATAAATGCTTATGGAGTTGGGGTTGGGAAGGAAATCATGGAATGAGACAGAAAAGTAGTCAGAGAAATAGAAGGACAGAAACAATAGCATAGAACACAATTCAAGAAGACCAAGTCCAAAGAAGTCAGTCAAGACACACTCTGCTGACAGTATCAGAAGTTGCTCTTTAGGCGCACAGTGGGAACTTCAAACAATAAATTATCACAGTGGGGCTACAAGCTAGAGTGAATATAACTAAGACATTAAAGTTAAAAGGTGGAAGAGAGGAAAACAGTTTAGAAAACTCTCCCAAGAAGTACAGAGTGCAGGAAAGAAGAGAATGAAATTATGTCTTGAGAATATATATCTAGAGAAAATCTCTCATAGAATGGAAAGGTCACGTTTGTTTATAGGTATGGGAAAATCACTAAAAAACATGGAGTTATGAAATGTAAGAGATAATATTGACAGATCTAGAACAAGGCTTCAGGAAACTCAGAAAGAAAGGATTAGGAGCACTCATGAAAAAATTTAGCAGGTAGTTGAAGAGACATTAGCAACATTTTGAGTCACCAAAATAGAAAACTTTGTATGTTTTAAATTTGATCCCAGAAGAAAAGGAAGGGGATTATTTTGCAAGAATTAGTTTCTCAAAAGCAAAACTGATGAAGGCAAAACAGTATAAATCATTATAACAGTCATTATACAGAATCAGGAAGTTAAGAAGGGATGAACAAAAAGAGCAGAAATGAGAGAAACAAATCAATATCAACTCCAATGTGACAACTCACTCCAACACCCATGAAGGACTGCTCACATAGCCAGGAGTGCTGGAGGCAGCTTATAGGAGCTCATGAGAGCAAAACATACACATCTCTTTCCAACTCCACCTTCAGTGATGTGATTTTGGTAGCTTGTCATCTTTCAGGGTGGGATTTTTACATCCTGAAAATTGGTAAACACCATCCATGGTTTTTTTCTCTAAGAGCTGGTTACCAAGATTCTACTGTTTCTGCTCTTCTGAGCCCCATTACACACTGTCTCTGCTGCACCGCCATCACAGATGTCTGTGTTGTTCTTCACCTATTATGCTGTCAGATGCAAGGATGATAAATTTCTTTTTATTGGAACCCCAGTTTCATCGCAGAGCCTGGCGCATCCTTTCTTTTCAGAAGGAAGAAAAAAGGGGCGTGGGAAGAATGTAGAGGAGGGAGACAGAAAAGAAAGTTGCAGATGGGTGAGGCTGAGTTTGAGATTGTGACAGAAAGATCTAAATTGCTCCTGTGGTGGGAGTGTGAGTTCAGTTCATCAAACTAACATGTTTGTTTAGATTTTCAAAAACAATGATAGTTGGGAATGTGTGTGTGTGTCACAGGGGGGGGGGGGGGACACAAAAAGGGGGGGGGGCATGAAGATTACGATGGCCATTGAGGCAGTACGTGTTCTTCAACTTGATCAATATTAACTGTGGATGGGAAAGATCATTTTAACCAAGTGGGATATGAATTTTCACTGCGAGGATGAAAGCAGTTAATATTCTCTCCCAAATAGCAGGCAGGCTAGCTTTGCACTTAGATGGAAGTACATGTCTGATCATTTTGCAAATGGAGACAAATTGTTCTTGGCGAACCACTATTTTTTCTCACTTGAAGCAAAGCCATAAACAGCTTGGCTACAACTCTCCTTGAGAGACAAGAGCAGAATCCCTTATCTAGACAAACATAAAACAAGTAGGTAGAATTCCATCACTTCTCTCAGGTAGATAAAATGGTGCTTGGATTTAAATAACCAGGAGTTGGTGGGAGGCAGGGTTAAGCGCTCAATAAAGCAGTTTCTGTGGTCAGAGCCCGCTCTGCCCCTTATATCCTTAAACTTGTACATGGTAATTATTTGTACTTTTATCATGTGACTGAAATGAAAACTACCTTATTAGGTTGTTTAGAGAATCAAATAAATGATTGAGTAGATAATTAAGCCAGTCTATACAAAGTATTAAAACATATGATATACTACTAGATATATATTAAGTACTCAATTAAACGTTCATGATACTGGTGATGGTGAAAATACTGTTATGAATGTGGTTGTCTAAACAGGGGCCAGACCTCTAGATCTTTCCATCTCTGTGTTCTGCCAAGAGGTGCTTGTGGAAAATATGAACACTTTAAGGAGGGAAGACCATGCATATGTCATAGTTACATCAATGAGCGCTCATTCACATCTATGTTCTGCCTTTTTGTGATTGGTTAAAATGCATCCTAGAATTTTATTCCTTCTAAATATCATAAGGATTCAATCTGAGTTTAATAGGATCTGCTCTCAAATGTCACTTTTAATAAGAAAAAATATTTTCCATGTTGTGTTTACATCCCTTAGTTTCATCCCCTTTTCTTGTCTAACATCTGCTTATCTTATGAAATGTAAAAGAAAAGTCCCACTGCATTTATTACTCAAAATAATGATTCCTTATGCTGCCAGGAGTGGATGCAATCCTGAGTCACAAATCTGCACACTCCTTGCAAGCAGTCCTGTGATGGCAGACCTTTCACCTCGCCTTTATTGTTGACTATAACGGCTGCATTATCCTCAAGCACCACCTCTCCTCCAGTGTGACTTGCATTGCCAATTACCACCGCTGCATTTCCCTTCTTTCCGAGCTGTGGTGACCATCACCGTGTCGCCCACACCACAGCAGGAAGTCTGTTTAGTCATCCCTTCGAAGGACTGAATCATTATCCCTTTGAATGATTTCTGGTCACTCTGGGGAAATTGTTTTTTTTTTTCGGTAATAAGAGCCCGAGTCAACCTAGTTCTTACTGACTTCATACTCGAAAGTTATAAATATAACTATGCTTCAGAGAAGTTTTGTAGCCTTTATTCTGATGGATTCCTAAAAGTATGAAATATTTGGCTGAAATCAAAGATTATTTAGGTTTTAATGGACTTAGAGTAATCATAAGAAAGCATTTTTCGTCAACTCTGATCTCTGGTCACCTAGAAAGTTCTTTCCCCTCCCCAGCCACACATAGCGGGGGTCCCCAAGGAGATGGATAACATGCAGAGAAATGAGACCGTGTCCTGCTGCCTCCCACTGCTACTGTCCCCAGAAGTGCTGAGTGCGTGTAGGACCTGATGAGCAATCCCTGGCCCGCCGGGTGCTGCTGTTTCCCCTGAGAACACCCAAGTCTCCCCCTGCCGCAGCCCTAGCGTGTGATGTCCTGAGAGGAGAAATATTTCCGCTCTCCTCCTGGGACTCACTAAGTGAAAGCGGATCCTTAGAAGTGCTGCTTATGCCCCCCAAGTATTTCAGAGTACAGTAATTTCTCCAGTTGTGTTTTTGGCATTGTTGTTATTCTTTTGAAAACCTCTGTGTCACATGCCATTTAGAGACGAATTGTGCAGTGGGTGGTCCAGGAACACAGCCCAGTGATGGACCCTGTGGGGTACATGGAATGACCCCTCCGCTCCCACAGGACAGGTGTCCTCCAGGAACGACTAGACCTTCCTAAGGCCGCGACCCTTGCATACACTTCCTCATGTGGTGGTGACCCCCAACCATGAAATTTTGCTACTGTTATGCATCGTGATGTAAATATCTGCATTTTCTGATGGTCTTAGGCGACCCCTGTGAAAGGGTCGTTCAACCCCCCAAAGGGGTCGCGACCCACAGGTTGAGAACCGCTGGTCTAGAGCCTTCATAGAAGCAGATATTGAAATCCCTGCTAGAGGTTCCAAGGTGCGTATGATTCTCACTCAGGTGGAATTCTCACTTGCTTGCCCCTCCAATTGCTCCCTTTCCCACCTTCCAGCCCCATTATAGAATTCCCGAGCCCTATGCTTTTCTTACTGTTGTTTCCTGAGTCACACATCTAATTAGGCCCTATCATTCCTTTTTTAATTCTAAGGCTAGTTAACTTGGTTACTAGTTGGGGGCACCAGTGAAGCAAACGTCGTGAGTTCAGTTTCAGCCTTGTCTGATGGTGACCCATAGATTAGGCCACACTCCGTATTCAGATGCCATTTGTGGAATATACAGTGTCCTTCAGACCGGTCCAGGGCTGCCTGCTTTTCATTGGAACCACTTTTATCGTCATGTGACAACCCTCTCTGGTACTGAGCAGTTTTTGTTTATTGAGGAGGACAAATAGTCATCCATGAGAATTTAAGCGAGACCTGCCAGTAGAATGGGGGCTGGGTTTGTTAGCACAGAGTCTGGCTATTCTCATTCCCCAGTAATTCACTGGGAATAAGGACCACCATCAGAAAATTCACAGCGCGTAAGCAATAAAGGTGGACTTAACCTATTAATAGACATGGGTTAGTGGGAGAGATCATTCCAAGTGAAAAAATAACAGTGACATTACAAATAATTCGTATTAATTCAGATTCTGTCGGTGGGTTCAGATCATCAGTGTTGAATTCATATCATAGAGAGAGCAGCTTTAAATGGAAATCCAATGAGAATTAAGACAATGGTTCTCAGGAAAATAATGCTGAAACTATCCACCATTTAAAAACAAGGCTCAAAAAAAGAAGGCCATCTCTCCCTATGTCATTTGGCAGTAGATGATCCCTCCCCCCAACACATTCCCCATCTTTTCATCCCAATTTAATAGAAAATTTTCTTATCAAAGTGTTACTTTTCTACATAAAGTGCATTATTTTGCTAAGGATGACACTAAAGCTTTGCTAATTTTAAATCAAAATAGCTTTACTTTAACAAGAAACTCAGGCTTATGATCTCTTTAAAAATGTTTTATGCCTTTATGTACTTTTCTCTATAACCCTGATGCTTCAGGAAAACTAAGGAAAAACACAGTTTATTTTAATAAAATTTTGATTTAGCAGTCCAATAAGCTCACTAATAACTTGCAAGAATAAGTCATGGTTGGACTGAAACCAACAGTATAATCAGCCTGGTGTACCCCTGGCTTCTTTATCATGGAATAGTCAGTTCAAAAGGCTTGAGAGTATTGAACATTTCAATAATTAGAAGACATTTTCCATGAAGGAACAATTTTTTTTTAAAAAACTTTATCTTTACTTTTATAATTTTTTGTAAACAATATAAATAAGGCTTTCTTAAAAATAACTGTGGTATGATATCATCCTGAGCTTAATAGAACTGTGATACATTTTTTTTTCTCCTGTTACTCATTCAATTTGTGCACTTACTGTTTTATCACTTAGATGAAAATGGCATACAGCGTGGGGGAATTAAATGGCCTCCCTGTATACAGTCACATCTATCTATCTATTTATCTGTAATTCCATTAATGCTCATTTCTTTTATTTTAAGATGGCACTGTTGGCGACAGAAATAGATAAAAACCATTGAAATTGTTTAGAATTGGTTTCTATTAAGAATCAGAGTAGAAGGGAAGAAAGAAAACAGGTTGATGCCTCCAGAAATTGGTAAAATAAAATAAAAAATCTGCACAGTTAAGAGTCATCCTACAGCCCGAACTGGCTTGGTTCAGTGGATAAAGCATCGGCCTGCAGACTGAAGGGTCCCAGGTTCGATTCCAGTCAAGGGCATGTACCTTGGTTGTGGGCACATCCCCAGTAGGGGGTATGCAAGAGGCAGCTGATCTATGTTTTTCTCTCATTGATATTTCTAACTTTCAATCCCTCTCCCTTCCTCTCTGTAAAAAATCAATAAAATATATTTTTTAAAATCATCCTACATGCACTTAAAAATTATGTTGTGTGATGTAACCTCCCCTCTGGGTAGAGGAAAACATACACTTAAAGGTTCCTAACCTATTCACCTTGGGTTATTCTAATTGCTTTCATTTACTGAGAGCCTATTATGTCAGGCACTGTACTAGATAGGGTACATTGCCTCCTAGTCACCTTAGATGGAGGTGCTGTGATCATCTTCATTGCACTGATGGGGAAGTTGAAGTTTAAGAGCAATTGCCTATTCTAAACAGCTTATAATGGGTAGATCAAGCATCTAAGAAAAGAGGAGGATCTGAAAACCCCACCCCTTACCAACTAATCACATTCATAAGGAGGCTAAATGACTGCATACTCCACATTTCTCTTCAGCCAGCTTGTCTCTCATCCTTTATTGTGAAATTTTAATTTTCAAAAGCTTTAAGCTTCCTAAAATCAGATGCTACATGTTCAGAGGAAATGAACCTCAGTGGATATGGAACCCTCCTTATAATCTGGCCAGTGGAGGTGCTGGGTAAGTGGCAGAATTTGTCATTCACAAATACAGACATGCTGAAGGATCCTAGCTAGCCACTCAAGATGCCCAGTATTGGTCTCACCTGCAAGACCTCTTGGGAACTCCTTACCAGCCTGAGACCCCGTGGGAAGAAACTCATTCTACAGAGAAGCATGTTGGATTCTGGATTACATTCCAGGCAAGCACACAAAGGTAGCTACTAGTCTTAACATTTGAAGTTTAAAAAAACGAGGCACAGACAAAACATGAATGTGCTTATATTCACAAGACTAGGTAGGGACCGAGATGTCTTATGTGATTTGTCTGACTCCAAATTTCTTAAACACTAAACTGATTGGTTTTTTCGCCTGTAATCCTAAGACCTCGCTCACCTCCTGGCACATATTAAGGTTCCATACTATTTTTTGGAGTTTGGCCAAATAAGTACATCATGAGTAGCAGAGAAAGCAATGACAGGCAGGCATATCCCATCAGGAGGCCAGCTGCTACTGTCACCGGGAGTTTGAACTCCATCTTCGTGGATGTTTGAGAGGTGGTGATGGCAGAACTGGAGTCGTTTCCGTTTCCTGTGCCATAATAACAGCTTCTCTCTTCTTACTACACCCCTTTCATTAGCTGCTCAGGAGGATTGAAATCCAGGTAAGATGTCTTGGGCTTGGGGTGCGCCTCCATAGGCCAGCCCTGGAATGACGTGCGCAAAGCAAAAGTTTGGAATGATGGCCAAAGGAGATGCTCCCCTTCCTAGAACTAGATCGACACACTCTATTAGCAGTTAATGGGGCGTTTCATGTTCTCCAGTTTCTCTGTACTAATTACCTGCCTCCGGGTCATCATAGACAATTAGAAAGAACCACAGAGGCAGCAGACCTCCTCTCATCTTGTGCAGTATCAGGGAAATTTAATTCTACCACCAAGGAAGAGCGTGGAAGGTGGATACTACGATTTTAGAGAATCCTAAAGTCTTTGCTTTTTTTCCCCTTAATTTACTCTTCTCACTCTGACAGATATACGCGTTGCCAGATCACCAGTTCAAAGAAGTCCAACCAGGATGCTTAATTCTGACTGCCATGAATTTTCAGGTGTCATAATGTATTTGTGAAATAAGATATGACACAGAATCAGATCTTTGCAACATCAGCTTTACCCATCATGCACAGTGGGTCTTGTCCCCCAAAGAATCTTGGTTTAAAAATGGTTAGGATAAAAAGCAGCCTCACTTTAGTGTGCAATGGAAACATCATCTTCTTTTTTTGTTACCAACCAACATGTGGCAGTTTAGTTCATAAGCATCATTTATTATATTTACCAACACTACTCTAGACTTTGGTTCTCCCGGCAGCCAGAAAACAGGTAAAAAATATAACATTCTTAACTTGGAAATGCAATATTTCTCCAGCTACAAAGTAATTGGTCCTTTGATGCTAATCCAGAAATCCACAATTGTTTCAGAGTGGATATTCCCACGAGTTCTCATGTTTAATTCCTACCTAATCCTCTAACCACTCCTGGGTATTATCTTTTCTTGCAACATCTTTTGTCTCAGCCTATCTGTAACCCATTTTATCTGCCATTTCCCTAAACTTGGTTAGGAAGGAGCTGGTTTAGAGTTCATACTATGTTTTAGGCACTCAAAGAAATTCAAAATACTGAGACTTCCTAGAAACTGCCTTCCAGGATACTACTACCTGATTATACAATGAGCCTCATGAACATTAAAGAGAAAGGCAATGATAGAACCACGGTCAACAATTGAAAGCGAGATACTGCAATTAAAATATAGCAGTGTGCTGTTAATTACTCCTTTGTGCAGACTTTGTGATTTTCTTCTACCCCTTGCTAGCTGGCTCATTCAAAATTCACAGAAAACATCAAGGAGAGAAATTAAATACAATTTTGTATAAAAAACACAGTCACAAAATTTTGTGACTTTTATCAAGAATGAGAGCTTCACTGCTTCTCTTATTTTATTTGTACAGCAGGTGATCATTAAAATTAAGCCTTGATCAAATAAAACTCAAAGCAATTCATCTTGGGCTACATCTCACATAGAGAAGAAATGAATAGTTGTAGGGCTCAAGCTTTGGGGATTAAAAATGTAGTATTAATGGGAAGACTATAATAATTAAATGAAAGCTAACCCTTGGATATCAATAGCCACTCACAGGCACATGAGCAAAGGTAATGAAGGCATTATAACTATCATGAATATTCTATATTAGGCTTTAATTACCAGGGCAGGAGACTGAGTCTTGATAATTTTTTAATGAAAGATAGGATGATTTCCAAATGTAGCATTTTTTATTTAAAAGCTCACTAGCCCACCAAAAGTATAAAAGTATGTGAGATATATATGTTAATTAGCTTGACTATTAAATTATTTTACTATATGGATGTATATCAAAACACCATCTTGCGCACCTTAACATATACAGTTTTCATTTAAAATTTTAATTAAATAAATTTAAAAAATGGGAAATGTTTTTAAGAATAAAAAAGGCTCATTATTCCATTATATTAACACTACTCCAAATTGTGGCCAGATCTGAAAAAAATACAAAGCAGGGTGAAGGTATTTATGTTACATTTTCAAGAATAAACCTCGTCAAGATTTACTTTTATGATTTTTTTTTTTAATTTCCCAAGGAGAAGAAACATGGGTTACTGTCAAGGGAAGGAAATGTTTAGCAAGAGTTGATGATCTAGTCAGTATATTTAGAAAAAGCACGGCCTGAGATCTCTGCTTCTAAGCTTTTGCTCTTTCTAAACCTTCCTCTGAAATTTGCAGGCAACACTAGATTTTTAAATTACATTAATGTGGACTTTCACTCTTCAGGGTGAATACATTAAAGATGGTCACTATTAAAGTTTCTTTTCATATATATTGAAAAGGAAATAAATTGCCACCCTATTAGGCCTGTTTTAACGTTCTCTAAGCATATTATTTGCACATTTGATTCTAAGCCATCAATAGGCAATTTCTGGATTGATTTTTCCCTTCCACTATGAATAAGATAGTTTGGTGTATTTTTAATTATAGTGACATGAACTCTCTATGTTAAATACCCAAGAGAAGCATAAATTCATAAATGCACGTGCTAAAGGAAATGTGGGAATAACGGCTCTTTTCTTATTAATAATTTCTATTTCTATAAGAGAGATAGATTGAGGATCTTATCTGGAGGTTATACTTTTAAATAGCCGGGCGAAAAGCAGTTATAAAATAGCTTTTGAAGTTTGGATGCAATTGGAGTTCATTTGCAGCCAATTTCCATCATAATAGGATCTTAGATGTTAGCACAGGAGAAAAAGGGCTGATTCAGCCCTTGACACAATGTGGAATTATTCTGGATGGTAAAGTCTGTAGGTTTTGTCCAGACCGGTCAGATACCAGATCTTAAGGACTTATTATTCTTATGTTAAAAACCTGTTTCCCAATCATAATAATGAATAGTCTACCAAACCTCTTCTCTCTTATTAAAAAAAAAAGAGAGAAAAGAACACAGTAGTTTAGGAAACTAAGCATGAAGGGAAATTGATACAGGTCCTAGCTACAGTAAAGCATACCCGAAGTAGCACAGATGGTCCTGTTCTCCCAACTTAGCGCTGTGTGGTGGAGTTTGAGACAACTGAGTGGTATTTAAAAGTGGAATTGAGATGAAAAGAAGCAACCTGAGGAACCTGGGGGTAGCTTTTATTATCTACGTGAAGGGTCCTACAGATGTGGTGGAATAATGTTGATCAATTTTAATGATACATACCTGTTTGTGAGGCTGACCTAGAGAAAAGACCTCTCCTCTTACAGCAGAAAGTAGAATTGCTGTTGAGTTCTCTACCATTCCTTCTACACATCACAAAGACAGGACTTAGTCACTGTCATAAATTAATCATAATTAATTAAATTATTGGAAAAATAAGAACCTAGAAAGTACTATAGAAGAATATCAAGGCACAATACAGTGTTCTCAGGCAGGAATTTTAAATGCCAGTTGTGGCCAAGGTACCTTCTATGAATATTTTCCTACCTCATTTAGTATTTGCTGATGCTACTTTCAGAAAAAAAGAACTTAGCTCAATTGCTTCCATAAACTTCAACTGATTTTAAAGTCCCACTTTCTCGCTGCTCCAGGGAGCAGCCCTGGAGAAGCTGAGAGCTCTCTGGCTCTCCTCTGCTGTAAGGGACACAAGAAGAAGAGAGGCACAAAGGGATGAGCAGGACCGGAGCAGAGGCATCAGGAATCGGTGACCTCTCACAAGCATGAGAGAGGACTTCCACCATGAGCAGAAGTCATCAGTTACAATAGTTGCATTTTGAAATTCTGAGTTTAGGATCTTTTGAATACATTCTTTAAGACAGTGGTTCTCAACCTTCCTAATGCCGCAACCCTTTAATACAGTTCCTCATGTTGTGGTGGTGACCCCCAACCATAAAATTATTTCTGTTGCTACTTCATCACCGTAATTTTGCTACTGTTATGCACTGTAATGTAAATATCTGATATGCAGGGTGTATTTTCATTGTTACAAATTGAACATAATTAAAGCCTAGTGATTAATCACAAAAACAATATGTAATTATATATTGTGAAATATTTATTTCTCATTATAAATAAATAAAATTTCGTCTTGAATCATGGTGTAGCATGGGCAACAGTCTTCATATGACAACAGTAAACTACATTGCTACACTTTGCTACACCGAGGAGCGGTCTGTTAGTTCCTAAGACCATGGGAAATAGGTGTTTTCTGATGGTCGTAGGCGACCCCTGTGAAAGGGTCATTCGACCCCCAAAGGGGTCGCGACCCACAGGTTGAGAACCACTGCTTTAAGGTGTTTGAATTGTGCTAGAATTCAGTGGAGTGTGAAAACAGAAATATAGAAATGTTTTCATGACATATGTGATGAACTTGTAAACACCTGTAAGGGCTTCTGAAATGATTCTTGGTGATTATTAAGTCCAGAGAGCTTCTGGTATGGCTAGAAAGTTGGTGGTGCCTGGCCATCATTGTGATTTCATGATTGAATATTAATTTGACATTGTTTGTCCTCAAACTCTGGAACACTGGTAGCATATGGGAGACACATCGCTATTACTAGAAAACAAGCCCTTTAACAGTCAAGACTCTGCCATCTTCCCTAGTCTCCCCTATACTAAACACAGTAATTAGTACAAAGTCAGAATTCTTTGTTAGCCATATTCACGGATGAATGAAAGATTCAATGTTCAATGTTTGTCACATGTGCATACTTCCCTACAATGAGGCTTTTCCACAGAAACTACAGCGAGTAATTGTGTCCATTTGTAACACTGTGTTCCTTCTATTCTGCTAACAGCTATTTGGGAAAAAATCAATTCATTAATATTTATTAAATTCTGGCTAAAAATAAACATCTGAAAGAACAAAAGAGGTGAAACTCTTTAAATCAGAGGGGAGAAAAGTAGATAATTCAATTAATGTGATTTGTTATCTATAAATATATCTTAGGGTTAAAGTCAGTCCTAAAAGCAAAGTGAGTTTTACAAAATAACTGTGTATAAGGGCCTTTATCATAATACCCAGACATTAAAAATTATCATTAAAAGATATCAAGATGAATAAAACTGAGTTCTAGATAATTAGTTCAAGGTAAAAGACTGGGAATAATTTAATAGAATCTATGTATAGACATTTATTTACTTATTTATTTTTAATTTTAAGGTGAGACCTGCAGTACCAGAAGGCATGCACATGTCACAGTAGAGGCATACACATGTTACATATCATTCATCTGCCACCTATTATGGGTATGTCTCTAGAGTGTTTTGTTTCGTGTTTTTATTCTCCTTTTACTAGGAAGACAATGCACATTTGGGACAGAGTATAATTGTTTCCGACAATGAAGAGATAGCCAATCCCAAGGTTAGCTCCTTCTCCCACATGTTTCCACTCACAACACTCAATCTCTTTACATAAAATAAATTACACAAGTATATGAAGAAATGTAATAACACAAATTGATAATCCATATACTTTAATTCTGTTCTGCCTAGAGGTATGTGAATGACAGCTAGGTGGTTGATGCTAAATAAGTTGATGGTCACCTAGTCACAAATTTTAACAGACTTACAGACTTCATAAAACAACTGAGGGTGATTTGTGCTGTGTGGTTCTAATTTGAAATATACTACGTAAAAATAAAGCTACCCCTCCTCAACTCAGGCCTCGTTCATTGTCTCTTCCTTCTCTTTATTTTGAATTAAATATTAATATTTTCTACCTTTATTCCCAAGACAATCAATAAAAGAATGGTGATAAACATAAAACGCATTTATTAGTAAATCTGTTATTATTGTACTTGTTGAAGAAATCAGCCTAGAAGCATAGGTTAGTAGAAGCTATTGTTTTATTATCGAGAGTGACAGATAGAGTTTTTCAGAAGAGTACTTTGTGTGTGTGTTGAGGGTGGAGGTGGTAACAGGTATAATGGAAAATAGCTATTAGAAGATGAAAGCTTGCAGGTGATTTTACCAAATGATGAGGGTTTTGGTTATTTTTAAAGCATGGCCCATTAAGATGAGTCATTCTGATGATGAAGTAGCATCTTTTTAACAAAATGCATTAATTAGTGCTAAGAAAATGTACCAAGTGGTAATTAGTATTTGTGATTTATTTTCAGGATCTTAAAAATGTAATTCTTCTCATTCCAGAGAACATAATCAGGAGTGAGAGTTTTCAAAGGGTTTGGACATCATCCCTATAGGATACCAGCCCATAGGCCTTCAGTGGAAGCATAGAATCTTCATGTAACCAGATGACAGTGCTGCCTCCCAAAACAGTAAGCTGCTTGGTCTACAACAAATAGCTTATCTAATAAAAGAGTAATATACAAATTGACCATGCCTCTGCTACACTCACAAGCCATGCCCACCAGCCAATCAGAGGGAGTATGCAAATTAACCCAACCAAGATGGTTAGGCCCACAGAGAGCACAGGAGAGAGGCCTGGGTTGCCCCTGGCGATGGAACAAGCCAAGCTTTCCACAAAGCCTGGCTGGGGGAGGTTAAGGCAATGAAATTTCAATGGCTGTACAAGCAGAAGGCTTGGCTTCGATCCAGGCTTCAAAGTTTCAGTTGTAGAAAATAAATAAATCCCAGACACCAGGGCCTCTGCTTGGGTTGCTGGTGGGCGTGGCCAGCCTGCAAACAACCATAGTCCCCTCGCCCAGGCCACCCCATGTCCCAAGGGGACATCAACCCTGATCCAGAACAAACCTGCTGGCCCCCACCAGTGCAGCAGGCCTCTATCCTATCTAATACAAGAGTAATATGCATATTGACCATCATCCCAATACACAAGATGACTGCCCCCATGTGGTCACAAGATTCTGCCCCCATGTGAACACAAGATGGTCACAACAAGAAGGCCAACAGGGGAGAGCATTTGGCAGGGACTAGGCCTGCCGGGGAGGGAAGTTGGGAGTGACCAGGCCTACAGGGTAGGGCAGTTAGGGGAAACAGACTGGCAAGGGAGCAGTTAGGTATTGAGCAGGCTGTAGGCAGAAGCAGTTAGGGGCAATCAGGAGGGCAGGCAGGTGAGCAGTTGGGAGTAGCAGTCCTGTATTGTGAGAGGGATGACCAATTGCCTTTTTAGGCCTGATTCTGGATTGTGCACCAGGCCTCTAGTTTATTATATGACCCCTGTGTGCTAGCAACTTTTCCAATAGAACAAAATATCCACACCCATGGAACTGAAATTCTCATAGGAAACAAAGATAAAAAACACATAGTTCATATTTCCCTCACCAGCAAAAAGTAGAGTGTTCCCATGAAAACCTGTATAAACCAACATGGCATAATGCACTCTCATATTCATTGAAGCATTATTCACGGTAGCCAAGATATGGAGACAATATGCATGTCCATTTGAATGGATACACAAAAACAATAGAATATTACTCAGTCATAAGCAAAATAAAATTCTGCCATTTGTGACAACATGGATGAACCTTGAAGGGATTAAGCTAAGTAAAATAAGTCAGACATTGTAAAAAATTCTATTTGTACAAGCTCTGGGTTCTATTAAAATCCTCTGGAAAATGTTTATAGTTTTGTCTTCAAAGATAATCAAGTTAGGTTCAGACTGGGCAGCATTCTAAAATCTCACTTCAGTTCTCAGAGCCCTTGATCTGCTGATATGTAGTGATCTTATACATGTGAGTTTCAGTATTCAGACCAAGAATGTACAGATCTATTCATAGAATTAGATATCCTCTAGCTCACTTTCCTCCACAATTTCCCCCACCTTCTGGTTAACATCATCTTCTTTCTGGGCCATACCTAATGACTTGGTCCCTATAGTGTTAGCCATGCTATTCTGCTTCTCTATTGAGGAATATCTTGGTGATGAAACCATAGTGGGGGCAAAGAATAAGTTCAGTTTTATATGCTGATTACTTCTCCACACCGATCTGCCTACTTTTATTTGCTCTACTTAGTTTTCCGGTAGTCACTTTGAGTTATAATTGGCTGGAGGGCTGGGCTTTAAGGGGATTGCACTAAAATGGAAGAACTTGAACTATTAGAGTATATCTACACTAATAAAAGAGAAACATGAAAATTGACTATACCTTCACAACGCCCACCAGCCAATCTGAGGTATGCAAATTAACCCAACAAAGATGGTGGTTAATTTGCATATGCAGATGCTGAGCGGCTGGAGGCAGGGCAGGACACTTGCATCGTTGCCATAGTGACAACACAGGCATCCTACACCGCCCCAGCAGCTCCAGACCTTTGGGCAGCAGAGGAAGGCAGAAAGGTGGCTCTGGGCTGGCTGGAGGGAAGGTGGGGCTGGCAGCCAGGGGAAGGAAGGCCCATTCTTTCAAAAATCTTCATGCATCGGGCCTCTAGTGTTAATAATAAAAAGAAAAGGATGGTATTAAATATCAGATAGTAAGTTTTACATATATATTTATTGATTTCAGAGAGAGCAAAGGAGAGCAAGAGAGAAATAGAAACATCAATGAGAGAGAATTGTTGATCAGCTGCCTCCTGCATGCCCTCTACTGGAGATTGAGCCTACAACTGAGGCATATGCCCTGACTGGGAATTGAACAGTGGCATCCTAGTTCCTGGGTAACAGTTCAACCTCTGAGCAACACCAGCCATGCTCAGTTAGTAATTTTTAAAGAGAAAGGATTCAAGAGTGAGTTCATGCATTTTGGTCTCACAATTGGGCTTATGCTATTGCCATTAGCTTAAAAGTGGAATATCTCAGAAGGACTAGGTTTGGGATAGAAATATCCAGTTCAGTTTGAATAAGTTGAGCCACATAGTCTATTATACATCTAATTAAAAATTTGCATAAGAAACTTATTATACAAGTCTTATTGCAGTGGGGATATCAAAAGTGGTGCTACCCTTGTGAATCATCCACATATAGATGATATAAAAAGGCCTGGGACTGGATGAGATCACCAAGGGAGTGGGTGTAAATAGGAAAGAAAAGAGACCAAAAGAGTCCCAAAGGACAAACCTGACTCACTTAAGAAGCGATAAAATACAATGTGGAAATGTGCTCCAAGCAATATGTAAAAAGGAATCATGAGGTGGAATAGCTAATGCAATTTGGGGTGTCGGGGAAGTTACAGACAGATAGACACCTCTTCAAATGAGTCTAAAGGTCTGCATAAGAGTTAACCAAGGAAAGGAAGGAAGGCAACGTATTCTCAGGTGATAAGACTCTAATGAGCAGAGAAAGATTCAACAGCATGACTGTAGTTCAGTGGTTCGAGAGGAAGAACAGGGCAGGAAGAGCAAGAACAGAGCAGGTATGCTGGGGAGGAGAGAATAGAATAAACCACCACAGACTTGTTCATCATGATAAGCAAATACCTTTTATCAGGAGAGTGTGCGGTTTTGAAATATTGAAAATGCAGCATTTTATTTGAGTAACCCGAGAGAGAATTGAAATTCACAAAACAAATCTTAAGGGGAGTTTCTCTGTTGAAAATGGTGCATTAGGGAAAGAGAGGGTCCACCTTTCATATTCTGCTCCCTCTAGGGGGCAGCCCCTGAGACACCTTCAGAAAAGCTTTAGAATTTAAACTCTGGAATGTAGTCATGCACACACTGCTTGAGAACAGGAAAATATTCTGAGAAATGCGTTGCTAGGTGATTTCATCATCCTAGAGGCACTTACACCGACCTAGATGGTATAGCCTGCTACACACCGTGGAAACACAGTCTAGCCTATCGCTCTTAGGCCACAAGCCTGTACAGGACCTCATGCACAAAACAGCATGAGAATAAATCAAGCAAGGGAACAATATAAAATAAAAAGATATGGTACAAATGAGATATATGAGCTGCTGCCAGCCTAATATGGCATATTATGTTAGAGGAAACACTTTTTTAAATAAATAGAAAGAGTACACAGTAAAACAATGGTAAAATGCATAGTAAATACCTAAACTAGGAGCAGTCGATTTCTTATCATTATTAAGTATTACATACTGTAATTAATTGACTGTGTTTTTATATGATTGGCAACAGAGTAGGCTTGTTTGCACCATAGCCCCACAACATGTAAGCATTGTGTTGTGCTATATGTTGCAATAGTTATAGTGTCACTAGGTGATAAGAATTTCTCAGGCCCATTATATTCTTACTAGAGGCCCGGTGCCTGAAATTCATGCATGGGTGGGAGCGGGGTGTGCCTCCCAGTCTGCACCCTCTCCAATCTGGGACCCCTCAAGGGCAGTCGGACAGCCCTCTCACAATCCAGGACTTTTGGCTCCCAAAAGCTCGCCTGCTTGCCTTCCTGGTTGCCACTAACCGCTTTTGCCTGCCAGCCTGATCGACGCCTAACTACTCCCATGCCAGTCTGATTGCCCCTAACTGCCCTCCTTTGCTGGCCTGGTCCCCCCACCCGCCCTTCCCTGCAGGCCCAGTCACCCCCAACTTCCCTCTTCTGCCGGCCTGGTTACCCCCAACTGCCCTCCCCTGCTGGCCTGGTTCCCCCCAAATGTCCTCCACTGCAGGCCTAGGTCCCTCTCTCCCAACTGCCCTTTCCTGCAGGCCTGGTTGCCCCCAACTTCCATCTTCTGCCAGCCTGATAACCCCTAATTGCCCTCCCTTGATGGCCTGGTCCCTCCCAACTGCCCTTCCCTGCTGACCTGATTGCCCACAACTGCCCTTCCTTGCAGACCTTGTTTATCCCAACTGCCCTCCCCTGCTGGCCATCTTGTGTCCACATGGGAACAGCCATCTTTGACTACATAGGGGCAGCCATCTTGTGTGTTAGAGTGATGGTCAATTTGCATATTACTATTTTATTAGATAGGAAAGAGGCCTGGTGCATGGGTGAGGGTTTGTCCAGAAGGGTGTCCTGGATCAGGGTGGGTGTTCCCTTAGGGTGTGGGGTGGCCTGGGCAAGGGGCCTGTAGTGGTTTGCAGGTAGACCATGCCACCTGGCGACCCAAGGGGAGACCTTAGTATCTGGGATTTATTTATCTTTGATAATTAAAACTTTGTAGCCTTGAGTGGAGGTGGTGAGGGGACTGGAAGCTTGGCTTCCTCCATCTCCAGGGAAACTCAAGCCTCCTGTTCCTTCCATGGCTAGGATTTATTTATCTTCTATAATTGAAACTTTGTAGCCTTGAGTAGAGGCCTGGACCAGCCAGGGTGTGTGGGAAAGTTGGCCCCCTCCATTGCCAGGAAAATGCCTCCGTTCGTTCCATGGCCATAGCCATCTTGGTTGGGTTAATTTGCATACTGACTCCTGACTGGCTAGTGGGCATGGCTTGTGAATGTAGTGGAAGTACGGTCAATTTGCATGTTTCTCTTTTATTAGTGTAGATGGAAGCACCATTGTACATATGGTCTATCCTGACTGAGAATTCATGAAGCAGAACATGACTACAGGGAGCTAGCTAGTGAGGGGTTTTCAATGACATGGCTGAGTTTTCTTTTTAAATACTGTATTATCACTTATTTGAGATGGAGTTAAAGAAAATACCATTGGCACCTGCAGGGCAAGAAGAGAAGGTGGCATAATGGTTCAGGAAAGAGGACAAAGGATCACCTCCTTACAGAAAATCCCCCAACATCACTGAGGTAAGGAGGTATGGTAAGCTGAGTTAACTTTCTTAGAAAGCAGAATCGAGTACACAATATGTGAACAGTCCCATTTGAGTTAGTTTTCTAAGAACTCTAGTTTATAACACAGATGCAAGGGGAGTTTTTCTGTTGACACATAATGTATTTGGAGTGGACAGAAAACTTTTCACAATTTCCCCACTCACTGTCAGCCCTCATGGCTTTTCTGGGACTCTCTGGAACATAGCATTTACATATGATGAAGGTTACTGGTAAACAGAGTACAGTTTTTATGAGTTTAAGGAACATATTAGTTAACATAATTGTGTCACAACTAAGATATGGAACATTCCATTATTATCCAGAGGCACTTTGTAGTTCACCTCTCCATTAACCACAGCCCTTGGCAACCACTGATAGGATAGAATACTGTATGAGTCCTATCAGTAAATGGACTCATACAGTATTCAGCATTTTAATACTGTATTTCACTTTAACAAAGAGCATTTGAGGTTTTTCCATGTAGCTGCACATAATAGTACCTTGTCCCTTTTTATTACTGATGCTCTCATTGTGTGGATATACTATAGCTTATTAACCCTTCCCTAGCGGTGGGGAATTTGGTTGTTTACAGATTTTGGTGATTATATGTAAAGCTCATGTAACCATTTGAATATAGATTTTTGGGTAAACATAAATTTTTATTTCACGTGAGTAAATGTCTAGAGTGGAATGGGTAAGGTTATGTTGACCTTTATTCAAAAAAGTAAACTGTTTCTGTATATTTCAGAGGAGCTTTCACATAACAAGAGAAAAGATGAGTTGTGATGAGAGAGGTTATAGAGCTCGCAAAACCTAAAATAGTTATTTTTCCCTTTAAAAGTAATGCTGACCTTTGGCTCAGAATATGGTCTTTCTTGGTGAATGTTCCATGTATGTTTAAAAAATTAGTATGTTGCTATTATGGAAGTGTTTTATAAATGTTAATCAGTTCATAGTCATTGATGGAAATACTCAGGGTCTGTTTTCTTGCCAATGTTCCAGTTGGTTGTTCTATTAGGACTGAATAACAGTATTGAAGAGCGTTGAGGTTTCCTGCTAGAATTTTGTATCTGCCTCTTTGTCTTTACGTTTTATCGATTTTTGCTTCATGCACTTAGAAGTTCTCTTTTTAAGTGCATACCCATTTAGGATTTTCTGTCATTGTGTTGAACTCAACATTTTATTATTTTTATTATTATGCTAAAGACTCACTGCACAAAATTTGTGCCTGGGGTTCCCTCAGCATGGGGGTTGGGGGTTCCCTCAGCCCAGACTGCACCCTCTCACAATCCAGGACCCCTCAAGGGATGTCTGCAGTGGGATTGAGCCTAAACAGGCAGTCAGACATCCCTCTTGCTGGCGCCTACCTGCTTTCCTGACTGCCTGCCTGATTGCCTCTAACCACTTGCCTACCTTCCTGATCAACCCTAACCACTCGCCTGCCTGCCTGATCACCCCTAACCACTCTGCATGCCTGCCTGATTGTCCCTAAACACTTGCCTGTCTGCCTGATCACCCCTAACCACCTCTGCCTCAGCCCCTGCTTTCACAGCTTTGTCCAGAAGCATGTCTGGAAAGATGTCCAGAAGGTCATTCAGCTGTCTGGTCTAATTAGCATATTGTGCTTTTATTATTCTAGATGGTACCCTTTCTCTAATCTCTGGTAATATGCTTGTTTCCTAATTGAATTTTGTCTGATATTGGTGTGGACACAGTAGCTTTGATTAGTGTTTGATTTGGGTTTACATGGCATATCTATCTATTTTCATCCTTTTTATTTTTAATGTATCTATTCTTTTATGTGCAATATGTTTGTAATAATTAACATATAGTTAGACTTTGCCTTTAGAAATGAGTAGACTTTTAAGAGAAGTTTTACATTTGCCGAAAAACTGAGCAGATATTACACAGAGTTCTTGTAAACCCCCCATCCCTCCTCCCTCCATCTCTTTTATTATTAACATTTTACATTGAATGTGGTAAATGTGTTAGGATTGATGAGCCACTATTGATATATTACTATTAACAAATGCCCCATAGTTTACATTAGGGTTCACTATTTGTGTTATAAATTCTATGGGCTTTTACAAACATATTATGACATGTATCCACCACAATATTTCTACCTTTCTTGAATTTTTTTGTGTGTGCATGCGTGCACACACACACACACACACACACACACAGATACAATGCACTAATATTATTAAATTTTGTTGGATTACAATTATGTATCTTTAATATTTGATAACTTATTTCATCATTTTGAAATACTGACTTTCTATTTTAAACAATAATGAGTTTTGGATCATTTTACTTCTTGTAGTGAAAGGTTAACATATTTCTGAAAATTATATTTTAATTACATTTTCATATATATTAATATGTGTAATTTAGCGACTCTGATGAAATCTGTGGCATGCCCCTTGGGAAATAAATAATCTCTTTGAATCATACGTTAGCTCATAAATTACTTTTTTAATATATAATTTTAAAAGAATTAAACCTAACCTATAAGACATTTTATCGAAAGGACAATTACTCTTATGCCACAGAATTATTCAGTGGTTAAAGGGTTGCAGGGGGGGGGTTTATTTAAAATGCCTTCAATAGAAAGTTATTTCTAATCATATTTTAGCAATAGTCTCTTTTACTGCAACATACAAATATATCTTGTTGCCGAGTGAGTGCCAAGTTAAAATAGATTATAGTTATCATGTAGGAGTTTTACTCTAACCTGCAATCATCAGAACACATCACGAGTGACATGCTTTGTTCTATCAGATGAAAGCCATTGACAAGGTAAGCATCATGTAATCCTGGGTCTGTATGCAGGCTGACAGGAATCCGGAGGCCATCTCCTCTCAGGAATAACTAATGGAGCAGAAAGTCAAAGTAAAGATTCGATACAGACAGGATAACACTTTCCAAATCTCTGCAGATGTTTGTGTGAGGAAAAGGGTGTAGGCATTGCCATAGCTAAGGGAACTGTGCTAGGATTGAGTTATCAGAGTGTTCAAACAGAATCTCACTATGTACCTATCCAGGGTCTTATCTCCTCCATAATTCAAAGCTTCCTAACTATTTCCCAGTTCTGAGAGACTGGGTACTGAAAGAATGCTTCGTATTAATTAAACACAAAGTAATTTCACAAATCAGGAAAAACAGTGTTATTAGTTTGTAAAAAATAAAGTGAAGAGTTCATAGATTTTTTTTTTAAGTATGACTTAAACTGGACTATGGCTATAGGGTAAAATCTGAATAGAAGGATAACAAAGCATTACAGAGCAGGGTATTTTGTGAGCAGAATGTGTCCTCTAGGGCTCTTAGTTATATGAAGCAGAAAGCAACTCTGGTAACATAAGCAAAAAAATAATTGATCGGATGGTTACGGAGTAATTCATTAAATCAGGAGGGAACAGGACAGGGGCCTGATACACAAATGCAGACTTAAATGCAGCCTCAGCGTTTAGTGTGATCACCTGTGACCACTTCCCTGAGGTATCTTTTCAAATTTAAAATTCCTCAAAAAAATACAAAATTAAGAAACGTGCTTCTAAATATGGCATGGGTCAAAGAGATTAGCACAATAAAAATTAGAAAGAATCCTGAACAAAATCAAATAAAAATATGATATCAAAATCTGCTGGATACAGTTAAAGGTGTGTTAGAGGGACATCTATAGATGTATATAAAGTTAAAAATTATCAATGAATTCATGTTCTGAAACTATAAAGAGAACAGTAAATTAAACTCAGGGGGTAGAGATATTAAATGGTAATAGAGGGAAGAAATATATTGAAATAGAAAGCAAACATGAAATAAATAAAATCAACAAAGCCAAATATATTAAAATAGAAAGCAAATATGAAATAAATAAAATCAACAAAGCCATTATTAAATTGTTGTTATTAAACCTTGATAAGAATGATTTTAAAAGAAGAAGATACACAGATTATTAACATCAGGAATAGAAAAGATAATATACCTCAAATTTATCTACATCAAAATATAAAATAAAACAGTATTATTAACAGTCTTATTCTGGGAATTTTTGATCATTTTAGTAAGTTATATAAGTTAATTGAACAAAGTTAAAAAGAAAAAAATGACCATTCAAATAGTTGGACAAAAACATTTATTAAGAATTAATACTCTTTATAAAATTTCTCAACAAATTAGGAATTAAAAGAAGTTTTATGTTCTCATTGAGATTAGAAACACGTCAGGCATTATTTACTCTCACCAGTTCTATTCAACATTTTTCTAGGTATTCTAGTCACTGTAATATGACATATGGATAACACTAAAGATTATAATTTAAAAACTCTTATGAATGTGCAAATTAAAAAATCCCAGGGGTTTGTTTGCCATAAAGTAATTATCTACAAATCAATTGTATTTTATAAGTAGCGATAAATAATAGAAATTAAGTAGCAAAAAAAAACTTTAAAATGCTACCATCAAAATATATGCAAGCTTTCCTATTGAAAACTACAAAGTATTTAGGGTAAACAAAGAATAAATAAACAGAAAGAGTAATATAACATATTTATATTTTGTGCAGGAGTCCAGTATTTTGTTAGGCCAATTTGTCTTTATTTATCTGTAGAGTAAAAAAAAAAAAGTTCTAATTAAAAACCCAGTACTTTATTTTTATTAAAATGGAGAGGCTGAATCTAAATATTACATTAAAATTCAAAAGGACTAGAATAGCCCAGACATTTCTAAATAAAAAATCAATACTGTGGGTTTAAAGCCAAATAATAATATAAATTATAAAGTTGCTATAATGAAGACAAAGTAAATGTTGAACTAAAAATAGAAAAGTAGCTCAATTGAATATAATGTTTAAAAGTCCATTAACCAGTATATGAGATCACTTGATTTGTGATAGAGGTGCCATTGTAATGTAATAGGAAATACATAATCTATTTAATAAGATGCTGGGTTACCCGGTATGTATAAAATTTAATTTGAGGTTGATCACAGAAAGAAATATGAGAGGTAAAACAATAAATCTTCTATAAGTAAGCATAAAAATTGACCTTTATGACTTTGGGAGTAGATAAGGATTTCAGGTACAAAACACAACATCTTAGTAAAAAAAAAAAAGATAAAGTGGACTAAGTGGACTTTATTAAAATTGAGAACTTCTGTCCCTCTAAAGAGGACATTAAAACGTGAAATACGCCCAGTGGTTGCGCGTCGATCGATGAGGTGGTCATGGTTCAATTCTAAGTTTTGGTTGAGGGCTGGATCCCCAGTATGGGGCTTGCAGGAGGCAGCCAACTAGTGATTTTCTCTCAACATTGATGTTGCTGACTCTCTCTCTCCCTTTCCTTTCTGCTCTGAAATCAATAAAAATGTATTCTTTAAAAAAGTGAAACACAACTGTGAAAGAGATAGTCACGATGACTTTTCAGGAATACACTTATTTTTAGGGCATATAAAGAATCCCTAGAAATTATTATGAAAAAATTGACAATGTAATAGAAAAAATATTTGAACAGATACTTTACAAAAGAAGATATCCAAATGACAAACAAATTTATAAAATAACCCAGGATAAGTAATCTTCAGGGAAATAACAAAGTAATATCATGAGATATCACTAATTCCAACTCCTATTAAAAAGGCTAACAATACTACAAATTGCAGGAATATGGGGAAATTTTATTTCTCATCCAAAGATGGTAAAATGTAATTTAACTTCTTTGAAATTTCTTTGGCAGTGTCTTTTAAAGGTAATTTTCTATACATGATAGTGTACACCTCAGTAATTAAACTTCTGATTTTATACTAATAGAAAGAAATGCATTTCCTCATAAAAAATATGTACCAGAATGCTCAGAAATCTTTATTTAAAATTAGCAATGCTGAATGTTCATCAATAGCAGGCAGGATAGATAATATGTGGTACATTTCTACTATGAGACTCTATACAGCAATGAAAAAAAAATGCATACAACATGGATTAATTTCAGACATATGGTACAAAAATATTAAATAAGCTGAGACCGGTTTGGCTCAGTGGATAGAGCGTCGGCCTGTGGACTGAAAGGTCCCTGGTTCGATTCCAGTTGGGGGCATGTATCTCGCTTGCGGGCACATCTCCAGTAGGGGGCGTGCAGGAGGCGGCTGATTGATGTCTCTCTCTCATCGATGTTTCTGACTTTCTATCCCTCTCCCTTCCTCTTTATCAAAAATCAATAAAATATATTTTAAAAAATTTACATAAAAGAGTACCTATTATATGATCACACTCATAGAAACTTCAAAAATATACAAACATATCCTATAATAATAAAAGTCAACATTCTGGTTACCTTAAGGGTAATGACTTAGAGAGGCATGAAGTAGAGTTCTATGCTCATGGGAAATACGTTTTATCTTTTTCTTTGGGTCACCCTATGGGTTAATCTGAGTGTAAAAATTCATTAGTCTGGACACTTCATATTTGTATACTCTATCACATATGAATAGTACATAAATAAAAGCATTATTTTAATTAAATGTATTGGGTGAGATTATTTAATAAAATTTATATATATGTATATATATGTATTTATATATATGTATTTATATATATGTATATAGATATAGATATAGATATAGATATAGATATATTTATGTTTCAAGTGTACAATTTTAGGATACATCACCTGTATATTGCATTGTGTGCTCACCCCCCAGTCAGATCTTCCCTCACCACATATTGAACCCTTTACCCTATTCTACCTCCCCACCCCCTCTCCCTCTGTCAGCCACCATACACTTGTCTGTATTTATGGGTCTTTGTTTTGCTTGTTTGTTTTTCTTATTTGTTGCTTTCAGTTTTACATGCCACATATCAATGAAATCATATGGTTCTTAACTTTTTCTGACTTATTTCGCTTAACATGAAATTACATGGAGTGAAGTTATGACTGGTTAAGGACGTTTTCATGCTCACCCCTTAGCATGGGTAGATTGGAACACCTTGTCTTAAGAGTTTCACAAAATCACAACAAGGAGAAGGAGTTTCCCAAGAAAATTAAAAGGCTTATTACCAAGGACAGAGGAGGAATGCTCTGCTGGCAAATCAACAGATGGCTGTCAAATATGATAATGGCAAGACAATAATAATAATAGAGACTTATGTTTACGTAAGGCTTTATTTTATATATATATCATTGATTCCAGAGAGGAAGAGAGGGGGAGACAGAGATGGAAACATCAATGATGAGAGAGAATCACCGATTGGTTGCATCCTGCAAGCCGCTCTGGGGACCAAATCCAAAACCAGGACATGTACCCCCACTGGGTATCAAACCATGACCTCCTTGTTCATAGGTTGACCCTCAACCACTGAGTAACAGCAGCTGGGCAAGCCTTTATTTTCCATCACATTTAACCCTAACAACCATCTTGTAAGCAAGTACTGTCATCATTTTTTTTTTTACATTTAATGTTAACAAGGCACAGAGAGCAGTTAGAGAGGCAGATTTAAGATCTGAAGACAAATTACCTTTCTCAAGAGTCTATAATATGAAGCTCTATGTTATGCTGCCTTTCAAATATGCTTTAGATGTTCAAGGATGTTGAAGTGAACCAGGCAGAATGGAGAAAAAGGGAAGCAGGGAAAATAAAAGACCTTTATTAAACTATTTCTTTATTCCATTTCATTCTACTTGTGGGAAAAAAAGTTCACAAACCTTAGTTTTATGAATCAGAAGCCAATTTATGGCTGCAATTTCACTAATGCCTGGGAGCTTATGAAAACTCACCAACCCCAACTCATTTCATTTTTAATGATTTATCACATGTTATTAGAAATTGAGAGCCTTTGTCCTTTCTAAAGCTCCATATCGCCTCTTCGAAAATGAGAGGCTTCAGTGCTTATGATACCAAAAGACTCATTATGCCATTCACTCAAAGATTAGAACTTCTCCTTGGCAGTGGATAACAGGAAATGCCATGCGAGTCTCTCATCCTAAAACTGAATAAGGTTACATAATTGGAAAGTTATGTAAGCATAGCAGGTGTTATTGGGTGATGCGACAGTCAGATACCATCTTGCTTGCAAACCCAGGTCATTTCAAAGTGGAAAGGATACCAGTCTCAGGAGCGGGAAAGAAAAAAAGTCTTGTGAATGAAATCAGGCTTTGAAGTCAAGCGTACCTATGCCCTCCGGAAGTTGTAGCAACAATTAGAATTTAATATAATGAAATAAACCACTTCAAGACAGAGGAAGGTAATGTTAAATAAGAGGCGTTATTGGACTGGCCTCTGAAACAGATAAATGTGCAAATGCAAAGCTGATAAAAAGAAATAAGTTTGATATAACCCATTAACTGAATCAATATCAATCTGCTAACTCTAATCTTTTTAGGGCAGTTTTCATTATAAATCATGACCCGCGTTTTTGAATAACCCACCATCAAAAGTCTAGCTTTGAGTGAAATTAAGGGTTATCTTTACATATTATGAATGCGCTTGCCCCTGACTATTAACTCAAACAAATTTGTCATTTCCCTCAAAGCCTGCTCACCTTCATGGCCTTTCATGATCCTTACATTTGTCTCCTTCTATTCAGCTTAAAATATTCTGATGTTTTTAAAAATGGACAAACATCATAGCAGAAATTCATGGGCTGTAGTAAATCTTTACAATTCAAATGATGTTACAAAAAATGTTTCTCAAATCACGTCCATGTGGGTATTGATATTTTTATTCATATACATGTAAAGGCAATTATATTTTTAAAGGTAATTCTAACCTCAGATATAATTTTCTCATGTGATATATTTTTTTTCAAAATCAAGAGAAATGGCAAATTGTATTTTGTAAGAAGAAAGAATCTTTGATATGCCGGAGAAATATTCCACAGAAGCCAGGATAACCAACTTTCTTGTACATTTTGACCTGTTGTTCTGAGGTCAACATTGTCTCCCATCCCTAATCTTTAAATATTAGTAAGGTTCCCGAGATGACATGGGTCTACTTAGCATAAGCCTCAGAAAAAGACACTGCATTTACCTCTAATCTTGGGAAAGCAGGAGAAGGGGAGAAGTGAAATCCTATAATAAAACATGTTGTCAACATATATCAATGAAAATAAAACTACCTGGAACCAAAGAAAGTAATAAAATTGTGGCACATGGATAAATTGATATAAGAAAGACACAGCAGGGACATATGGAGTAACTAGCTACTGAAATGATTTTCCATGTGTGTGTCATATAGCTTCCAACTTAGTTAACAGATACTAATTTCAGAGGAAAGAAGTTGGGGACTTTCTTTAACATCATTCAACATATTCCTAACCTTTGTAGAAATTAAAGAAAAGGAGAAAGAGAAAGAGAGAGAGAGAGAGAGAGAGAGAGAGAGAGAGAGAGAGAGAAATGTTCAGCTGTATATAAGCACTTAGCACATAATTAAAATCTTCTATATACAGGACATTGTGCTAAATTATGAAATCCAAAATGGAAAAATCACATACATGTCCTCAAGGAGTTAAATACCAGATCTGATATTTACATTAGAAGAGAAAGGCCCACCTCTGGACAGATACAATCCTAAGGAATGGACAGAACACTGTCCTTTGAGAATTTGATGGACATTGATCTAAAGGCAGACACTGAACCAGAGACTCCTTGGGATCTTCCTAATTTCAATATCGATGTTAAGAGTGAGAGTGGCCAAAACCGGTTTGGCTCAGTGGATAGAGCGTCGGTCTGTGGACTGAAAGGTCCTGGTTTCGATTCCGGTCAAGGGCATGTACCTTGGTTGCGGGCACGTCCCCAGTAGGGGGCGTGCAGGAGGCGGCTGATCGATGTCTTTCTCATCGATGTTTCTTTCTAACTCTCTATCCCTCTCCCTTCCTCTCTGTAAAAAATCAATAAAATATATTTTTTTAAAAAAACACAAAGAGTGAAAGTGATTGCAAAAGAGTTGAACATTGTTGGATGTTTTACCAATCAATTTTAGAGAGTTGATACTTCTCGAATTTAGTATTCTGCATATGGCATTTGAAGATGGTCATATTTAAATAATCCAGTCTTAACATCTCTATCTTGTTCTTCCTGTTTTGATTTACATTTCCAACCTAAATGGGTGTTTTAATTTGGAAGCATACAAATTTGCGTCACTATATGTAGAAATATAGATATTTTTTTAACTTGCATGTAGAATGCCATATATTAGTAGAGTAAGGGAGAGAATAAATATATGCTAGAATAAGATAGATCTTAAATTTAATGTAAGTACTTTTTATTTAGTATTGACCAACTCGTTTATTTCTCTGCATACTTATTTTCATTATCCATCTGTACTTAGTTTTTCTACCTTTTCCCTTAAGAGTCCTTAGTTTACTCATTACGCTATTTTAACTTTTTGATCTGTCTTTTCAAAATCTCTGTCATAATTATGTCTTGTTCTGATGCTTTCTTTTGTGTCTTCAAGCTGTTGTCCAGCAGTATGTCTTGTAATTTTTTAATGAAAGCTGGACTTTCTGTGCTGTGTGAAAGTAATTGAAACAGGCCTTCAGTGTGAAGTCTTATGTTTGTCTGGTTGTGGGTTGGGCTGTGTTTACTGTTTGCTCTAGCTGTATATTTCAGCTCAAGTTTCCTCTGTTGTCCTTGTCTTTGTCTTGTCTGTTCGCTTTGTGTTTCTCTAGAGACGTAATGTCTGAGATATGCAGTTCATTCCATTGCAATCTCCTTATGTACGAGCCCTGCTGATAGGATAGTTAAGATGTGGAAAGAAGAAAATTATTTGATGGCCCTATAATTAGATCTTAGTCATTTTGTGAGCCTGTGCCCCTGAGTTGTATGCCTCACAAGTGCTTCTCAGACACCCCACCGCCCCACTCTGCAAACCTAGACTCCTAGAGGTTAATCTCAGGAAAGTATGAAATCCACTTAAAATGAAAAGTTTTAACTCTCAAAAGTGTTCATTCGGAGCCTCCAGTACTTCATCAATTCAAGTCTATGTTTTGTACACCCTTCTTGGCTAAAGTTATGGGCTCTGCCTGTCTCCCCAACTTGGAGGGCAATTGTTTGCTCCGTGGCCTCAATTTTCTGATGGATCTAAAAAGAGTTGTCGATTTTTAGTTTGTTCTGCTTTTTGTTTTGCTGTATTTGCAGGAATGATACTTCCACACTCATTATATGTCAGATTGGAAAGCAGAAATACCCCTTAACTCCTCAACACCTTTAGATCTCAGTCTTCTCTTTCCCTTCCATCTTTATCTTCTCTTTCCCAAGCTATGGCTGCTTCCTCTGAAGTCATCCCTGATTCATTATTTTGTTGGTCTTCAGACACTTTCCTCCCACCTATTGTGATGTATGGAGGCAAGTCTGTGTCCTAATGAAAGGATGAGGGACACCCCTATTTCTACCCAAGGTGAGGTGAAGAAGCTTCTGGTTTCTGAATTTAGCATGGACTGAAGTCAGGAAACAAAGCCTTCAGAAAATGCTGTCGATTGGTGCTGTGCTTAGAGTAAAGATCACAGGGATAGACTGGCATGAGGCAAAACAAAGGGCAGGTATACAGGAGGCCTGAATAGAAGCATAAAAATAGACCTACTAGAGAGCTGGGGAAATAGAGAAACACTATTTTGGGTTTTGCACACAAACAAAAATGTTTGCGTAATATAAAGTTAAAACACTTTCTGAGTACATGCCCAGCTCAGCTGAGCTGTTAAAGGAAGCATCAGTGAGCAAGAATGCAGAGGTACTTCCCTGGCCAGTGTAGGTCAGTGGTTGATCATCAACCCATGCATTGCAGGTTCCAATCCCTGTCAGGGCACATGCCCTGGTTGTGGACTCAATCCTCAACAGGGGGCTTGCAGGAGGCAGCCAATGGATGTTGATGATGTTTCTCTCCCTCTGCCTTTCCTTTGTCTCTCTCAAATCAATAAAAACGTGTGTGTGTTTTAAATGTGGGAAAAATGTAGAGGTACTATCCTGGTATAGAGTGTAGACACACACTCCTTTCAAAAATGAAAGGGGGGAGTGCAGGGGACGGCTGATCGATCTCTCTCTCTCATCGATGTTTCTGGCTCTCTATTCGTCTCCCTTCCTCTCAATAAAATATTTAAAAATGATAGGAATACTTTGGAATTAAGTACAACAGGGAAATAATTAACTTTTCCAGGTTATCTGGACTCAGGCAATCTCAAAAATATAATAGAAAGAGAACAGTATAATAAAGGGCCTCAGCACCAGTCTGAAGAGGTGCCTTCTGCTTACCAGTTTCTGTTAGGTATCAGGCACTCTTTGGCACCTGCAGAATTTCTACTACTGAATCATCATAAACTTACCAGAGAAGAATTATTATCTGCAACAGGGTCATGGTTACCGTGCTATTTATTTCTATAGCCAGAATTCTTACCCAGATCTGCATTCTTTCAAAGCCTGTGCTTTTGAACCACTCTATTTTCCTCTAAAGAAAGCCACTTTTTGTTATCACTGATCCATTCTCATTAGTAACTGAATTCTCTAGCTGTGAACCTGCGCTTAGGCTGACAGAGTGCTCGTATTCTAGTGGAAAGCAGAGGTTTAGTATGTTATTAGTATTTTTAATTCACGTTGTTCTTATGGACACATGGCCTTTGACCATGGCCTATTAAAAACATATGATATTTTCCTGGGTCATGGGGATCCATTTAAATAACTGATTGAGCTTTGTTTTTATTTTATTAGTAGATGCCTGGTGCATGAAATTCACGCTGGGGGAGGGGGTGTCCCTCAGCCCAGCCTGCACCCTCTCCAATCTGGGATTCCTCAAGGGATGTTTAGGAAATGGGCAGTTGAACATCCCTCTCACAATCCACGACTGCTGGCTCCCAACCACTCACCTGCCTGACTGCCAGATTGCCCCTAACTGCTTCTGCCTGCCAGCCTGATCAGCCCCTAACCATTCCCCTGTCAGCCTAATTGATTCCTAACTGCTTCCCTGTTGGCCCAATTGCTCCAAACTGCCCTCCCCTGCCAGCCTGGTCACCTATAACTGCCTTCCTTACCAGCCTGGATGCTCCCAACTGCCCTCCCCTGATTGCCTGGTTACTCCCAACTGCCCTTCCCTGTAGGCCTGGCCCTCCCCAGCTGCCCTCCCCTGCATGCTTGGTTCCCCTCAATAGCCCTCCTCTGCAGGCCTGATTCTCCCCAACTGCCCTTTCCTGGGGGGCTGGTTCCCCCCAACTGCCCTCCCCTTCAGGCCTGGTTGCCCCCAACTGCCCTTCCCTGCAGGCCTGGTCCCCTAAACATCTTTCCTGCAGGCCTGGTCACCTCTAACTGCCTTCCCCTGGTCTCCCACAACTGCCCTCTACCAGCCCAGTTACCTCTTACTGCCCTCCTCTGCTGGCCTGATCACCCACAACTGCCTGCCCCTGCAGGTCATCTTGTGGCGACCTTCTTTGATCACATGGGGCAGCCATCTTGTGTGTTGGAATGATGGTCAATTTGCATATTACTCTTTTATTAGATTGGCCTAGAGGCCTAGTGCACGAATTTGTGCATGGGTGGAATGTGGCTGGCCTGCCCCCAATCAGGATGGGGGAGTGATCAGGGGTGGGGCTGGCTGGGGAGAGGGACTGAGGGCAGTTGGCCAGCTGACCCGACCCCCTGGTTAAACTCCTGGTTGAACTCCTGGTCTAACTCCTTAGTCAAGGGGACAATTTACATATTAGCCTTTAACTATATAGGATTGGCTATAACCTCCACCTGTATGCACTTAGATAGCACTCAGGCAAATACCATATTAAGCTTAAAAGTATATGATAACATCTCTGTGAGCCGATGAATCTAATTATATTGAACAGGAATGGAGACTTTTTTTTCTTATGACTCAGTCCTCTTTATTAGCCAAATCTCTTCCTGGAATGTCTTGGAGCACCAGGCTTTCTTTAGTCCCTTTAGATTTGTGGAGGAGTGCAGAGAAGTTTGGTCATGGGTAAGGTAATTGCATAACTGCATAATTTATTTCCAAATAAGGATACTTTTGAGAGAAAAAAAAGAGAGATCCAAATCAGTAAGGATGTTGGGACAAGTGAAATAATTAGGGATTGTTCTGGGTGAACTAGGGCTTTTGGTGATTCTTTATATTTGTAGATTTACCCTGATAATAGGGTTCTTCAGAGAAACAGAATCAATAGGACATATAGAAAAGATAGATAAATAGATAGATAAAAATATATATTGTAGAAATTGTTTTATTTTATTATGGAGGCCAAGAAAACCCTATATCATCCCTCTGCTGATGATGTAAACCAGTTTGAGTCCAACGCCCTAAGAATGGGGGGCTAATGGGGTAAGTTCCACCTTGTGTATAAAAGCCAGAAAACCAAGAGGACTGATGTCCTAGGGCCCAAGACAGGTGCCTCAGGTCTATCTAAGAGCATGCATTCACCCTCCCTCCATCTTTTTCCTCTATTCAGGTCCTTAGGGTATTGGAAAATGCCCACCAGGATTGGTACAGGGGATTTTTACTCAGTCTGACTCAAATGCTAATCTCTTCCTGAGACAACCTTATTAACAGTTCCAGAAATAATGTTTCACCAGCTACTCTAGCATATTCTTAGCACAGACAACTTGTTAAATAAAATTAACCATCAAAACCCCCAAGGGATTTGAACAATTTCAAGTTCTTGAGCAAAGCTGAGACTCCTCTTGCCTCAGCTACTATGTATAATTCCATGGAGACAATGGTTCACTGAAAAAAGCCAGTGTGTTCAAGATGAGAGTTAACTTGACAATGAAAGTTGGTTCTATTTGAGTAAGGAAATAAACACATTCACCACAGATGTTCCATGTGTGACTGTGTTTCACAGTAGACTATCTGTATCATTCTCTTCTCTACTTCTACCTTATACTGCTATAATAGGGTTTAACAAGATTTATTAAACAGAGTCATCAATACTCTTCCTTCCGTCTTCACCCATATAAGTGAACATTATTCACATTTCTTTCCAAATTAGGCACTTTTGTATTGTTAAAGAGCAAACCACAGGTTCAAATGGCATCGCTTAGGCTAGGAGCCCATGGTACCAAATCCAGATTTAAGTCCTGGTTTAATTATAGTTTCAACTGTAACAGAGTGTAACGTTCAGTCTCTCTGACTCCATCTTGCTCAAGCTTCCTTCGTCCCCATGGCCTTCAGGCTAATAGCTTCTGCATATAGACAGGCTAATTATTAGAGGAATTCTGCTTAAGGCTTGAACTTTGCAAAAACAGCCCTTCCCCTTTCCCTTTCTCCCGGACATTAAAGAAGTCTGAAGTCTGAACTTTGGTTAGTGGGGTTTGAGGAAACACTAGGTGTCCCATCTTCTCAGTTGGTGCCTTCTCATCAATTAATGGCTCTTTATTCCAAATGTTGACGTTTTGAGTTTTGGCCTTTTGAAGCCTCAGGCACACACACTCTTTGGACCCTAACCACAATCTCTTCTAGAAACATAATCTTAATAAACCAGAATGGAATTTTCTGGTCAAGCTCCAGTAAAGTAATCTGTCACATGAGCCCTATCCATCTTCCATAGAAAGCAGAGAAAATCTGCATGATCAAGAAGCTCTTTGCTTCTTCCCACATACCTTGATCTGGCATGAGTTAGATCCTTTAATAGCAAATTAGCTACCCACTATACATTGTTTTTCTGAGTTCTGTCAGCTGTGCTAGCAAATTCATAGCATTTAAGAAGGGTGTCATAGGAACCTCTGGTCTTTAGTTGGATGGTCAGAAATACAGGTAACAATTGGCATCTGAAAATGTGTGAGTGTATGCATGTGTGTGTATGTGTGGAGGAGGAGGGTCTTGTATGGCGGACCCGTCACCTATGGAATCTGACACTATATCAAACCTGATACTATCTCCAGGTAGATAGTATCAAAATTGAGTTGAATTATATAACACTCAGCTAGTGTCCACAGATTTGTTTGGGAATGTGGGGGAAACCTCTTCCCTCACACACTTTGAAATCGAGATCTTAATTCAAGATAGTTGCTAAAAGACATAGCTCAAGATTATACTTCCATTTTTTTTCTCTATATACACTCCTGGAAATTCTAGATTTTCTGGCATTTTGCATATTAATAGCAATAATTATGTTAAGTGGGTAACACTAAAATCTTATAAACCAGTATGTCTAAAAATCATGTGAGCTTTTTGGGAGAAAATGATCTTCTTTTAACCATACTTTCTATATTCTCAGAAATCATCAGGAGGCCTAACACAGAATGGAATACTTGTATATGTGTATGTATGAATGTATGTATGTATTCTGGGTATGGATGAAGGATGTGGCAAAAGAAGCATTCCCAAATTTGGGTTGACTTGAGCTATTTGAAGGGACTTTTTTTTGCAGAAATATCTCATGGGAATATATTTTGAGTCTAGTCCATATACCTCCCTAAAGTATTTTCAAGTGGCTGAAAAAATTATTTGTGAAATGTCTAAATGATAACATACTACACATAAAGACTAAATCACACAGACCTACCATTTCTCCTGGCCCCCAGATGAGGGGGACATAAATTTTGTGATGTGTACTGAACAGCTGTCTGTAGTAACTTCTAAGCACCACATTTAGTCTCCCTGGGTGGTTTCCTGGCTCTCTCATCTATGGCCCATCTGTGAGAGTGGCAGAAAGTCCCCAAGAAGGTGGCAGGTCATCTTCAGTCTGGGACATGTAGGGGAAGAAAGGTTCAATGAGTGGAGATGATAGGACTCTGCTGGAAACCTTCAGGTCATGTCATAGCACATAGCAGCCTGGCCTTCTTGTCAAGCCCTCAGCAGCCATTCATGGCCATAATAATAATAATACAAAAAGCAAAAGAAAAGCCAAACAAAGAGCAAAACAAGAGTTATGAAGGATAGTATAACTATGGTTGGAGTTAGTGGCAGAAACCGAATTGGCTTGAACTATTTTGGTGCATTATTGATGTAGATCACTTATAGAGTCCTTAAGAATATAACTTTTCATTCTACAGATAAACTGAGACTCAAAGAGTGGAATGAATTCATCCATTTCTCATTTGATAGCATAAATTCAGGTGACCAAAGCATGTAAAAATACGTATTTTTTATCTTTATGTAGATAATGTGCTCCATCAAGGCTTTTTTTTTTTTTTTTACCTGCTTTCCTCGTTCAATATAGCTGAGACTTTGAGTATGGAAACCTCTCCAAGTTCCAGTGCATACTGAAATGAGATCATACATGCAGAATGTCTTCTGCAGCCTGGCACATGAGAAGCATTCAGAAAAAAACCAACCTGAGCATCCTCCTCTTGTATTGCCTCACTGACATAGATTGCATTATGTCAATAGTAGTTACATGACTCTAACAAAACCTTTAAAAATGAGTCAGGACCAGATGATGGATTACAAATCTGATCTTCAGAAATGAGTGATGTGTTCAGGTTCCCACAATTTCATGAGGCAGAGGAGTTCATCTGTAAATAAATATGGATTTCTTCAGTAAATGAATATGAACTTCCTCAGAGCCTTCCCTCCTACATTTCTTTGCAATATTAATCCTGAAGCAGGATGCTGGGCTCCACATCAAAAAAAAAAAAAAAAAAAAAGAAAGTCTTCTTATGTTAGTATATAACTATATTTTAATAACTCAGTGTGATTAAATGAGAGTATAAAAAGCAAATTATACAGATTGATTCTGAGTTCTGACTAGGTTATCCCATGGGCCAAGGAAGGCAAATAGCCAAGTGTCTGACTGCCGAATAATCACTAGTTTAAATTTAGATGACTAATTTTTGTAAGTACAGTCAAAAACCAGATGAAAGTAAAGCTGAATGCTTGTCTGCAGACAAATATAAAAATATAGAAAGTAGTGAAAGGGGGGAGCTTTAAAAAAAATCCATAGCAAACAGGAAATGTTTTTCTGAAAGCCATATTTGGAAGGACATACATTGCGCGAGAGAATAGAGAGGCATGGAGTACTATAAGAAGCAAATATGCAGAGTTGAAAATTAATGAGAAAAATCCCAAATTGTTACATTGACACATGCAACCTTTGTTTTGCTCACTTTGAAATCACCGTTCTAAAGTGCAGACGCAGAGTCCCTCTGCTACCCATTAGCCCATAACCCATGGTTATGCCTGCTCCCGCTGGGCCTAGCAAATAGGCCTGGTTGCTATAGTTCCTCAACTTGCCTCTAGAGTTTTCACAGGGGTCTTCTGGTCTACCTATTGTCAACCCTGTGCTTCTGTTGAGGAAGAAGGGCTGTGATTTTCTAGTTCACCATCTTGTTGACATCTGGTCACTATAATGCATTTTCTGGAAATGTATTTTGGCTATTTTATTTCTTTCTGTCATTGATTTACTCAGCTAATTGCAATTGGTGTAGGTCCATGGTCGGCAAACTGCAGCTCACAAGCCACCTGAGTCTCTTTGGCCCCTTGAGTGTGGCACTTTAAAAAAAATACCACAGCCTGGGCGAATCTATTTTGAAGAAGTGGCATTAGAAGAAGTTTAAGTTTAAAAAATTTGTCTCTCAAAAAAAATTTCAATCGTTGTACTAATGATATTTGGCTCTGTTGACTAATGAGTTGGCCGACCATTGGTTTACGCTAACAGTAATTTTATTTTATGTATTCTGAGAACTTACTTGAGTACTTACTTACTGAAAGTGGAGAATAATGACCTAGGTATATGTTGTGTGTCAGAAAGAGATTAACCTGCCATTAATTTTACTCTCTGTGTGCGAAAGGTAACTTTACATTTAATTCAAGCCACGCTTTCATTCTAAGACTTACAAAGCAAATATCACATGATAGTTTTATTCAGACTTTCAGGAACTAACTTCCACCTGAAATATTAACTATATATGTTCTTGGGCAGGTATTTAAAATGCTGTTAGCCACAATTCCTCATGTAACATACAATAATGATTACAGTATCTGCCATGTAAGGTTTCTAGCAAGATTAAATGTGATGCGTTGCCGCATCCATTTATGGCTAGGGTTCAGGATCTGAAGACATGGCCACACAAATGAAAACACTAGACAAGAAATAGAATTTAGAAGGCATGGGGAGCCAGGTGGAAACCTCTCTCTAGTGGAGAAGCTCACTGATAACTAGGTCCTATCCGCTTTTATTCACTTGAATACACATTTGCCCATTAGACATGCACACAGGTATATCAAAGGTAAAGTTTGGTAAATAATAAAAGGATTATCAGGTTCTGATTCCAATAATTACAGGCTGTTGTTCCTTCTAATTAAGGCCCTGGAATTGCCTTCAGCCACTGAGCCCACAGCAAGGCAATAGTATGATAATTTTCAGCCCTGCTGAATATCAAAGTCCATTGGCCTTCCAATGGCTCTTTTTGCATAATATGCTAATTACTATTGGTTTTAGCCTCCAGCAATACCTGTGAAGTCATTATTGTATTACCTGGTACAGAATAGGTATTTAATAACTTCTAAAACCATTTCTTCTTGGTAACTAGGGATCTATAGATAATGTTGCTGAGAACTGTGAAGGTCTTAATTTAATGCATATGAGTAAATGTCATGATGAGATTATTATAGAATGATGGCATGAATACGTGTAAATTCAGTTTCATGGGTAGCCAATGCCAAGATAGTATTTGGGTTATGATCTTACTTATTCCAATGACATCTTTTCTCAACAATATATTGTGAATATTTTTAGTCACAGAAAACCTAAAATTTTATAGTGAATACTTACATAACCACTAAATAATTTCTGCTTTTAATGTGTAATGTATGACTTTTACTACAGATCTCTCTATTTATCCATTAACTTATCCAATCAGAGATACATTTTGTTTTTTGATGTACATATTGATATAATCATATAGTTTTGTTTTGTTTTTTAATTTCTCTTAGTATAGCAAATAATACTGATTGATTTTTGTATTCCTGGAATAAACCCTACCTGATAATAATATATTCTTTTTTATGTTGCTGAATTTGTTTTTCTAATATCTTGTAAAGTATTTTTACAACTATATTCATATGTTTTATTATTATTATTATTATTTATACAATAACAACTTTCATCAGGGTTTGTAAATAGTCTATCCTGCCCAATAAAACAAATTTGGAAGTGCTCCCTTATATATTTTCCAAAAGTTTTTTTGTAACATGGGTATTATTCCATCCTTAAAAATTTGGTTGAATGTAACTTTGTATATTTTTTTCTAATGAAATGTTCATTCTTACTCATTTTGTTTTTCCCTCTCTGTAATATATCATCTGATTGCTTTTAAGATTTCCTTTTTCTCTTTGATTTTCATCAGTTTGTGTTTATATTAAATTATTGTTTTATTTATACTTTTTGATTTTTTTGACTCTAAGAATTTGGATAGGCAGTATAATGTTTTTCACCAAATTTGAACATTTTGTTTATTGTTCTCAAATAATTTCAATGACCTATTCTTCTTTTCCAAACTTATTAGGAAACAAGTTATCCAGACTGTTTAATATTGTTGAATAATTGTTTAAGTCACTAGTCATTAAATTAATATTCTTTGTTCTGAAGATTGCATTATTTCTGTAGATTTTCATATTGGTAGACCCCTCCATTGCAGTCTTAAATATGTTGTTCAGTCCAGCCAATGATTATTTTCCCTAAGAGAAACTGTACCTTTTGTTTCCAAAATAGAAATATAGGATTCCATTTGCCTGGCATTTCCTATTAGTTCATTCAGTATTATCACATTTTGTCTAAGTCTTTGAACCTGATTTCAATAGTTGCTTTAGAGACCTTATATTCTAATTCCAACATGAGGTTTATCTTGTGATTGCTATTTTTTTTCTTTGAGTAAGAGCCATATTTTCTGGCTTCTTTATATATATCACATATTATTAGAGGCCTGGTGCATGAAATTTGTGCGGGGGGGGGGTGTGGGGGGTTGTATCCCTCAGCTCAGCCTGCACTCTCTCCAATCTAGGACCCCTCGAGGATTGACCAACTGCCTGTTTAGGCCCATAAACAGGCAGTCAGACATTCCTTCTCACAATCCAGCAGTGCTGCCTCCCAACTGCTCGTCTGCCTGCCTTCTAGATTGCCCCTAACCGCTTCTGCCTGCCAGCCTGATCACCATCTAACCACTCCCCTGCCAGCCTGATTGATGCCTAACTACTCCCCTGTTTGCCCCTAACCCTAACTGCCCTTCCCTGCAGGCCTAGTCACCCCTAACTGCCCTCCCCTCTAGGCTTGATCACCCCCAACTGCCCTCCCTTGCAGGCCTGGTCCCTCCCACCTGCCCTCTCCTGCTGGCCATCTTGTGGTGGCCATCTTGTTCCACATGAAGGCATGATCTTTGACCATATGGGGACAGCCATCTTGTGTGTTGGAGTGATGGTCAATCTGCATATTACTATTTTATTAGATATGATAGAGGCTTGGTGCATGGGTGGGGGACAGCTGGTTTGCCCTGAAGGGTGTCCCAGATCAGGGTGGGGGTTCCCTTGTGGTGTGGGGCAGCCTGGGCAAGGGGCCTGTGGTGGTTTGCAGGCTGGCCACACCCCCTGGCAACCCAAGCAGAAGCCCTGGTATCTGGGATTTATTTATCTTTTACAATAGAAACTTTGTAGCCTGGAGTAGAGCCATGCCTCCTATTCGCTCTGTGGCGGTAGCCATTTTTGTTGGAATTTGTTTATCTTCTATAATTGAAACTTTGTAACCTTAAGTGGAGGCCAAGACAGGCCAAAGCTGCAGAAGTTTGGCTTCCTCCATTGCCTGGGGCAACCCTAGCCTCCTGCTCTCTCGATCTCTGTGGCTGCCACAGTTTTTTGTTTTTTTTGGGGGGGATTTATTTATCTGGTATAATTGAAACTTTGTAGCCTTGAGTGGAGGTCTGGGCCTGCTAGAATGTGTGGAAAGCTTGGCTTCCTCCATTGCCAGAGAAATCCAAGCCTCCTTCCTGCTCTGTCTGTGGTCACAGCCATCTTGGTTGGGGCTAATTTGCATACTCACTCCTGATTGGCTGCTGGGCATGGCTCGTGGTGTGTAGCGGAGTGATGTTTAATTTGCATATTACTCTTTTATTAGGATGTTATAGGGAATCTGAAATGTGTCTTCTATTACTGAGATTTTAATTATGTTTTATCAAGTATGCAATTAATAGTGGACCTGTTGCTTAGCTAAATGTGTTTAGTGGTTAGCGCACTGACCTTGGCACTGAGGGTTTCAGGTTGAATTCCTGATCAAAGGTCAAGGGTGCATATCTCTCTCCCCACTTCATTGGGGTGAGTGCAGGAGGCAACCACTCAATGTGTCTCTGTCACATCGATGTTTCTCTCTTTCCAGCTCCTTCCTTCCCTACCCCTCTCTCTGAAAAACAATGGAAAAAATATCCTCATGTGAGGATTAACAAAAAAAAAACCTAAAAAAACAAAAAAAAGTACAAAAATGATAGATCTGTTGTCATTGTTAGACTTTTTTTTTTTAAATCTTGATTATTGTCATTTTATTTACTAGAGGCCCAATGCACAAAGATTCATTCAAAGTTGGGCCTTCCATCCCCTAGCTGCTGACACTGCCTTTGCTCCATCCAGAGCTGCCTCTCTTCCTTTGCTCTGGCCCGGAGCCAGCTTTCTACCTTCTCATGCTGCCCAGAGGCCCAGAGAGGCTGGGGTGGTGCAGAACGCCTATGTCCTTGCTTGGCGACAATGCAGGCATCCTGCCCCCAGCCACTCAGCGCCTGTGTATGCAAGTTAATCTGCCCTCTTTGTTTGGTTAATTTACACACTCACCCCCTGATTGGCTGCTGGATGTCAGAAAGATATAGTCAATTTGCATTCTTCTCTTTTATTAGTTTAGATCTTTTGTTCTTCATCCTAAATCTCTCCTTTCCCTACACCTTTATTCTGAGCATGTTCTCTACTCCTTATTTGGCCTTTCCAGAGTCTCAATTAAATGCCTACAGTGCTTAGTGAGGTCTCTTCACTTTGATTCAGTGTCTTCCAACATTTCTCTAATCTCTGGGGACTTTCTCAAGTCTGAATTGCACAGAAACAGATGTCTACTAGACAGCATGGTATCTTGGCTTGCACACCTGCAGCCCTTCTACAAGCCAAGGACTTTCAGGGTCTCATGTCTTTTGTCCCTCATTCTTCACAGTGTTCTCTTCTCTGTTCATTTGTCCAGCTGCTCAGTAGTCTGAACTCTAAATCTATTTCTTTTATCCAGTAAAACACTAGTCTGCTCTTAAGCGTGCCTGGCAGTCATCTCCTATGGAAGCTCACTCGGTGAAATGGTGTGACCATGCCATCCTTCTTCCTTTACTTTCCTTCACTTGGCTCTCTCTGGTTAACCAATTTCAGGCCCACTGTTCTCCACAAATAAAGCCCAGCCCTATCCTTCTCTTCAATATCAAAATTGGTGAGGGGAGGAAAATATTTACATAACCTAGCTTTTCCTCTACTCTAGTCATCTAATAAATGAACCTTAAGGTGAAGTTATTTCCCTGTGGAGCTGATCATGGATGTGGTACCAGGGGCAAACTTTGAACTTCTACTCTCCTAGTCACTCATCCCTGCTCTTTGACCCTGACATAAATGACCTCTGATTCCTCACACCATTTAAAGTGTTCCAGGCCAATCTCTGTGATTTTTGTATTCTGCTCAGAGATTCATGCACTCAAGCTCTTCCCCATCTCTGCATTCTAATGAAGTGCCATTATCTTGTCTTGAGATTTTTCATTCATATTTTTAGAAATGAGACCCAGGCACTCTTAGGTATCTACTAATAAGCACAGCTTTATTCTTTGTCCTGAATTAAATGAAACACCTCTATTTCTAACATGTTCATCCTGATAAATGAGAAATCTATGTTGTTTGGCTCCACAAGCTATTTATTAACAAGAAGAAGAAGAAGAAGAAGAAGAAGAAGAAGAAGAAGAAGAAGAAG
>JAAGEH010000038.1:12036170-12186435 GCA_011751065.1 Lasiurus cinereus | reverse complement strand
AAGAAGAAGAAGAAGAAGAAGAAGAAGAAGAAGAAGAAGAAGAAGAAAAGTCAGTGTGGCCTAGAAGGAAATGAGTAGTATCCTCAGTATCCACATAAAACTGACATGAGTCTATAACAGCAGCTTCAGTAATTTTAAATACATTCAACAAAACTAAAAATGATTTGAAATTTTCTTTTTCCCCTGACAACAAATCAATTAAAATAGGTCTTATGCCTCCACATACAAGGTTCCATTTCTTTGCTTGGAGTGCATAAGAAAAGTTAAATATACCATAGTCTCTACCCTTGAGATAATAAATCAGGGTGGGAATCAAGACCAATACCCCCAAGTAATATGAAAGCACTATGAAAGCTACGGCATTTATGTAGTTCAAATTATAAGGGTTTACAGTTTTATATGACACAGGGCCCTTTCTGTGGTAATTTATGAAAATAAGTGGAATGAGACAATTTGTACACACAATAGATACTCAATATCTATAAATATCTACAACCCTATTGATACAAAATATTTGTAAAAATGTAGTAGTTATGCCTACTACAATATATAATCAACTTGCTACAAATTCACAAAATGGGCCCCCCTCTTTTATCAAAATTGGATATTAAAATGAAAGAGACAGTGAATAATATTAGACACACATATTCATGCTGCTCATCTTATATTTTATATAGTTTATCTAATTTAAGCATCACCATTTCTATAATAAGGATAGGACAGTATGTTATTTATCAATAACAACAGCAAAGAAAGTGAGGCTCAGTGTGGTCAAGTGACTTACTGAAGGTCACAGAGCTAGTTAAATATTCTATTCAGGCCTCTTTTGATTACACCATACTAATTTGGCTCCTCCAACATGACTTAGATGTCAAGACACTTCAGAAGTTTAAGTGTTTGATCAATAATTCCAGGAGCGACTAATTGAATTGTGGCAAAGTTTATGGATGCATTAAAAGGTATCAGTTCTCTAAGAAGCACAACCAAAGGTCATGTGACAGAGGCAGCTCAATCCACCTCATCATAATCATCCTCCTAAATACATTATTCAGATGTGGAATTGCATGTTCATTAGCTTTAGGTAAAATGCTGGTAAGCACATTTATTTTTTAGTTACTCACTGAGCTTATTAATATGTATTTTCTCAAATATTAAACCAATCTAATTCAAGTAGGAACAGGTAAAGGCATTGGGAGAGTCCCTTTGAGAAAAGGGAAAGAGCACATTCGTTCACAAGTTTTAGCAAACTTAGACTATTTGGCCTGCACTTCCAGCCTATCCTTCCAAAATAAACATCTGGGAGGAGAGGACACAGACACTTTCACAGTAGAATGAGGAGTGCCCCATGATGCTATCAGTGAACAGCAGATGTTTGCTGGTGAGCTGGACTCTGTGACTTTAATTTAAAGAATAAAATGATCCTTGTCTACACTAACAAAAGAGAAAGATGCAAATTGATTGTACCACCGTGATGCCCACTAGCCAATCAGGAGCAAGTATGCAAACTAACCCAACAAAGCTGGTGAGTTAATTTTTATACACAGGCGCTGAATGGCAAGGGTGGGATGCAGGTGTTCTATACGACCCCATCTGCTCCAGGCCTTTGGGCAGTGTGGGAAGGCAGAAAGGCAGCTCCAGGTCGGAGCAAAGGCAGAAAGGTAGCTCTGGGCCGGAGTGAAGGCAGTGCTGGCAGCCAGGGGAAGGAAGGCCCATTCTTGCACAAATCTTTGTGCATCAGGAATCCAGTTACAAAATAAAAGCCCTGTGTTACATTCATTTTGGTGAAATCCTTATACACTGCCCGGTTGTGTTTAAAAGCCTGCTTTATCTGGAGGGTGTGAAAGAACTCACAGTGTGTACCTCCTTGTGCTCTTTGGATAATTGTACCTTTTCTAGAAAACTTCAGGAAGGAAAAGCCAGCAGTCTTCCAAGGCTCAAGAAAGTCTTTGAACTTAGTTATGTGAAAATTGGGGCATGGGAGAAAGTGAGAACTAAAGGTTTATAAATGTTTATGATGTTTTTTCTGTCTATTGAAAATAAATAGAATTATAAAAATAAAAATCAAGCCCTGGTCGGGGTGGCTCAGTTGGTTGGGCATCCACCATGCACCAAAGGGTGGCTGGTTGGATTCCCAATCAGGGCACATGCCCAGGGTTGGGGCTCAATCCCAGATGTGCAGTTTGTAGGAGGAAGCTGGTTGATGTTTTTCTGTCACACTGATGCTTCTTTCTCTCCCTCTTCCTTCCTCCTCCTTAAAAAATCAATTTAAAAAAAAACTAAAAAATAAATATAAACATCAATAATACAAGCCCGATCACCATGGACCCTGAGATTAAAAAAGAATCAAATCCATCCGTTGTTAAAAAACATAAAAGTGGGAATAATGAATAAGGTGTTTTAACTGCAGCTTTTGGTTTGGAACTGGTAAAAGATAATACTCTCCCAGAACAAAAGGCCCTCATTTCACACCTCCTTGTGCAACTGGCCATAATTCTGACACAGGTTGCAAGAACCCACCGTGACTGACTTGCTAATTTCATAGCTGCTCTTGGATCTGAGGAATAGAGGCTCAGGGGTCCCTTTTAGAGCTCACTGGGTTGCTGTTGATTTTCTAATTTATTTATTCATACTTTTACCTTCCTACTTACAAGAGGAATTTGCCTTGGTTTAAAGCAACTCTGCTTCTCTTCCTATCAGGGCTGTGCTTTACGACTGCCCCTGCCCTGGGGAGGAGTCAGGGCTGGTTCTGTGGCATTTCAGCAAAGAACAGCTTGGCTGTGATTGTGGTGAGGGAAGAAAACCATCTATTTTGAGAATTGCATTTATGTGCATCCAATTGCCAATCCCCGCTGCAGTAAGTACACACTTACACAGTGGGGCTCACACTTACCTGATTGCCAGGGTTATCTTGTTTTAAAGCAGCTTCCTGAGCCCTAGCTCCTCTGGAACTTTTTCTCTGAGTCTGAAGTCAGATCCGGGAATATCAGTATTTAACAAGCATCAAGGCCAGTCTGCTGGGCTGGACACCATGTTTTGAGAAATTGTGTAGTCATTAAAATTGGCTGGTTGATTTGTTAATATTCTGTGCATGACTGGCTGGTCAATTCCTGTTCCTATTGACCCTAACTCCTATTCCCACCAAATTTTGGAGAGTTTAAGGTGGTCACGGAGGGGAAATCGTTTACCTATAAAACTACCTAAAAACATCTGTCCCCACTTCATTCAATAATTAAATGATAGTTGTAAAAGGAACACGGACTTAGAAAAATAAATATAATGATACTGGTTAATTATCCCAATGATATGAGAAGGTTCATATTACAATTCTTTACAAATTAACAGTTGAGAACACAACTATTTGGAGAGGTCAATAAACTGAGCCAAGGTCAGGAGAAGTGGGAGGTGTAGGAAGGACACAACATATGTGGGTCTTGTTATAATGGTTGTTTTTTGAGGGGTGATTCATCACTAGGAAATGATGACACATTAAATCACACGATCTTTGGGGGGAAAAAACATAATAAAAAAGCAAAACGTTACCAAAGTCACAATGAGAAAGCCATGAGATGTAAAGAATGAAAGAATCAAGGTGAAAACATAAGGATCTGTGTTGTTTTTTTTACCCACAGTTACCCTCTGTGGGAGATGCGTGTGTGTGTGGCATGTATGTATGGGTATATATGTATTTGGTGTCTCTGTGTCTGGTGTGTGTATGGTGTATATGCATGTGGTGTGTATATGTTTGTGTGATGTGTGTATGTGTGTATGTGTGATGTGTGTATGTGTGGTATGTGCATGTGTGCTGTGTGTGTATGTGTGTATTTGTGTGCAATATGTCTGATGTGTGTAACAGACTAGCATGAAAGGAGATTAGAGACTTCTCCATGCACAGAACAATCTGAATCTGTGCTGACCAAGGACTGGTATCAAACATACGGCCCCCAGGATTACACCTGCTGTTTGTAAACCCTCATTAGAAAGCAGGAAGGATTATTAAGAGTTTCTCAAGTTACACATATTAACTCCATGTCATTCTAATTTCTAATCTTTAGTCACTCTCTGCCACATCCTTTTTGCTGCTTCTGAAAATCAATCAGCAATTTAATATTGTAGAATCCATCAAAGGAGTCACATCCTGTTACCCAAGATGCAGGTAAAAGTCATTAGTGTGTGGAGCACTAAAAACCAAGGTGAAGAGTGAGCATGTGGTTTCATTTCTACCGACAGTTAGACAATGTGAGAGAGAGAGGACCTGGCCTAAGGTTGTGTGTGTGTGCGTGTGTGTGTGTGTGTGTGTGTGTGTGTGTGTGTGTATGTGTATGAGATAAACCTCCAGTAAAGAAGGTTGATGTCCTCCATTGAGAGAACAAGTTAATTGGGGCTGCTCAAAAGCTAATATAAAACACATACCTTAAACAATGAAACCTGCCCACTGTAAATCCTCTTTGAAGAGGAGGGAGCTTCTTTGAGTTTCTCAGGAATGTGTCTTAGTTCCATGTGGTTTTAACTTCCAGCCTTCAGTCACTTTCCAACACATCCTTTCTCTGCTCTCTCATATTCAATTTACAATGCAATGCCATGGAGTGACGGGGTCTTCCATGTCCTCAGTCAGGTGGAAAACACAGAACATTCCTTACCCATAAAACACTAGCGACATTAAGCCATCAGATTGAAAGAAAATCACATTTCATAAATTCTAACTTTAATCTATATGTAAATTCAGTCAACATTCTTAAAAGAGTAATAATTCATGAGTATGGATGTTTACACTGCTTGGCTGTAGTTTTTTTTTTTTATTGCTTTAAGTAATGACTCAAATACAAACAACATTCTTTCATTTTATAAAAATACGTGCTCGGTTGTCTGAAGAGATATCCAAAACCCATCTCCTGTTTTCAGAGAAATAAGACCAGTGCGATGTTTCCTTAATTAAAGAAGAGTGGTAATACTAAACAGAAAGCTACCAACTTTCAGTAATTCATACTAAAATTTTATTAAGAAAAATGTAAAAAGTTTCCTTTAAATGCACTCTTTTCCCTTAAATCAACAACAACAACAAACAGTAACAACTGAAACATTAAGTTTGTTCATAGAGTGGTATTCCAAGAACCAAACAAGAGCTCCTTTTATTCTTTGTGTCATGAGAGGCTAGCTCCTTGATTGAAATGGGGTGATATTGGTTATCATGAAGCTTTTGATAAATGTTGCCTTGTGGGGTAATCTCAGATTTAAGAACTGTCTTTAGGATAACATCAATTGCTATTAGAAGAACTTCCCAACATTTGCCTAATATAATATAACAGAAGGTGTTTTTTTTTCTCATTTTATAATCTCTTTTCTTATTTAGATAACCACAGACCAACCTATGTCAATTCAATGCCCTTGATCCTTTCATTTTAGGGTGGTAGTATCATCCAGAGCTTGTTCTCTGCACTGGTGAGCCCAAGTGGAAAAAGCAAGTGAAAAGGACGTGACAGCTTCTTAGGCTTGCTGGCCGATGAGTGACAAACATTACGTCCATTTACATTCTGTTGGTCAGTACTAGTCATGTGTTCCTTTCGTACTGGGCATGCAGTATGCTCACTGACTGGCCAATGACTTCCCAGCAAAATAATGTCTACTAGGAAAAGAGAGGTGCACATGTTGACGGACATCCAGCCATGACATGATAAGAATCACTAGACTTGTACTAATATAATCCTTTTCCAGCATGGCTGTAGATTAGCGTCAGGAGGACTTGGTGAGTTTATTTAAAAATACAGATTCACAGATATCTGAGCAAAGAAACTGTGACTTAATAAGTGTATTAGGGTAAAGGATCAACTAGAGCAGAGCCACTGAATTCTATTTAATCCTTTATCTCTGGTCAGAAACACAACCAAATCAACACTGAAATGCCCACTTTATTCTGTAATTGGACACATCAAAATTCTGAGTTTCGGGTCCATGAATCTGTAATTTTAACAAATTATCAGAAAACTAGAGGCCCAGTACATGAAATTCGTGCACAGGGGGAAGGTGTCCCTCAGCCCAGCCTGCACCCTCTCTAACCTGGGACCCCTCAAGGGATGTCCAACTGCCCGTTTAGGCCCGATCCTTAGATGGGGCAATCAGACATCCCTCTCACAATCCAAGACTGCTAACTCTCAACTGCTTGCCTGTCTGCCTTCCTGATTGCCCCTAACCACTTTTGCCTGCCAGCCTGATAACCCCCTAATCACTCCCCTGCCAGCCTTATTGATGAGTAACTGCTCCCCTGCCAGCCTGATTACCCCTTACTGCCCTCCCCTGCAGGCCTAGTCACCCCTAACGGCCCTTCCCTGCTGGCTGATTGCCCACAAATGCCCTCCTTTGCAGACCTGGTCCCTCCAAACTGCCCTCCCCTGCTGGCCCTCTTGTGGTGGCCCTCTTGTAGTGGCCATCTTGTGGTGGACATCTTGTGTCCACATGGGGGCATCCATCTTGTGTGTTGCAGTGATGGTCAATCTGCATATTACTTTTTTATTAGATAGGATAGAGGCCTGGTGCGTGGGTGGGGGCCAGCTGGTTTGCCTGAAGAGTATCCCAGATCAGGGTGAGCATTTCCTTGGGGTTTGGGGAGGCCTAGCAAGGGGCCTATGGTGGTTTTCAGGCCTGCCATGCGCCCTAGTGACCCAAGGTGAGGCCTTAGTATCTGAGATTTATTTATCTTCTGTAATTGAAACTTTGTACCTTGACCAGAGGCCAGAGCAGGCCAAGGCAGGTGGAAAGCTTGGCTTCCTCCATTGCTGGGGAAACCCAAGCCTCCTGCTCGCTCCATGAGCACATCCTTTTTTGTTGGTATTTATTTTTCTTCTATAATTGAAACTTTGTAGCAGTGAGCAGAGTTCAAGGCAGGCCAGGAAGCTTGGCTTTGTTCATTGCTAGGGGCAACCCAAGCCTCCTGTTCTTTCCAGCTCTGTGGCTGCCTCCATTTTTGTTGGGATTTATTTATCTTCTATAATTAAAACTTTGTAGCCTTGAGTGGAGGCCAGGGCCAGCCAGGGTGTGTGAGAAGCTTGGCTTCCTCCATTGCTAGGGAAACCCAACCTCCTGCTTGTTCCATGGCTACAGCCATCTTGATTGGATTAATTTTCATACTCACTCCTGATTAGCTGGTGGGCGTAGCTTGTGGGTCTAGTGGAAGTATAGTAATTTGCATATTACTCTTTTATTAGATAGGATAATAATGGCTAGCCTAGCCCCATAGACTTATAAGTGCCACTAAGTGTTCTAAAAGTTTTATATAAATAAGCTTTGTGGTTTATTCAATTATTTTCTTACTAGAGGCCCAGTGCATGAAAATTCATGCACCGGAAGTGGGGTCCCTCAGCCCAGCCTGCCCCTTCTCATGGTCTGGGAGCCCTCAGGGGTGGGAGGTGGCCTGGCAATCAGGGGAAGGAAATGCCTCCTTCACACCCCTGCTGCTGCCACCACCAGCAGTGCAAACCTTGGCCAGCCCTGGTTAACTGAGCATTGGGTGGACCTGGGAAGCTGGGCAGCTGCCATCCAAAGCTTGTCTGCCCCTCAGGCTCACCCTGGATGGTTGGGCAGGCAATATGTGATGCTTTCCTGTACTGCAGGCTGGCCCTGGGTGGCTGGGTGCTGAGGAGACAGGGGAACTCTGGAGACAGGCGTGCAGAGTGGCCAGCCTTGCCTAGGGGCGGGCCTTGCCATGCCATGCGCCTACTGCCCTGGTGGGGCTGAGAGGACTGGGCACCACTATCTTGTTGCTGTGCCTGTCAATCATATTCCCTCCCTGTTGGCTGTGGGCGTCACCACCTTTGTGAGGATGTGAGAGTCCATTAGCATATTTTCTCTTTATTAGATAGGACTTAATTTCCAAGAAACTCAGTGAAGTAAGTAATATTATCTTCATTTTAGAGAGGAAAAAATGAGGTACAGAAGCTAAGTAAGTTGTTCAAGTTTATTCTAGAAATTGAGCTTATTCAAACCAAAGTAAGTAGACTCTAGAGCTTTCATCTTCCTCACTACACTGTAAGTAAGTGGTTCTGATGTATATTAAGGCCTGAAAACCATTAGTTAATGAGCTGGACAAGCACTGGCTTCTGAGATAAGTAGTCTAAAAAGACTTTGAGAAACACTGAAACAAAATTGTTAAATGCTCCTTACTTTTGTTTTTAAACTTATACCCCCCAGTCAACAAATCTGCTCTGAACTCCATATCTGTATACTAAAATAGCTTTTCTACATGTCTCCTTTCAAATTTTCATGGAGATCAAATTTAGAAAATTGTCTAACTCCTTTCTCCAGTGCTGTATGCCACCTACCAGACAGTTGAGCAGATCTGTAAACCTTATTATCATCCCACATCTCTTTTTCCTTAATCATTGACCTTTCTGCAATCAATGAGTGATGCCATTAAAACTCTTACCAACTCAGCTTTCCCCTATGCAGTCCATGCTATCCTCCTCCTCCTCCTCCTCCTCTTTCTCCTTCTCCTCCTCTTCCTTCTCCTCCTCCTCCTCCTCCCCAGGACTTTTACTAATCACTTTGCATGTTTTCTCCCATTTGTCCCCACCAAGACATTCTTCACACTGTGGCAAAATATGATGGCCAAAACTTCAGAGCCTTACATTTCCTGGAAAACCCTACATATGCCATCCTTCTTCTCATAGGCCTCAGCTTAGACCTCTTTCCCAACTCTTACACCCCAAGCTTGTCAACCTTCCTTTGTTTTCTTTATCTTCACATGTCTCTCTGGCTTCACATTTTCACGTGTCCTCTGGCCTATAATCTCCCATTAGAGCAGTGGTTCTCAACCTTCCTAATGCCACGTCCCTTTAATGCAGTTCCTCATGTTGTGGTGACCCCCAGCCATAAAATTATTTTCATTGCTTGTAGCATAAAACAAGGATTAATTTTCATAATCACTACTGATTGGCTGGTGGGCGTAGCTTGTGGGTCTAGTGGAAGTATAGTAAATTTGCATATTACTCTTTTATTAGAGAGGAACTGCATTAAAGGGACATGGCATTAGGAAGGTTGAGAACCACTGCATTAGAGCAACATAAATTACTGAATAGCTCCAGGCCTCAGTTTTCTCATTTACAAAATGGGAATAAAATAACTTTAGATCAGATTTGGTAACTATGAAATAGGAGTACTATATATTCTATACATTTTAATTTCTGTAAATATGTTCAACAGGATTAGCTTCTAATAATCTTCATGTTAAAACATATTAAATGATATATTGTTTTCCACCATCTCACTGGTTGTAATTTCATGGAAATTCAAGGTTAGACATGTCTTTTGAAGAATCTGCTTATCTCTTTTCAGAAGTTCATTAAAATTATCACAAATCTGGCTGTGACGTACTCTCCCTGCAATTTTTAATTACTAACTGGTTAACAATGTCCTTTAGAATATTGAATCTTCTTCAAATGTAGGTGTTGAGTTGCTATAATTTTGAAAATTAAGACTTTGTTCGACAACGCAGTTAATGAGTTAGTAAAAACAATTAATGAAATTTACATATTTTCATGGAATCTGACAAGAAAAAAATATTCCAAATAAATGAGCAAGTAAAGGAACATTAATTAACATCTAATTTGTAATAGCAGAGTGCAGTGCTCAATAATTTGAAAATTAATTGAACTTTTATGTTGATGTATAAGATGAAAGGATACTCAAGTTCTTACCCTAATAAAAAAACTCTTAAGAATGCTAATTTGTTGAAGAAGAGAATGTATATCACATAAGGATTATCAATAGTGTAATTGAGTAAGGAAAATGTTTTAGAATCATACATGTGTGAAATATCAAAATGAAGTGGGGGGGAGAATTGTGTGCAAAGGTTGGCAAATGAACAATAGGGAATTTTGGTTTAGTGGAATACATGACATTTGTATTTTTGTAGCTTCTTTATACAATTAAAATTATTTAAAATAAATTAATTCTGAAGAATATGGATGCAGACTATACTTTTAACCTTTCCATAAGTATAAGGTATTTCATATAATTTTTTAAAAAATGCATCTTGCCCCTAGAGCGTCTTCATTCCTGTCTCGTTTCTCTCTGTAGCACTCCATATTGTTTAACATACTAAATAATACTTTAATATATTAGTCCTTATATTTCCTCCCTAGAGTGCATGATTGGGAGACTAGGGATATATTCCCCCATTTTGTGGGCAGCCATGCCCCAGCCCATTGCACAAAACTTCAAATAACAGGCATTCAAAAAAATTTTGAAAGAATGAATGGATAAGTGAAGGACATGATGGTAAGCACAATATATTTACACTACGCACACATGGGAGGCACTCAGCACATTGCCTGAAGTGCTTGATAAATATGAGTTCTTTTGGCGAAGTGGTTCTGTATGGCAAGAACTCCTGCTGTGGTAAGGTAGTAGGCTATGGCAGTGACAAGGGCCACATCAGAGAGCAACTCATGGGTCTTGATAAGAAACTTATGTTTTATTCCATAGCCAGTGAGGGGTGGTTTAGGTAGATTTGTCTCCGTGAATTTTCCTGTTAGGCATTGAATTGTTTCCCCTAAAATTCATGCATTGAATTCTTAACTGACAATCACTAGGCAGGGAGAACATGAAGAGGGCCATCTACAGGCCAAGGAGAGAAATTTGGATGGAACAGGTTCTTACAGCCCTCATATGGAGCCAGATCTTCTAACAGCTTGATTTTGGATTCTAGCCTCCAGAACTGTGAAACAATACATTTCTGTTTGTTAAGTCACCCAGTTAGTGGTATTTTTTTAGGGCAGCTCTAAGGAACCAATACTATTCTGCCCATTGATAAATGGGAGGAGTGCATGACTAAAGCAGGGCAATGCACTTAATCCTTCTTTGCTCTAGTTTCCTCATCTATAAAATAAAAATAGTACCTGATAAATGACCTTCATAATTCTACATGAAAGAGAAAAATATCAATGTACAAGAGAAGTGATAAAAATATAGGGATATGAAGAATAAGGCACAGAAAGCACAATAAGCAAATACTTAGGAAGTTTTTATTTATTAGAATTTCTTAGAATACTAATCACAATTAAGCCTCTCTGATAAATTCTTTTCTATAATATCACTGGTTGAGATGGTAGAAAAGAGGAAAACATTGGCAATAGGAAATCACCCACCCATTTCCTATGGAGAATTTCCTTCCTGTGTATTTCTTCTCCTTGATAATGGACGCATCACTGAAATGTGATGTGGACAAAGAATGATATCTCTATGTCAAAATGGCATTTTTCTCCCACAGAACCAGTGAGATGTGAAAAAGTCTGCCCTGGAAAGTAACTGGCAGTGAATGGGGAGCTAACTAGTTACCTGCTCTTAGGTGGACACACGTGTTTGAAGGAATTAACGAATGAAGGAAATTGCCCTAAAGAGACAGGATTCTTGAGAACATCCTGCTGGCTCTTGACATCTAAGACCCAGTGAATTTTGCTGTTTTGTGTAAGTCAGTGAACATGGGACTTACAATCTGACATAAACAAACAAAGCAGTGCTTCAATCTCAATTTTAAAATTAAACTAATGCACAACTGCCCTTTCCCAATCTATTAATTAGTACCTTGTAATTAATTCCTTAGTGGAAGTTTAATAGCTGAATATGCCATCTTTTAAGGAAAATAAATTGTTAACAGTTCACCTTTAGGTTAAGTATTGTTAGCCTTTCACTTAAATTGTGACCTTGCAAGGCTGAGTACTTAAAAATTCTTGAATAGAATTGTTTCCTATGTGTCAATCTGGTATAGAATGAGATATGGTCACATCTTATAGCAGCAAGAGAAGATATGAACTGTGAAAAGATCTCAAGATTAAGAAGTGAGCACTTCTTAATGGCCAGGACTAGGTCTTATTTTGATATTTCCCCAGAAGGGCACATGCCTAGGTTGTGGGCTCAATCCCCAGTAGGGAGCATGCAGAAGGCAACTGATCAATGATTCTCTCTCATCATTGATGTTTCTCTCTCTCCTTCCTCTATGAAAATCAAATATATCATGGGTCTTTAATTATTTTTCTTCTAATTGCCATTTTATTAACTCCTATTCTCAGGATGGAATGTGAAACTCATTCATAGAAAGCTGTGCTTAACTGATGAGCCAACTTAATGATCACCCTAGAAGCTTAAATTAATTAAAATTAATTAAATTGAACTAACCCAGACACTTTTGGTTGTCACAACCCACAAATGGGTAGTGGTGGTGGCAGTTTCTTGCAACTACTGAGGAGAGGTCAGAGAGGCCATTAAACATCCTACAATTCACAGGGCAATTCCCCATACACACCAAATAGGATGTGTGTCTGACAAATCATATTGCTGGTGGTATTGTTATTATCATTGATGATCTTCCCTCTGTTTCATTTTATTATTATTTTTGTATCATCTTTGCATTCATTTAAAAAATCTTTATTGTTGAAATTATTACATAGCTCCTCCTTTCCCCCCCCCGGGGGGGCGTGGGGGGGGGGGCTCCGGGGGCCCCCCCCCCAGGACCTCACCACCCCATTGTCTGTGTGCATGGGTTATGCATATAAATTCATTGGTTGATCCCTTCCCACCCACCAATTAGTTGGTTTACGTGTTCATTCAATCATTTATTTTCTTGTTCGTTCATATGACCAGCATCTGGTAGGATCTTGCCATGCCGTAGGTGTTATAACAGACAACATCCCAAAAAACCTTTCTTTGCCAGAAATCCTTTGAGAAGCTAAAGCTCTAACTGTGGGCAGCAGACAGAACCAGCCAATGTGAAGAATGAATGAAATAACCCTTGTCTACCCCTCATCTACTCTCAGACAGCAAATCAAATCATTCTGATTCACACTGGCTTCCCCTCAGCTCTGTCTTTCTGTCTTATTGCCTTTCTGGAGCTTAGCTTAGGACAGTGTGACATTTTTATTGCAAAAAAAAAACTCCACCATGCTCATTGAGTTAAGAACCCTATTCAACCTGATTTACGCAATAAAAAAAAAAAGCTAACGGAAGAAACAAGAAACCTAATGAAAGGAGGAAATGACACTATGAATCAGGATAATGAGGCTGTGATGACGAAGAGTATTAATTCCATGGTGGCCACTTCCCCAAACACTTCTTCCTGTTTTCCTGATACAAATATTAGGTAGGTACTTGAATTGTATTGTAGTATAGCCAACAAACATCAACAGTGCTATACAACCATACACATTCTCATAGGATGGCTCAGCTTCAGTTTGTTGGGGCTGCTAGCACCTTGCTTGGCGCTATAGTCTATGGGGGGTGGTCAGTGAGGGAAGCCCTGATTAAAATGAGTTCATCCTAGAGTGATAGTACAGGAGCCACTCAGGGACAACTTTTTTAGGACAATGCCAGGGTGCAAGAAGGTAAGTGGAAATACACCAGGCCTTTCAAGGCCTTGACTCAGTCAGACATGGAGCCCTGTCACCTATTCCCATGCTGCATTGGTCAAAGTAGGTGACAAGGCCAAGCGCTAGGGCAAGCAGACAGTATGTATACTCCATATTTTTAAAAGAAAATGCTGGAAGCATGCACTGAAAAAAAAAAGGAAGAAAAGAAAGCAAAAGAATCAATGAAGCATATGGAATAGGGGCTAATAAAATAATCTTGCACATAACCTATGGACTGTAATGACCTGAGAAACAGTTTTAGAGCCAGGTGATTTAACCCAACATGTCAGCTCTGGCCACTACCAGTTTGTGTAATTTGCTCATCAGGAAATGGCAAATTAGTTGAAAGTTTTTAAAAGCAAAGTGCTTCATCAGATTCTCTTACCTCCTCAAAATGGTCAAAGAATAATTTATTGTCTTATTATTGTAGCTAAATATTTTTGCTGAAAATATTATCTATGAAGTGGAAATAATCAGAATGTCTAACTCACAGGCTACATACAGGGACTAAATAAGACCAAATATAAGCAATTCTTATCATAGGACTTGGCATATATGTGCTCAGTAAATATTAGCCAATAAAAACAAAGAATACACCAAGACTGGTTTGGCTTAGTGGATAGAGCGTCAGCTTGTGGACTGAAAGGTCCCAGGTTCGATTCCGGTTGGGGGCATGTACCTTGCTTGCGGGCACATCTCCACTGTGGGGCGTGCAGGAGGCGGCTGATCGATGTCTCTCTCTCAACGATGTTTCTGACTTTCTATCTCTTTCTCTTCCTCTCTGTAAAAAATCAATAAAATATATTTTAAAAAAACAACAACAACAATGAATACGCAGACTTACTCAACACATATTTTATAACCACCTAATATGTGTAAGGTATAGTGAGATTGGGCCCTTCCTCTCTGTAAAAAATCAATAAGATATATTTTAAAAAAAATGACAACAATGAATACGCAGACTTATTCAACACATATTTTATAACCACCTAATATGTGTAAGGTATAGTGAGATTGGGCCAGAGATAATAACATACACCAAAATTAGAAGATGATGCTAGGAATATCTTATTAAGTAATCGGGTTTATTCTAAATATATTTTGTTTATTTCAGAGAGAAATGGAGGAGAGATATAGAAACATCAATAATGAGGGAGAATCATTGATTGGCTTCCTCTACCCACCCCACACTGTGGGTCAAGTCCACAACCCGGGTATATGCTCTGACTAGGAATCAAACCGTGATGTCCTGATTCATAAGTCGATGCTCATCCACTGAGCCATGTTGGCTGGGCTCTAGCCATCAGTTCTTAATGGCATTCTCACTGTCCCAATATACACCCTCTTTCTACCCCCCTCTTATTCACTTGAAATAAAAATAGCCCAGACTAACAGAAAGAATATGCTAACTTTACTAAAGGGATCTGCAGCAGCAAGATAGATAGCACTGAATTAGGTGAATCAGGTGAAATATCCCAGAGAAGGTGGCAAAGTGCTCTAGGCAGAAAAAAAAAATTAGATCAGACAAAAGGCACATTAACCTGAGTGAATATCATACATTCAGGGCAGGTAGAACAGTTGGCAGAGAACAGGACACAAGACTGACCCATCTCTCCCACATATATTTTAATCACTCACTGACTCTCATACCCGACTGGTATCAGCTCAGATCGCATCTCCCCCTCATAACTTTGCCTGATCACCCTGCCTATAACATCCACAGTAAAACCTACTATATTTTCAACCATAGATTTCAAAGCACATATGCTCTCTGAAATTATCTTGTATGTGTCTCCACTCTGGTCAACATGCTACCTGAGAACAAGGTCTTAGTCTCTCTCATTTCTATGTGTTAATAACAAAGTTCACAGTAAACACCAGTAGACATAAGAGGTGAGTAGGTGAGAAAGGGTAGACAGTAAAGCCGGGGTCAAAAATCAGAGGCTTTACAACACCCAGAAGCGGGAGCCATTAAAGAAATAGTCCACAAGCTGGACTTTATTTTAAATAAAAATTTTTTTTTTCTAAAAAAAAAAAAAAAAAAAAAAAAAAAAGGAAAGGAAAGGAAATGAGAAAAATGAGAACACAAGCCATTTTCTCCTTTATAGGAGAAAATATTGGCAAAATATATCTGATAAAGGACTGGTATCCAAGATATTTAAAAATTCTTAAAACTTAACAGTAAAAAATAAACAAAAAATGTCAAAATATCTTAACAGATAACTCACCAAAAATAATATTCTGGTAGTTTCCTAACCAATCATGTTATTCATGCCTTCGTTTCTTATGATTTTTATATTTGGTAAAAATGATAATGCTGTGTATTTATCTGAATTTTTCTTTTTAAAAAGTTTTAGAAATTTATCTAAGTGGATATGTATTGTATTAATACAAACATTTTCACTAAATTGTAGCTTTTTGTTTTGTGACTATATCACAATTTATATACCACTTTTTTTCTGTTGAGGCTCATTTGAGATGCTTCCATTTTTTTTCCAACCATCTACAATAACACAATGGACAGTGAAGTATACATCCTTTTGTGCATGTATAAAAATGTCTTCAAAGTGTGTGTGTGTGTGTGTGTGTGTGTGTGTGTGTAGCACTTAAAAGCATGTAAATAATAATGCAATTTATTTAGTGTTACCAATTGCCCCCCAAAAAGAAAAAAAAGAATGTAACAACTCCCACTCCCATACTGTATGCAATCTGCCACATCCATGCCCATCTCTTTGGGGCTGTTTGACTTTAGATTTATGTAAGTACCATGGGTATGAAATAACGTCTATTGTTTGAGTTTGTCTTTCTCTGATAACATGTCAGATTGAGCATGTTCTTATGTACTTATTGACCATTTATCTTTTATCTTTCACAGATGACATTTTCATATAATGTTTTTTCATTGGGTTGTTTATCTTTTTATTTTGATTCATAGTAGCTCCCTATAAATTCAAAATACTTATCTTCTGTCAGTTTTATGCATTGCAAATATCTTCTCAAAACCTGTTCCTTGTCTTTTTACCTTGTTTATGATGCCATTGGATGAACAGCTGTTTCTCATTTGAATAGTTTCAAATGTATTCATTTTTTCTTTGCGGTTTGCCCTTTTTTTAATTGGTACTGAATGACATATCATTTTTTTAAAATACATTTTATTGATTTTTTTTACAGAGAGGAAGGGAGAGGGATAGAAAGTCAGGAACATCAATGAGAGAGAGACATCGATCAGCCACCTCCTGTACGCCCCACACTGGAGATGTGCCTGCAACCAAGGTACATGCCCCCAACCGGAATAGAACCTGGGACCCTTCAGTCCACAGGCCGACGCTCTATCCACTGAGCCAAACCGGTCTCGGCTTAAATTCTGATTTTTGATACATTGAGGCCCATATCCTACACCTGGAGTTGATTTTGAAAGGGTGTTGAATGAACAGTGATTGGCCTTAGTTGGGCCTAGTATGAGAACTTATAAAGCTCCCCAGGAAATTCTAAAGTGCACCCAGAGTGTAGAGTCTGTAGTGGTTAATTGGCCAAGTCTCTGTCATTCTTCTGAAAACCTGCCACCCATTTCTTTAAATGTGACATTAATTATATTATAGTTCAGAGGGAGGTTAATCTGAATGCTTTATTGGATGTGAAAAGAATTTTTCTGTGGAGCAGGAAAGTGTCCCAAGAGGTGGGAGCCTGTGAGATAACAGCCCCTAAATTAACCTAAGAAAACATCTGAGGAAGAATCCCCCTCCCAGCCCAGCCCTTCTTCCATTCCAGCAGACACTTGCCTCCTTTCCGGAGTAGATCTGTCTAATTAGGCAAATGTGGCAATGCCTTCATTTCCATATAAATTCTTCCGATCTACTGTGGATATATGACAAGCCCAAAGATAATTTATTAGTGTAATAAACAAGCATTTCCATTTTAAAAAACTGCATGATTTGCAACATCCCTTCTATACGAGAGTCAGAAAGGAGCAAAGGCAGAGTAGTGCAGAGTAGATCTATAAAGAGGGAGAATCCGAGAAGAAGGAAGGAAAAAAAAATCTCAGATACTTAAATCCTGAGAGAGGGATGTCCATGAACTATACAATAACTATGTGAAAACTACAATAAAAAAATAAGTCTGTCCTTCAGGTTATAGACCCAGGTACAGTAATGATGGGAGGGTCTTTGCAGTGAGAGAATAAGCGCTGACTCTTTCCAAAGCTATCCTTTTTGTTTCCCACCACCACTATGTCCATGGAGAGCTGTCTCACGTCCTGAGAATCTAGATTCTGACACTCATAGTAGCAATGAATTCAGGTGGGGAGGCAACTTTCATTCCTTGAGGCCAAAAAAGTTAGATTCCCTAATATCCTCACTATTCACTACTGCAACTAGAAGTTTCCATGACTCACAGTAAGTACTCAATAAATATTTGTAGAATACATTATCGATAGACCTGGTAGATCTGAATAACTTAACTAGAGGTCTCTTTTGTCAATAGAATGAAAATCAAATAATTAGAAAACTCTTTTAGGCCCTTAAACTATTTCTACCAGAAAAGTATAATTTTCAGAAAGCATCCCTTAAAACTCCCCAAACCTAATGGGATAGAAGTAGAAGTTGGGAATATGAGTCAATGTTTATTAGCATAATTTAATGATCATGCTTATAGAAGGAAAATAAAGTGAGGAAAAGACTTTAGCGCCACAATATATACAACAATTCAATCATATTTTAAACAGTAGTTTATGGCTTCTAACTCAGTTAAAAGGGTTTGGGTGGATAAAAATAATAGCTAAAAATTATTGAATCTCCATTATGTACTAGCATCGTGATATACATGCAAGGCCTCATTTTCTGTTCTCTTTTACTTTAATAAGTTACTTTGGGATACCATAATTTTACCGGTAAGAAAAATTAAGACTCATGACTAGTAGGAGGGAAGTCACATGACTGGTAGGAGGAAAGCTAGAATTCTAAAGCAGATGAATTGATTATAGAACTCATATGATTAACCACTACAATATTTTATATGACTTTTCTTGACCACAGAAGTAGCAGGTATCAACCATCCTCACATCACCCAAGATCTTGAGTGCCAGAACAATTACTGAATATGGAGAAAAGCTTGGATTGTAACTACTTCAAATGTATATGATCCATGTTCCTTAAATATTATAAGATACATATATACAACATCACAAGGTATATAATGTCTCCGTAAGTTTGGTGACATCTTACTATGAAAGGTATGAGACTACCTTTCTTCAATTTTTTAAGAAGAAAAATGATAGATTGTCCCACAGAATTTTATAGGTATTCTTGGGTTCTCTTTCTATTTCCGTCATATCATAGTTAAGGTACCTGGAACCCATACACATGAAGAAAATTTTCTCATAACAAAACCAGTCAGTGATAAAACTAGGCTAAGGATTCAATTCTTCCAATTCACTAGCTACAGATCTTTGGATGATATTAAAGGTTTAATCTTCTTTTTTAAATATTTCAGAAGTTGGAAACAGGTGTGCTGACTTCACTGATCACTGAATAGACAAAAAAACAGCCCCATTATGTTTCTATCCATTGATACAAAATGAATTCTTAATAGAAATATTAATTTTTTAATCAAATGGAAACCAAGAAGGACCCTTTCCTCTTCTCCGGCGCTTGGCATTTATATCATGAGGGAAGCAGAGACAAGTGTGTATGTAATGTTATTCCTGAGGATAAATCCTTTGGGATCACCCTCACCATTATTTCTGCCTCTGACTTAGAGGAATAGACTCTTGCAGTTTGGGGAGGGGTGTTTCCCCTTATACTCTAACAACATCAAATCTCTGCATCATAAAAAAGATCAAAAAAAAAAAAAGAAAGAAAGGAAGGAAGAAAATGTTTTCCTTCTAGTTGTGATTTCCTGTAACACTACAATTTTAGGATCTTCGTGCAACATTATGAACTCATAAATCAGGCCATCATTAGAAATTAGTACAGCAATTTGCTAAATCGATCCTACTTTCAATTAGACCCACCTTTTATCTGACCAGCATGCAGTAATTTCAACAGCTTCTGCGCCCCCGTCCAACTTAATACCACTGGCAGCTACTTCACTCTAAAATAGAATGAGCTTCAACTTATAGATGAGAAATCTCCCTTGCAAAGAAAAAAAAAATCTTAGAATAATTAAGATGAGAGACAGCCAGTTCTAGGTTAAAACTTGGCAGTTTTAGAAGGCACTAATCTGGAAGTGGCCATTCGATAAATGATATCAACATCTCATGCCTGAGGGGCAAAGATAGAAAAATGAGTAGAGTGGAAGTGAGATAACATCAAATGGGGGAGGATTCCTAAAAAATTCTTATTCAAAGTTAGCCCTTGGGGATACAGCTCATTTCTATGTAATCTTTTATCTTCAACTACACAGTCAAGATTCAGAGACTTCAAGGTCTTTTATTCCAAATGTTACCCCTTAATTACCTCCAACACTTTCCTACCAAGTAGTTGCTCAGCCCATGTTTCAATAGTTCATGGGATGTTGAATGTATGGCTTTGCTTGCCAATTTAGCCCTTCTTTAAATGTTCTCAGGATGCTTTTTCATAAGCAAAAATCTAAGTGGGATTCTCAACCATTTAAGCAAACATGAGACATTGTCATTTTCACTAGTAATCATGGGTTTGCAAATTAAAACAGCAAGATGTTATTTTATAACAAGTGAATTGGCAAAATAAATTTTTCAGTGATGGCACGCCAGGCAGACACACAACTTTTTTTTTATTAGATTGGAAAGCTGGGATTGCAAAGCAACTAACCAGTGGGTGAAAAACAAAACAAAACAAAAATACACACACACACACACACACACACACACACACACACACACATAAATTGAACACTGTTGATAAGAATCTGGGTGGAAAATGGGTGGAAGAACAGTGTGATGGGTGAGAAAATTTAAAGCTCCTGGGAATGACTACAATTAGAGGAGTCAGCACCCTCTCCGTTTTCAGTAAAAATCCCAACAGTGTGCTTGTACAAAGATGGTAGAGCCTTAAGACTCTGTCTCTCCTACTGAACAAATGCCTTTATCTGAGGGAGAAGATGTAGTGTGTTGAATGGCACCTTATCCCCACTCCAGGTACAGCTATGTATCCAGGCTCTACTCTCTGAACCCTGTGAACATTACCTTATTTGGCAAACTATGTGAGTAAATTAAAGATGTTGAGAGGTGGTGCATATCTTACATTGTGTAGGTGGGTGCTAGATACAAATATTCTTATATGGACACACAGAAGAGAATAACATACAGAGAATAGGTTGATGTGAAGACACAGGGAGAGATGTTGCTACAAGGCCAGAAATGCCAGGATAGCCACAGAAATTAGAAAGGGAGAGGGATGGATTCTTCCAGAAAGATTCTGGAGGGAACGTGGTCCTGCTGGATTTATGAAATAAATATGAATGGATACTGACCAACAAAGAGATATGTAATTATTTATGCTCATTTCTGTGTCATATTTATATAAATCCACCCATGTTCCCCCAAAGCACTAAAATGACCAGAACTCTTTACCATGCCTGATAACATTCTCCCTACAATTATTAACCCAAACCTGCTGGTTGTAAGGAAAAGTCAGTCTTAAGATCTAGTAGTATTTTACCATGAATTGTGACTGAAAAAAAGAGATACGCACCTGAGTTTTAGAGTTCAAACTCTATATTAAACACACACACACACACACACACGTTATTCTTGCTTTTCCTCTTCTCTAATAAGGTGTCACCCTCAACCTCACCTTGGATGCTCTAAGCTAAGTGGAGAGAACACACAGCTATGAAACGTTGGTGCCTAGGAGACATGAGAAAATCCTGCAGAGATTTTAATGCAATTCTTTTTTTGAAAATGGTCAACTTTCTTGCCCAATTCTATCTCCACACAAATCTGGCGGATACTTCTAATCTTACATTATCAAATGCAGTCTTAGAGTCTCAATATTTTCTTGGAACCCATATTCCAGGTCTTCTACATCCATATTTTCCACAAAGCCTCCATGGTTCCCCTAGTCCTCGCTTCCAGGAAGATAAGGGACTTACATGAGGACACCCTAACATTAAGTAGTAGGGTCCAAAGTTGAACAAAGTTCTCGGACTGTCTGATTCCAAGATCCATCCATGGTCTTAATTTCCTCAAGCAGGAATAATGTTCTTACACTCCCCTCATAGGAGGTGGGGTTGTGAATTCTAATCCAAATGATCTAGATGCAGAGACCAGACCCTTCATGACTTCATTTCTGGAGCCACAGAGAGTATGCTGGGATTGGTGGTCAGACTCTGGTTAGTGAAATCCACCTATTGACACATATCCCCCACTTGTCAGCACAGGTCCACCTACATGTTGCTGATGTGAAGGCAGGAATAAAGGGAAGATTTGAAAAACGAAAATAACCTGGACACCACACAGTAACGTCTCTATAAATAGTCAGCTAGTTTTTTTATTGGCAGCTTCAAACCAACGTTCTGGATATCTTCCAAGCAAGCGATTTAGGTTAACAATAGATTTAAGACCCAATAGGATTTATGAGGTGGCTTATACATTGACTTGGCTGTGGCATGTTTGTGTGAAACACAAAAAAAAGCACCACGAGAAGAGCTTTATTTATTTCTGGCAAATGTTAGCTTTTTATCAAGTGCCAGTTATTTTTGTGGAAGTCACAAGATGCTGGAATATCCTTCTTAAGAAAAATTCCAATTCTTTTTCTGCTTAGAGGGACTTAACTCCCTTGGGCTGAACCCAGGGTCAAAATACTTTTTAAATCATAATCTATACAAATTGTTTTCATCAGTGTGTAGATTCTAGGGTTGTTCGCTATTATATTTTTCAGACTAAAAAAAAAACAATTAAATTGAGGATTTCAACAATTTACTTAGCAATATCTCTTGGAATTTGGTAATGTCACTACCATCAGATTTAGCTGTCTTGTTGGAAAATGACTTAGCAGAAAATTCACATAATACTATTTACATAATCCCCATCAATCTTCCAGCACCACCTCTACTAATCCTTACCATAACCATCAATGCCTCTGTTAATTAACCTTTAGACTAATGAGTGTCCCAAGATATCTTAAAAAATGTATGGATCAAATTAATTTCCCCAGTGTGAACTGTAGCACAGTATTCCAATTGTACTGTTCCCTTCCTACTTTTCTCAAAAAAAACCCTTGCTCTTTATAATCCAATTCACAGGTTCTCTTCCACTGTCTTGGAAAAATCCCTTCCTTCTCTAAACTCCTACCATCCTTTGTTTATTCCTGCTCTATGGCACTTATAATCTGCTTTGCTTTAGAGATACTTAATTCTAACAGACTCTAAATTCCATAAACACAGACTGGACTGTATTCATCTTTGTGGCCTGTACCATGTTCAAAAAGAGCCCAGTTAAGTGAAAATATAAGTAAGTCAATATATTCTTACAAAATGAGAATATGTTCAAACTCAGTACTGTAATAGCCAGCATCCTTTAGGTGATCAAAGAAACCTAACAGTCTGAATCATTAAACAGATAGGAAAATAAAAGCAACACTTCTTTATTAAAACAATATATATTTTATTGATGTCAGAGAGGAAGGGAAAGGGCGAGAGAGAGATAGAAATATTCATGATGAGAGAGAGAATGATTGATAGGCTGCCTCCTGCACATCCCCTCTAGGGACTCAGCCCTGCAACCCAGACATTTGCCCTGACAGGGAATCCAACCATGACTTCATGGTTCAGAGGTGGGTGCTCAACTACTTGAGCCACACCAGCCGGGCACAGCAACATTGTTTTTTGACCTTGCCTTAAAGGAGGGAAGAGGTTACCAACCTGCATGGATGAACAAATTTAATGGAGATATTCTGCTGATAGCATTTTTAAAGGGGCACTATATCTAAAAGTCATAAAAATAAATTACTGGGTTGAAATTTTTTTAAGTTTAATTAAGCCTTTTTTTTTTCATAAGTATTAAATCCACAATGCTTGGTTCAACTTGTAGAATCTAATTTAAGATGACACCTGATGCAGCCTGAAATGTGTGATATTTGCATCACTATTTCAAGGTATCCTATAAAAACTACTGTAACTTCCAGGGACTCTATCTCTGCCAGGTGAGGCTATCTGAGCATCAGCCAATGTGCCTCAAATATCCAGCATCACCCAACTCTCAGCAGACAGGACTTAAAGAGAATGAAAACAGAAAGGCCTTCTCATTAGCTTCCAAACCACCCAACTGCATGTCTAGTGCATATGCCTGAGCCAGTCATGTGTTGCAGAATAATCACATACTAAGGGCACCGGCAAATCCCCAACACCAGGTAGTTGTGTATTTATTAAGAAAAACATGCACATAGCCAGCAGTAAGGTGTCTGTTTTCTCGAACAAATCTGTTTATTATTACCATGTTCTGTCAAAGAGAAGTAAATTATCTGGAGGAAAACATGAGCTTCATTATATTTTGTAATACACAAAGGCAGCATAAGGATTAGAGCCAATCCTGTTCCATTTCAACCAAGATTTCTGCTGTGGGCACTGTCCTGTGCCTACTCTGTTTACAGCCTTAGAAATCGTTAAAAGCCTTTGCATAGAAATTGGCTTCAGCAAGTTGAAACTCCTTACAAATATGAGAACCTTGAAATTTGCAGTCTAATTGTTTGAATGCTGAATAATACTCACAATTACCACATAGAAATACATTGAATACATCTTATCAAAGCAACCTATGTTGGATATTATTTTTTTTTTGAAGTGGGGAAGCTGTACTGTTTGAGCTTATTCAGGTTTATAGCAAATTTTGCAAAATGAAGGAGTAAGGGAATGATCAATAATTATTTAGAATGAAGTCCCTAAATGGGAGTTTCCAGATCAGTTAGATATAGGTTTTGGGCAACAATTTTGTTTTTAATTTTTGTAAACAGCCATTCAGAGTCCTGCCTTTGTTATATCTGCTTCTACAGTACATTATGATCATGTTTGGATAAATGGCTCATACTTAACTGTCAGCATTAATTCTCAAGCCCACCTCATTCTCAAAAGAATATATAGGGGTGCAAGATTCATGATGAGAATTATATTCAATCTGGTATGAAGGTACAAGTGTGTACTAATCCTATCTAATAAAGAGGCAATGTGCTAATTGACCATCATACCCTCACAAAGACGGCACCCACAGCCAGAAAGGAGGCAATATGCTAATTGTTACATCCTCAAAGATGGTGGTGCCCACAGCCACAAGATGGCAGAGCCCAGTCCCCTCAGCCCCACCAGCTGGATCCGGTCCCTCTGTGTGCCTGCCTCTGGTGTACCCCACTGCCCTCAGCCCTCCAGCTGCCCAGGGCTGCCCCAAAATGCAGGCAAGCCTCAGATGGCGGCTGCTATGCTGCCCGTAGCTGGCCTGAGGTGCAGGCAAGCCTCGGATGGTGGCGGCTCAGGTAACAAGGGCTGGCCAAGGCTTGCGCTGCCAGCAGTGGCAGCAGCAGAGATGTGATGGGGCATCATCTTCCCCTGATTGCTGGACTGTGAGAGGGGGCAGGCTGGATTTAGGGAACCCCCCTCCAGTGCATGAATTTTCATGCACCGGGCCTCTAGTGTGCACATATTAATAAAGGTGATGTGTTGGCAGAGTCCTTGCAAGGCCCCGAGGAAGCAGGGCTCTGCTCCCAGTCTCTGTTGCTGATGTTCAGCAGCTGTCCCTGCCTTCTTACTCAGTCACAGCCACATCTGCTGAACTTCTCCCAAGGTTATTAACATCTCTGCCAACAACAAAAAGGTTGAATGTCAAGTATTCTGCAAACACACCTGTCACTTCTTCAGTAAATCCCAGTCCCCGTGAAGAGCTTCTCTACAAGGCAGTTGAGGGAGAAGCCTGCTTTGAGCATTCCTGGGAAGATAAACATTTGAAAGAAAGGAAGGGGACTTTAAACTGGGAACGTAATTGGAGAAAATACATGTACAACTTCAACAACTAAAGCCAGAGTCCTTCTAAACCAGCGGTTCTCAATCTGTGGGTCGCGACCCCTTTGAGAGTCGAACGACCCCTTCACAGAGGTCGCCTAAGACCATCGGAAAATGCAGATATTTACATCATGATGCATAACAGTAGCAAAATTTCATGGTTGGGGGTCACCACCACATGAGGAACTGTATGCAAGGGTCGAGGCCTTAGGAAGGTTGAGAACCACTGTTCTAAACCATTAGCCCTTCTTTATGTTGGAAAATGACTTAGCAGAAAATTGAATGCCTATTATTAAAATTTTACTTTGAGCATAACGACGACTTCCCCATTTCCAATGAACAGGCATTCAAAACAACACTTTCTTCTGCCAGCACAAGTCCATGTAGGAAGAAAGAATGCAGAGGAAAAGTGTAGTTTACCTTTTCCTACAGACTGGATGCATGGCTTCTAAAAGTTGTGATGTGTGGTTCAGGCCTGAAACACTTGAAAGCAGTGGTTCTCACCCTTTCTAATGCTGCGACCCTTTAATACAGTTCCTCATGTTGTGGTGACCCCCAACTATAAATTTATTTTCATTGCTACTTCATACCTGTAATTTTGCTACTGCTAATGAATTATAAATATCTGTGTTTTTTTCCGATGGTCTTAGGCGACCCTGCTAGCGGTTCTCAACCTGTAGGTTGTGACCCACAGGTTGAGAACCACTGATGTAGAGCCTAAGGCCATCGGAAAACAAAGATATTTACATTATGATTCATAACAGTAGCAAAATTACAGTTATGAAATAGCAACAAAAATAATTTTATAATTGGGGTCACCACAACATGAGAACTGTATTTGAGGGTCACAGCAATGGAAAGATTGAGAACCACCGCTTTAAAGGAACCACTAAAGATACATAATCCAGATAAACAAAAGTAATTACAAAATGACTGCAAGAATAATACTCACATGTCTTGAACATCCTTTCTTTTAATTATATTTTTAGCTGAAGTAGTAATGTCTAACACTGAGCAGTTATTATTCAAGTTTGGTGCTGACCTACCAAGAAAGATATATGAGTTTGAGCGTAGGGAATATAAAAGAAGAAAGGGGTGGATATGGGTTTCCTTTTGATCAAAGTGCTGATAGTTGTTTAAAGAACACTTTGGATCATTTATTTCAATAGCTTTTCATTTCCTGTTTCAGTCTGCAATGCCTATGGGACTTAGGAAATAAGTGCTATTGTAGACAAGTTTCATTTGGTAAACATCGATCCATTTGCTCTTATTCTGAGCGGGCCTGAAATAAACGGTTCTCCTGCTCTCTTTTTTTCCTCCATCATCTCAGATGGATACCCTGAGCTGACCTATGGGCTGCTGGTTACAAAATCCCTTCAGCACAGTCACTGCCAATCCCTTGGGCATCTCACTTTTCTCCTTCAGCAAACAGCAGAAAACGAGGGCTTGTCTTGCTGCTTCTCACATGGAAAACAAACAACAAACCGATTTTAGGAAAGAGGGACATTGAACTCTTTTGAGGAAGCTGTATACGTATTGGTTAATGGGTATCAGTTTTCTGATCCATGTCCCTTCAAATCTTGGGCCGGCCAGTTGCCAGCTGTATGACCTTGAGCAAGAGACTTCATTTCACGAGGCCAGTTCCTGCAGCTGTAAAATGGAATGAATAATAATAGTACTGGGTTCATGGCATTGTTGTGAGGATTCAATAAGGTCACGCTTCATAGCCTGTGCTGGTTTGGGTCAATGGTTAGAGCATCAGCCTGCTGACTGAAGGATTGCGGGTTCAATTCCCAGTCAAGGGCATGTACCTTGGTTGCAGGCATGATCGGCTCTGGTCAGGGCGCATGTGGGAGGCAATGAATCGATGTATCTCTTTCATCTTGAGGTTTCTCTCTCTGTGTCTCTCCCGCTCCTTTTTGCTCTCTCTAAAATCAGTGGAAAAAATATTCTCTTACAAGGATTTACAACAAGATAAAAATAATGCTTAATAAACAGAAAGTCTATGCAAACTTATATTACCCGAGTACCTATGCATTTAGCCAAGAAAATAAGAAATGTCATTGGAAAGTGTATGTGGGTACATTGTGTAAATACACACACACACACACACACACACACACACACACACTTTTAGGCTAATGATATATTTTCTTGGAAAAGCATAAAAAATAACCCATAGTCCATATCCACTATATGTGTTGTGGGTGGGTATGAGTAAAGAATACAGATAAAATAGAAATATGTTAATAATTGTTGAGGATGAGTTAAGGTACATAGAAGTTCATTTTACTTTTCTCTTGGATATGTTTAAAATATTGCATAATTAAAACATTAAACCAAACAGAAAGAAAAAAAATATTGGTTTTCTTGCCTCCCTAGTACAGTGCGAGAAGCAGGAAGTTCATTGGAGCTCCATTTATCTTCATTTATATTTTGTTTCTTGTGTTTTTGTGTAGAAACAGCCTATCCATATTCTTGCCTTTATTTCTGCCAGCACATGTTGCTGGGTATGTGTTTTTTAAGCAGCTCTAAGAATATGCTTGGCAGTAATATTTTTCCTTAGACAAGTGGGAGGCAAAGGGCAAGGGAAGGATCTAAAATCCCCAAGGGAAGAAAGGTCGCCTTATTATTAATGTGAAAGGTGCCATAGGTTCCCTGTGGATTAGACTTTATCTCTCCAGTCTTTTTGTTTTGTGTGTATTTGTATATGTCTGTGTGTGTGTGTGTGTGTGTGTGTGTGTGTGTGTGTGAGAGAGAGAGAGAGAGAGAGAGAGAGAGAGAGAGAGAGAGAGAGAGATCCTTGAGGAAAAGGAAGCCAGGGAAAAAGACTCACAGGGAAATTGATAAGCCTGATAAAATTAGGAGGGAACAAATAGTAATTAAATGCATGCAAATTATCCTACATGATAAAAGCCTAATATGCTAAGTGTCTGGTTGCCTGGTTGGCTGTTCAAAGTGTAATATGTTAATGATATGCTAAAATCGCTCAACTGCTCACAACAGCGTGCATTGACCACTGGGGGCAGACAGTTGACCAGTTGCTATGATGTGAACTGACCTCCAGGGGGCAGACAATCCAACTGGTAGGTTAGCTTCCTGCTGGGGTCTGGCTGATTGGGACTGAGCGAGAATGGCTGGACATGCCCTGGAGCCCTCCCGCATTCCTGCCCAGCTGGCCAACCTCCCGCATCCCTCCCTGGCCCCAGTCGTGCACTAGTGGGGTCCCTCAGCCTGGCCTGCACCCTCTCGCAATCTGGGACCACTCCGGGGATGTCAGCGAGTTGCTTTCAGCCCGATCCTGCAGGCCAGGCAGAGGGACCCCACTGGTGCATGAATTCGTACAGCGGGCTTCTAGTATTAAAATAACTGCAAGGTCCCAACAAAGAAAAATAACAAGTGTAAATGATTTATAAAATTCGACAAGATTGTTGGGTGATGGTATATTCAGCCAATGCTGACAGAAATGCACCCTCCTGCACTCACTTCCAGACACTCCCATCTACCTCTTAATGATAACCCAGTGCCCCACCAGCTATCAGCAGAGATCGCTTCGCCTGTTCATAGAATTTCTTTAAATGGGACCACACAATCTGAACTATTTTGTGTCTGACTTCTCTCACTTACTGTTAAGTTTGTGAGGTTTTTCCTTATTGCAGAAAGTTTTTCTAAAGGGCTCAATAATACATGTTTTAAATATTTTTTAAAAACAGAGAAAATAATGTATTTCCTATGCTAAATTTATTGAAAATAAAGAATTGTCCTTTCATTTGAGATTATGTGTTCCCATGATTTTGGTGATAAAAAGTATTCTTTTATTCTTTCTTTTTTGAAATCCATTGTAACTGCTGGAAGGTTTTTTTTTTTAATTACTCTTGTTATTATTATCACTTTATTGAATTTATTGGAGTGACATTGGTTCATAAAACCATATGGTTTTCAAATGTACAACTCAATGAAACATCAAGTGCACATTGATGGAGGTGGGCAAAGAAGGGGGAAAGAGACATTTTGGGGGGTGATGGGCTCACAATGCAGGAAGTTTGGTATTTTTTGGTTTTATTTTCATTTTAATGTGCTAAGTTATCAAATTCAACATCACATTTATCATTTAAAAAAGCTGACTGGGCCCTGAAATTCTCAGGCTTTGTTTCCATGGGGTAGAAGCCCCTTACCCTTACATTTCTTGGCTCTGAATCTTACAGGCCAGCTGGAGGCTCTGGGCTTTGGTTACAGCTGATGATGATGCTCAATCCATCTAGACCAGTGATTCTCAACCTTCCTAATGCCGCGACCCTTTAATACAGCACCTCATGTTGTGGTGACCCCCAACCATAAAATGATTTCCATTGCTACTACATAACTGTAATTTTGCTACTGTTATGAACTGTAATGTAAATATCTGATATGCAGGATGTATTTTTATTGTTACAAATTGAACATAATTAAAGCATAGTGATTAATCACAAAAACAATATGTAACTATATATTGTGAAATATTTATTTCTAATTACAAATAAATGAAATTTTGTCTTGAGTCATGGTGTAGCATGGGTAACAGTCTTCATATGACAACAGTAAACTACATTGCTACACTTTGCTACACCGAGGAGCGGTCTCTTGGTTCCTAAGACCATGGGAAATAGGTGTTTTCCAATAGTCTTAGGCGACCCCTGTGAAAGGGTCGTTCGACCCCAAAGGGGTCGCGACCCACAAGTTGAGAACCACTGATCTAGACAATTCTAAAAGGGGCCCACAAAAACCACCGTTCCCTGTTATTTATGTTTCTTGAAAAAAGATAAAGGGAGGGAAATGATAGTATCATTCTTGTAATCCACAGGCATACAGCAAATAGTATCAATTTCCCTGAGTATCACGTCATATTGGGTCTTAGCAGAAGCCCTTTAGAATGGCCAGAAAGCATGGACTAGGAGAGAATGTGTGTTCCACATGTAGGAAAGGAGACTAGAACTGAGATATCAAGCACGAGATGTCCGTTCCACCAGTAGATTTCTGGAAGAGGGAAATGTGCCCTGGTCATCTTCAAGGAGAGCCTCGTCACCAGAAGTAGACTTTAAAGAAGATGTAGAGGCTCCTAGCACGTGTTTAGCTAAGAAAAATGATCCATTGGAAAAGAAGATAAAATCAATCAGTCTAATCTGAATTGAAATAGCATGCATCATTGCAAAGAAAAACTACATACATGTGTGGGTAAACGAGAGAGAGAGATAGAGAGAGACAGAGATGAGAGAGAGAGACAGAGAGAGAATGTGAAATTATTCTAGCACATTTCATTTTCTAAGGGATAACTGCTGTCTGGTTAAAATAGTGGGATCTGTGATGAAATTTACATTAAGATTTACTCAGGAGAGTAAGAGAGGAGCTTCCTGCTGGCAGAATTCATAATTCCCTTTCCCAAGGCAGCTCAATTACATATTCAGCCTCTTCCTCGTAAAGAAAGTCATTATGGGACAATTTGAGGCTCTGTTTTTCATTATCTATGAAAAGATGCATCACCCAAATTATTGCAAATAAGTGGTTACTCTTCTACAACTTAAATAAGAGGCATTATAAATACAGCTTTTCAGAAACGTATACACTATACAAAGCAAGATAGACACATACACAAACATGTATAATATATGTAGTCTTTCCTCTTTTTTTTTTTTCAAGAAGAAAAATTTTTGTTTCTGTCTGGTTAGCATTCAATACTTCTCAAGCTCTGTTCTGTTACATCACCATCTCCTATTTGGGTGAATTCTCCAAAATGTGACATCTTGGCAAAAGGTTAAGTCCAACTTCCTTCTGTCACCTCCTCCTGATAAAAGCCAAGTAAGACACATTGATCCTCTTCCACCCTCAGCTAAAGCCCAGATGTGGGATGGTGACTTGAGTCTTGATCAATTATATCCTCTTTCTAAGACTTTTAACTCTTGATCAACTAATACTTGGACTCTTGAACAAAAATAAGGAAATGTTTGAAGCTCAGAGGTACATAGTGTCTCTTTGGCAGAATCTTAATTGTGACCCTTGCTGCCATATTCCCAGGGCTAATTATAACTTTCCAGTAAAATGTCTCTCTCACCTTTAAAAAAATAGTATTTCTTAGGCATTTTATTTTCATTTTGACAAAGATAAGTGGAGTTTATTTCTCTTTGGCTCCAAAACAAGAACAGTTTCTGAGGCATGAACTGGTAACCGCCGTAACACATTTTTAAAGATAAAGAACACATTTTCTTTACTATGCCCTCCTTGTACCCATGGAGTAAGCCATGTGTTTGACAAACCAGTTAGTTTTCACTTCCCACCATTGCCAAAAGGCAAAGCAAACTCTTAGATGACCTCACAGCCCGAAGAGTCAAAGCTATGGAGTTTCCAATGAAAGGCAAAGAGAAGCATCATAATTAGAGTGGGTATGGTTTCAAATAATGTAGCTTTGATATTCAAGTGCAAGAATGGAAATAAATATTCTGTTTCAGGATATATTATTCCTGATGACCTTATTTTAATTTTTACAGTCACTGTGAGAATCCCCTTTTAATTAGTGAACACTGTTTTACATAGCAATGAGAGAACATTTCTTCTAATTAGCATGAGATCTGGCTCTGATACATTTCTAATTCTATATGCAATAGGGCAGAGGATGGAGTCCAAGAGAGAGGAGGGCCTGGGGACCTGCCTTTCCCTTTATATCTAGGATATGTTTCATCCACTGGTGTCCAAAGTCTTGACTGTGGGGATGTAGTACCCTCCCTGCCCTTGGACACTTGACACAGAGAATTTAGCTGAGGTTACACAGACAGTATGTGGTAAATCTGGAATTTGGGTCAAGGTCTTTTTGACCAATAAATCCATGCCCTCTGCACCCTATCTGGTATTTTTCCCTCCCCAAGGAAAAATTCTTTTTATGCCTCATTTCTATCCCCAAATCATCCTTTTGAGATGTTGTATATTATAATTTTATTGTGACTTCCATTCTTCATGAGGCCATCTCACCTAGTTTATCCCTCTTTGACTTAAATGCTAACTTATGGCCAGGTCCAAACAGATGGTTTCAAACAAACAGGGCACCTGGATATTTTTTTACTTCTTGTAAAAAAATAAATAAAACTTTTCTCTGTAAGCTGCCTAGGAAATGGCAGTGAAGTTGCCATACTTGAGTTAAAGTCTGTTTAAACTCTATGAGATACAATTCAGGGGTCACATTTCCTGAAAAGTTGGCACGGAAGAAACTTCAGGATAGCATAGACAATTGCCTATGTCCTAAAGAAAAGGGGGTGCCAAACAAATAATAAGTTGAAACTTTTCCTAAATGTCCAATAAGAAGACTCTTTTTAAAAAAATATATTTTATTGATTTTTTTATAGAGAGGAAGGGAGAGAGATAGAAAGTCAGAAACATCAATGAGAGAGAGACATTGATCAGCTGCCTCCTGCATGCCCCACAGTGGAGATGTGCCCGCAACCAAGGTACATGCCCCCGACCGGAATCGAACCTGGGACCTTTCAGTCCACAAGCAAACGCTCTTATCCCGGTCTCGGCCAATAAGAAGACTCTTGAAATCTAATCTTATGGAGTAAGTCAGAGATGTGAGCAAGTATAAATCAAAGTTATCCCCCAAAAGATCGCTAATGAATCAAAGTTCAGACTGCTACTGTGAAAAAAGACTTCACGCTTGCCTGGCTTAGTTACACATATAATATGAGACCCTGCAGAGTTCTGAGGTTCCATACTGATATTCGGAATCAGTAGGCCTTGAATACAAAAAAGAAACTAAAATCGATCTGTCTGTCTACCTAGATAATTTTTATTTTTGATGCTTATTTTTGAGTAGACTTATTCTATTTGTATAATCTCCTTTGCTGCTACTATGCGGGGATATTTGACAGCTGTGGTCTTAGGTGAAAAATACAGCTAGGTTTCTTTCATGCATAGTGCTAATTTAAGAATTATATCACCGTCTCTGCTTTGGTGGATGGCCAAAGGTATGCTTTTGCTTGTTCACTTACTGAAGTCATCCAAATTAAAGATGCATTTTAGAATTAATGAGGGTTTTAAAAATGCATCCAGATAATAGAATATTTTGTAGCCATTAAAAAGACTGAGTTAACGTTAGCGTCCAAAGATGAAACACTTTGATATAAATCTAACAAAATATGTGTAAGAACTGTAAGAGTAAAACCACAAAAGTCTGAAGAAATAGATCATAGAAGAACTAATAAATTGATAGATATCCCATGTTTATTGATAGGAAAACTCCATAGTGTTAAGATGACAGTTCTGCCCAATTTGATCCATAGATGCAATGCAATTCTATTCAAAAATTCCAGCAAGTTACTTTGTGGATATCCATAGAGTCTTTCTAGAGTTTATATGGAGAGAAAAGAGACCCAGAAAAATGAATCTAATATTGAAAGGAAGAACAAAGTTAGAGAACTGACACTACAGTACTTGATTTCAAAATTTACTATGAAGCTACTGCAATCAAGGTAATGTAGCATTAGAAAAGAATAGATATGCTAATCAATGAAAAAAAAATACAAAGTCCAGAAATAGACCCACATAAATATAGTCAACTGAGCTTTGATATATATGTATAAATAATACTTTATAAATGCATACACAATCATCCTATATGTATTGCAAGCACCAAAAGAAAATTTGAAGTATATATATTCACTAATGGTGGTTATCTATATAGCAGGCAACTTAACAATGGGTCATTGGCATTTTAGATTTTATAATTTATATTGCTTGATATTTATTACATCATGAATTCCTTGATTTTATAATGAGAAAACAAATGGAATGATGAAAAATTACTTCTAAAAAGGTTTTTATAAGAAAAAGAAACACGATTTACCGTCAGTTAAGCTAGGCAGATAGAGACATTAGAGTTCTGCCCTCAAGTTGGGTCAGGACAGGAAGGGGTTCGATCTGCCAAGCTTCTGCCACAGAGGCCCCACAATAGCAAATGCTCCTACATGCACAGTGTGAAACCAGCTTGTCTGGAAGGGGGGAGATGGTACTGTGGGCAAGGACAGGGGTTAAAGGGAAGGACAGCTTCTCTGCTGAACTGATGGCATATACAAGGCCATGAGGCTCTCATGAATGGTGCACTATCACCTGGAAGGTGATCACATTGAAGTCCTCACAGTTTTACCATCACTGGGCAGAATTATACGGCTTCCAAGGGGCTGCCCCATCCAAAGTCCAGCTTTGAGTGTGGTTGGTGAAATGATTTTATTCTTGGCTCATATTCAACAGTCACAAAAGAAAAAAAAATAAGAATGAAAAGTTGACAATATATAAAAAAAAGTATTTCAATTATCTTGCCATTTTTAGAGGCCCCCTTCCTCCCCCAATATTGGGAAGTACAGGAAAAAGAATAGAGAATATTGTAATAACTATATATATTGTCATGTGGATACTAGATTTATAGGGGGATCAGTTTGTAAGTTATATAAATGTCTAAACACCATGCTGTAACTTTGATACTAATATACTATTGAGTGTCAACTGTATTGGGAAAGAAAGAGAATGAAAGGAAAAGTAGAAGGAGATTGATAGATGATTGATGATAGATAGATAGATAGATAGATAGATAGATAGATGTGTAGATACATTTTAATGCATCAGTCCTCTTCACAGATGGGCTTGGTCTCCCTGTTGAGTGCATCCCAATGCCCCTGTTCTTTAAGTTTCTTTCCAAGAACTCAAAGGAACAGACCCAGTAAGCCCCGAGCAGAACTTCAATGAAAAGCTCCCTTGTGTGAGGGGCACTGGTCGCCGTGCTCACAAACAAAAGAAGCTGAGCTCTGAGACTTTGCTCTGCCATCATACCTGGGGCCTGATTTCAAAATTTACTATGGGAGAATCCCAAGCTGTTCTCCCTTTAAGAGATGGTAGACAGGAAGCCCCCATCAGCCCTCTTCCCTCATGGATACTTGCAATTAATACCGCACAAAAGGCAACAAGCCTGAGGATCAGAGCAATACTCTTGCCTTATGAGAAACAAAGGCTTCTGGGATGAAACACATGGCTCTTGAGGTTGAAAAAGACTTCTTGTTCGTGCCCCCCTTCTTACCCCCCTGCTTGCTTGCTAGGCCTGCCTTTTGACTTCTGACAGCCATTTCCTCTTTGTAAGACTTATGGCCACCTACTTTGCTCTGCCACTGGAATGTGTGCCCCTCTGGCTCCTGTCTTCTTGTTTGGGCCAATTAGTGCTGACTGTGCCTGTGGCTGGTTATGATGAATGACTCTGCTCCTACTTAGAACATCTACCTGTCCCTTCAAGGCCTACTTCGGTATTTACACCCTCTACTGAAATGGTTTTCAAGATCTATAAGCCTCTGTGTTTGACTGACACCCAGACTCTTGGAGTGGCCAGCTGCTTTTGCGAAGGGTTACAGGGATCCAGCAGGATCAGAACTGTCTGGAAGGAGCCATTTCTGCCTCTTAACTCCTCCATAACAGATTTCATGCTTAAGAAATCTGCTTCTCGTTTCTTTAATTTTCCAGAAAACATACCAAGTAGGCAAATGACCCTGAGATCCTGCATTTTTTGTAGGGACAACACTTTAGTGGAGGGATGCCCTCACTTTGCTGTGGCCCCTGCTTTGTTGGAGGTCAGATATCTCCAACTCCTACCCACAAAATCCCACAGCCTCAACAATAGTCAGGGCACAGAGAACATGAATGCCTCTTGCGGGTGACCCAATAGAGAAGAGAGAAGCTATGGTTATTTTCAAGCAGTCCACAACTTTCAGACCATGACTGTGCATTTTTTTAAATGTGTAGACAAGACTGATCATACCTGTCTCCCACTCTTACTTCCCATTCCTTCTCCCTTGCCTGCTTTTTCATGAGGTATTCTTTTATCTATTGTTTTTGTCTTTATGAGGACCAAAGTTGGAGGTTTAAAGATCTGGTTTTTCTGGTGACTGACTTCTTTCACGTGACATAGTGTTTTTAGTGTTCATCCATGTTGTGACACGTATCAGTAGTTCGTTCTCTTTTGCTGACAAGTAATATTCCATTGAATGGAGATACATTCTGTTCATTGATTCCTCCATGGATAGTCATTTGGGTTGTTTCTACATTTTCCTATTGTAGATCATTCCGTCATGAACATTTTTGTGCAACTTTAAGAAATCTGGGTTTTGATATTGTGAAGATTATACCATAAAAAAGGGAGTGCACAGAACTTTTACTCCTCTTTATCGTAGCCCTCCCCTATGAGAACCTGCCCCCCAGATATGGGCACCCTCAATCCTGGGATCAGGAAGTCATTGGGTAGGTGACTTTTCTTCCTTCTTAATAGGCAGATAAGATACATGATTAGCAGTTTCTCATCCACTCATACAGAAACCTGTGCCATCAAGGAAGTATGAGCAAACATGAGTTGGAAGCGTGCCATCACTCCAGGCCCGATAAAGTAATGTTTCCCTGGGCTGGGGATAAAGCACAGATGGAGGGAGGTTGTGGTTGAGCTTAGCCTTTCGTATTGACTTTTGAGAATTCTACTGGGGCTAAACAACCAGAAGTTTCTGTTTGGTTTTATTTGGATTTGTTTTAAAAGTCAACCATATGCTACTGCCTCAACTCAGTCAGTCCCCAATGGCGATAACATAATTTTTATCCATTCCACCAGGGTGGTATTGGCCCGTGATAGAGGAATGCAGCTGGTTCTTTATCCATGACAGTGTCTTTGGGGATGTTTCTTTCTCAAAAATGATGGGAGCAATCCCTTCCATCAGCCTTGCTGCAGGTTTATGAAGCTACTCCTTTCCAACTGTGTGATTTTCATAATCACTAAAGATGAAACAGTTGTTCAAGGAAAGACACGAAAACTCCTTGGGGATACTGATATGGGGACCAGGTAAAACAATCGTTCTTTCAGGCAAGTTGAGGGCCTAAAGATCTCTTATTATACACGGGCCCTGATCCATTTCTTAAATTTATCTGACACAATTCATTGGAGGAGTTTGTAAAAAAATATAGATTCCTATTCCCCTAACTTGATGTTTGGTTTTAAAAGTTTTCGAGAGTGGGCATACTGCCTTTCTAACAATTGCCCCAGTCACTGATCTGGTTATATGGGAGTGGAACTTTCACCTGTCAGAGCTATGCACTGTCAAACAAGGGAACCAACCCTAAATTATGTTATTGAAAGACATTCATGGCAAATTTTAATTGGTAGCTATGGGCTCAAGGGCATTAAATGTTTTCTCCCTGACATTGAAGGAACAAGAGACATGGGGGGCTCAGAGAAGGGAACTGATTGCCCACAGCCATAGAGCTGGAGAGAGGCAGAGCCCCTCACTGAAACCAATGCTGTGAGACTGGTATATGCACCCAGACACCAGGATGCATGTACAGAGGCTTCAGGGTGTCAGACCCTCAAATGCTAAGCAGGAAGGAAAATGACAACGTCCCCTCAACCTCCCGCTTTTATTCAACACCTTGTTGTCTGGGAGACACTCTGAGCTCATCAGGGGGCTCAGAGAGGCTCCTCAGCTAGCAGCCCCCCTTTTGTGGCTGAGACTGGGGGTGGGAGCTGCTGAAACAGGAAGACACAGTCCATGTGCCTCTGCTGGGATGAAGACAGGCTTGAATCCTGATGAGAACATGAGCCACAGGGAAGCATGAACCTCCTGCCTAGGTGCCAGCAAAACCACTGTGCTCACAGTTGTGTGGTTCCTGAAGAGATGGGGAGCATTCCTGCCCAAGAAAAGCCAGGCACCGTGGAGGACTGGCGAGGGGTGCTCTTTCTCATCCTTGGTTTCCAGCAGGTTAGCCCCACACTCTGGAGCTGTTGTGATTGTCCTTGTTGCTGCTCTGCCATGAAGAGAAAAGGGGAAAGAAAAAGAGAGAGAAAATGTTCAGGTAAAATAAAACTGGGAGCACAAGGTGGGTTTGCTTTTGCTTCAGAGAACTGCTGCGGCATTCACCCTGCATGAAAAGCGCACTCCGCATTCAAATGATGGGTGATTTCACTCAAACGAGGGCAAGGAAGAAATAGAAATCATTCCCATGAGCGTTTATTGAGCACATACTATGAGTCAGGCACTCGGGTAGCTATGTCCCATGTGGTGATTCATGTCGGCCTCTTGAAGAACTGATGAATGGGCTGTTGTCTTTATGCTTAGTTCATAGATAAGGAAGTGGACACAGAGAAGTTGCAGGCACCTGTCCAAGGTTGGTATTTAGTGAGTAGTAGAGCTGAGATTGAGATTCAAGCAGTCTCCCTCAGCACCGACAAGACACTGGGCTGCAGTGTGATGCTTATATCCCCAACCAGGAAATTAAATGCTCTAGAAAGGTTATGTGACTTGCCCCAAACATACTCAACTGATGAAGGAGAGATCAGAACTTAAAATCTAATATGCTAGAGGGTGTGTGATGATCTTCCCTGAGACTAAAAGAATATGCTGGACCAATACTCTCCTGGCTTACAGAATCTTCCTGTATAACTACTATGTCAACCATTCTCATAGTTTACAGATTCCTCACAACACATTTGGGAATTGGTGCATTTATCATTCTAAATTGCAACTTTTCTGTTGGTATAGCTCTCTGTTCCCTTCAGTCTCTACAACTTCAAGGATAAAGACTACATCTTAGCATGTAGAACAATCATTTAAAATTATTTCATAGTTGTATGACAAAAAGTCTACACATACATGGCATGTACCCTGACCAGGAATCCAACCAGTGACCTCTTGGTTCATGGGTCCACACTCAACCACTGACCCACACTGGCTGGGCAAGAGAAGCATTTTGAAAAGTGAAAAGGGCCCAGCATGGATTGATTCCCGGTGAGGGCAGATGCCCGGGGTATGAACAAGATCCCCAGTGTGGGGCATGCAGGAAGAAGCCGATCAGTAATTCTCTTTCATCATTGATTTTTCTATCTCTCTCTCCCTTCCACCTTTTAATATAGATATTAAAAAAAAGAAAAGTGAAAAGGCACATTACTGACCTCAGGTAGTATAAAAGGCATTCAGCAGACATGGAGACATGATACCTTTTATGTGCATGTAAAACTAGGCTTTCCTGCAAAAGCATTCTCATCCTGTCATCCCTATCTATATTTGAGAATAAGCTCTGTTCTTTCCTGGTAAAGTAGAATTGTACTGTATTTCTTGCCAAGCTCTCACTGTCGCCTCCTTTTGATCTGAGAAGGGCTGTGCTCTGGACATACCTGACCCTCTGTGGTTTTACCATGATGTATGAAGTCAGCAGACATTCCCAGGACTCTGGGTCCTCCTCACACTGGCCACAGCTCCTCTTTGGCCACTGCAGAGATGCTGTTTTCGGCCAGTTTCCCCTCCAGAGATACAGGTGAGCTGTTCACACTTTCTGGAGTGAGAACAGCAGTGTGAAGACAGACACAAAGGCAGGTCACAAAATGTGCACATGAGCTTAGAGGCATAAACCAAAGTGGCAGTCTGGCTGAGGGCGTCTCTGACCATTTACTAAATGAAAGAGTCCCTCAAAAAAAAATACTGCGAGAGAGAAATGTCAGGATAAAAAAACAACAACAGCATCCAAGATGACATTTAAATGTGCAAATAAGGGCAATTATCTCTTCAAGGGATGGCACAGATTGTTTTTTTGCTTCTTTTCAGTTTCTCATCAGGCAGGTGATGTAATTATCCCAAACTGAAGCCATAGGTGAAGGAATTTTAATCTCCCCACATTTGCTCATCTGGTTCTTTTGCCCACCATGTACTTATAATCATTTCAAAACTTCATTTTTTAACACTCTCTCTACTGTTCATGGTCTAATTTATACATCGCCCTCGCCACTGTGAGAGTTGGCATGAGTGGAGCCAGTTTAAAATGAAGGCAGAGCAGCCATTCCAGAGGAATTGCGTTGCTAGTCTTGTTTGTCAGACTTTTGACTGGCCTGACCCCCAGTTGTTTTACAATGGTGTATGAAGTCAGCAGGCAAGCGAAGGTCTTGTGATCTATGTATACAAAGACAGAATAAGTAACCAACCATGCAGAGCCATGAGTAGCTCAGTTTGTCAGCACCAATAGGAATTTTTTCTTCTTCTTTTCGTGTAATTATTCCCTTTTTTCCACATAAAAACCTCTTGCTTTCATCCTGTAATCGGGACATGATTCGGGTTTCTGACCTAATCTGTGTTCTTAAATTGCAATTCTTTGATCCCACACAAATGCTTTGCCTCTTGAACAGGGTTCTTGTGTTTATACGTCGACACCAAAAGTCTTTATATCCATCCCGGCCTGAAGATTCCCATCTCACCTTTACCTCTCTCGCAGTTTGCCATCCCGATGACATGCCTCTTCTATTGCCTCAAATCAATGTTCACAACCGTTTGTTCCACTGCTCCATACACACTGTGGTATGTGCCTGGAACATACTAGGTGCTCAGCAAATATCTGTAAAATTTAAAAGTAATACGATAATTTGTAGAAGATTATTTGTATGGCCCCTGGCAGACAGATAGTATTCCTTGAATGTTACTAATTATTAATATAATAATTAAAAACAGTCCATGTATTTTTTTGTGCCTCATTCTATGGTTTTGGACTCAATTCTATTCTATTCACACCCTTTTAAAAACAACATATGAATCATTCCCTGAGTCAATATTTAATTATCTTTTCTAGAAAGTACCATCAAATTTCAAGAAGAGGTTCAATTTCTGTTTTCGGATTATGCATTTTGTAGCTAAAGACTGCATGTTTGCCAACACGAAGATGGCATAAAGCAAACGGATATGCCTTTAAATCTTACTGCAGCTGTGTTATCTCCCTTCCAAGTCAATACTCTAGCTCACCGAGTCGCCCTTGTTTCCCCAGGACCTTATACAAAAGTACCAACTGCTCAGCACTCTCAGGTCGAAGGCACTAATACAAGTGGTCAGACCTGGATGGGGCTTCAGAGAAGCTGCTGACTGTGTCATCAGAAATCAAAGAGCAGCCCTGGGTAGTGTGGCTCAGTGTGTTGGGCATTGACCTTTACACTGAAAGGTCACTGGCTCAATTCCCTGTCAGGGCACTTGCCCAGATTGCAGCATCTCTAGTAGAAGGCATGCAGGAGGCAGCGGACTGATGTTATGTTCTCACACTAATGATTTTCTCTCTCCCCCTTTCTCTTCTGCTCTCTCTGAAATTAGGAAGGAAGGAAGGGAGGGAGGGAGGGAGGGAGAGAGGGAGGGAGGAAGGAATTGAGCATATAGTCTCCCTGCTTTTAGGACAGCTAGTAAGGAGATCTGAGATTCAAAAGTAGGTGCATCTGCCTCCATATCTTACGTGTTTTGTTTTATTTTCTTCCTCTACAGCAGTGGTTCTCAACCTGTGGGTCGCAACCCCTTTGGGAGTCGAACGACCCTTTCACAGGGATCACCTAAGACCATCGGAAAATGTAGATATTTACATCACGATGCATAACAGTAGCAAAATTTCATGGTTGGGGGTCACCACCACATGAGGAACTGAATGCAAGGGTCGCGGCCTTAGGAAGGTTGAGAACCACGGCTCTACAGCATCTTATCTTCCTGCCATGTTGCATTGCATCCTTGATCAGGACCAGAGCCCTGCTCAGAAAAATTTGTTAAAGAAAGCCAATTCTATTAAAACTTAAAAAGTCAGGTGAAGAATAATCTTACACAGTGATCACCAAATTTGGTTTTCACAGCCAGTGTTGAAATATAATCAGATTGTGTTGCTAACTCAGGAATATATTAATTAAGACCAGATCTTAAAATGTGCAGATGACCTTTTGCTTAATGTATCACCAAGGTGCTGATTTCAGGACTCAGTAAGGATGAAGAGGAGAACAAGCGAATAATGCCATCACGATTGGAGCTAAGACATGAAATATGACAGGCACATGTTAAAAACATCTCTTTTTCACCAGGAAATGGGGCTTCCACAAACAGGATTTGCCACCTCCCACACGCCTCTGAAACCCATTCAAGATGAATACATTTATAAACAGAGCCTTAAAAGGCTCTGATTTCTAAGCTCTACATTAAAACCTACAGAGCAGGAGCAGATTGTGGAGTCACATCAAAGCAAGTTCAAATTGGGCTCTAACCCTGACCCCCAACCCCTAACAGCTTGGCAGCCTGGCCCAGTCACTTATCCTTTCTGAGGCTCAGTTTCCTGCTTTGTGTAATAGGAGGGATAATTTGACCTTCACAAGGTTATTGTGAAAATTTTAAAGATGATAAATATAAGGCCTTGAATAAAACTAGTTCAGATTCATTTAGCAAGATTGTGTTGACACATCTAAGGTCTAAAAATAGATGAAAGGGAAGAAATGCATGTCAAACAAGCAGTCATCCAATTTCATAAATGCAGCACTGATACCGCCATAATGACGTCAAGTAATATACTGCAGATGATGTCTGTGGCCACATTGCCGGTGAGAAAGAGACGGCTTGTGAGAAATCAAACACTGAAATCATATTTAGCACACAAATGTAAGGAAGAGATATAAATGCTTACCACCTACCTAATACAAATTTCATAGGGATCTCTGAGCTAAGGATGGTTAGCACTTTGAAACTTAATGGAAGAAAGGACCACACACACACACACACACATACACACAAAACAAAACACTAAATATCAGTATATAAAATTAGATCATATATAAAATGAGTGGTGCAGAAGCAACATATTCTTGCTCCTCACATAATATCTGTACTCAGCATCCTTCACTCCAAAGGAATCCCTTATTTGGTCTAGTTCTCACAAAGATTCCTATCAAGAAAGGCTGCCCTGTATGATAAGGCTGCCTAAATTCAAGTAATGACTCCCAGATGTTTGGGATTCCTCTGAACACACACACACACACACACACACACACACACACACACACACACACTCACACACAACAGGGGGAGATCTAATCATGTATAAGGCAGAAGTTACATCTTCAAATGCTGTCCTGAGAGCATCACCAAAAGATATAGGAAAAAGAAAGAGAGAAAAACCATCCAGAATTCTTGAGAAGTTAGATGGCCAGCCCATAATTACCATAAACTCATACCTTTAATTCAGGTGTTATGATAATCATGAATCTGTCTTAGCCACTGTTTAACTAAAGATCTGACAGGCCCACAGGCTGTGTGATGCCTGTGCCCGCTTCTTTCTGTGGGAGGAAACCTGAGTGGCAAACCATGAGTTTCTAATGTTGTCTTCAGATCTGGGGTTGATGAACTGCTACCTTTAATGATCACAGAGAAAGAAAAGTGTGGTGGATGGCAGTGACACATATGTGGATAGGACACTACAAGATACTAATTCTGCCAGTTAATCCTGAATGGCATTGATCCCAAGACAGATTAAAAAAAAAATTCAAGCCAAGACCAGTTTGGCTCAGTGGATAGAGTATTGGCCTGCAGACTGAAAGGTCCCAGGTTCGATTCCGGTCGGGGGCATGTACCTTGCTTTCGGGCACATCTTCACTATGGGGCGTGCAGGAAGCGGCTGATAGATGTCTCTCTCTCATCGATGTTTCTGACTTTCTATCTCTCTCCCTTATTCTCTGTAAAAAATCAATAAAATATATTTAAAAAATTCAAATTCAAGTTTATTGTATCCACTTGTCAAAGGCACATGACAAATAAATAGTAGAATTCAAATCTTCATTCTGCTTTTCATTTCAAGTTGCCTTCATTTAAAAGTATCTTGTTTCTCCACACTGTAGTTTTTACAAAAATAATCACTTTAAGTTTTACCATTTCCATGATGCTCAGATAAATCTGGCTAGAAGAAATTGATTAGCTCTGTTTCTGATATACTGTAAAAGTACTCTGTGTGTATGTAGGTGTGTGTGTATGTGTGTATGTGTGTGTGTGTGTGTGTGTGTGTGATTGGCATTAAGAAATAGGAGACTTCAGATGAAGTTTACTCGTTAGCAAACTGAGTGCTTAACATTAAGTCACCCCCTCTATTACTAGAGTAAGCAGCCCTTCACATGCACACACATGTACATACACATATAAGCACACACACATATACATACACACATACATAACCTGGTGTTACATTTTAGTCATTTCTTAAATAAAAAAGCATCTGGTTTGCCAAAGACGTATTCTTTGTTTTTATCATTTTGTCCGATATCTTTCAAGGGATAATTTGCAGCTTGAATAATATATATATATATTTGTGGTCCAAGTTCTTTGCTTCCAGTACCTACCTATTTTATGTGTTTGAAACTTCCCTTCAAAGGTGGAAATTTTGAGTTCTCAAAGAATGTAAAAGTTTTAAAAATTTACATATCTATGAGGTGAATGACTTTAGCCTTGCTATTTCAGTAATATTGTATATGAACAACATACAAAGCAGACCTGTTTTCTCAGGATGAATAGGAGACAGTGTGGACATCCTTAAGCCAGGGCTGGGAATACTGAATCTGGTTGCCATGATTTGCATCAGTAATTCCCAATGAGCAGATATCTATTTTAAACTGTTCAAAACTTTTCTTGCAGAAGCTAACAGTGAACATCATTGTAATGCCATGTCTCTGGGAAGGTTCTGGGAGTTTTATCTCAAATGAAACCACGGTGGGAGGTGCTGGGCCAGATGATCTGTACATATTTCAAAGCATAAACTCTCGACTTCCTGAGTGAAGACTACTTACGTATTTATGTGTTTATTTTTGGCCTGCTCTTGGTCATAATACTCTCAATGCCTTTCCAGTAGCCTGGGAAGTTTTCATACACTTTTAAAATAGTTTTTAATAATTGCCGCCCACATTGTTGTTTTACTATTTCAGCCGGTCGAGTTTCCAGGTTCATTTGGAATAGACAGCTCAGTCAGACTGAAAGGCTACAGACTTGTTCCCCAAAATCTAAAACCTCTCCTGTCATGGCCCAAATCACCAACTTTTGCTTCCACCCACCTCTCTGTGACCAGGAGAAGCCTCAGCACCTCTGTCCCTGGTGTCAGCCTTCTGTGATCCATCAGCCCCTGTGACCACAGAAGGGAGGGCTCAGCCTTTTTTTTGGAAGCAGGGAGACCAGGGGGTTGTTGTCACTTTGTCACTGGGATATTGATGTTTCTAAGCCTGGAACACACTGGAGAACCATCAACAATTCACAAACTGCGAAGGCCCAGGTCTAAACACATGCACAGGTGCTCTCTCTCTCTCTCTCTCTCTCTCTCTCTCTCTCTCTCTCTCTCTCACACACACACACACACACACACACTCAGGCCTTTAGAATATGAGGTAGGCTCTCTCTCTAACTTGTGTCTCCTGAGTGCCCAGAGCAGGGACCACACTAAAGGGCAATGATCACCCACTGCAGGTCTCATGCCTTTCACCCTATACCTATGTCATCTTCTTGTCATTTTAGGCTTACTAGAGGGTACTCTTGGAGCAAGTAAAGGGGAAATCACTCCAGGAACCCCAGACTGCTCTCCGGGTTAACCCTCTCACTCCACAACCAGATTTTTTTTTTTTTAGTTTTCTCTTTCTTTTTTTTCTTTTTTTCTTTTCTCTCTCTCTTTTTTTAAATTAAATCTTTATTATTCAGATTATTACACTTGTTTCTCTTTTTTCCCCTCCATACCACCCCTCCACTCAGCTCCTACCCTTCCCTCTGCCCTTACCTCCCTCCCGTTGACCTCGTCCATAGGTGTATGATTTTTGTCAAGTCTCTCCCGGTACACCCCTCACCCCTTTCCCCCTGAGAATGATCGGTCCACTCCCTTTCTGTGCTCCCGATTCTATTATATTCCCCAGTTTATTCTGTTGATCAAATTTTTAATTCAGTTAATTTTTAGATTCACTTGTTGATAGATATGCATTTGTTGTTCATAATTTTTTGGCTTTTTAAGGACAGCCTATTCTTTGCCTAGTCTTCAGTCCCCCCAGGGTTCTGACAGGCAGTCGGATTAACATGCTAATTCGGAAGTTCTTTTCAGGGGTGGGGCTTGGAGAAGAAGCCTGAGGCCCCAGAAGGCTGGGGGCACCTCTGGGAGGAGACAGAATTCCTGGGGAAGGGGCAGAGGCTCCCAGGTGCACACTTGCTAAATCAGGGGTCTCAGATGCCCTCCCTCCTCCCGCTGCCCCTCCAGCCCACGTCCCCACTTGCCATCCGCACCTGCTCCCCTTCTCCACTCACCACATCTGCTGTGGGCGGGGGTCCTTGCCGCTCAGCTCCCATCCCGGCAGCCTGGCGTTTTCTTACTCGGATCTTTCTCTTACTCTCGCTCCGAGTTCAAGGCTGCGGTCGCCCAAAGCTCCCAGGGCTTCCACTCCGGTCCGCGCTGCTCACCTCTGGCTGCGCTGGGTGCTGGCGGCGCTCCGGGAAGGAAAGGAGTAGCAAGAGGTGGGGGGATGGGGGAAGGGAGGGGAGCAGGAGCCACTGCAGCAGGCGTCCCGGGATGCTTAGGGGAGGTGGGGGCAGAGGCTGGGAGAGGCTCAGCCCGGCTGGGGAGGCGCCCAACTTTTCTCCTGTTCTCCCATGGGGGAGCTGCGCGCAGCGGAGACCAGCAGAGAGGGGACCGGACAGGAGGTGGCGGCGCAGGACTTCGTTGACCGCCGCTGGGGGACAGGCGCTCGGGACCCGACTCCATCCAAGTTGGGCCGCGGGGAGGCGGGTGGGGGCTGCGCGGGCAGGTGGCGGCCACTGTCGCGGAGGGAGGCGGTGCCACGTGGGCTGGCGCTGGGGTCTGGGGATGGGGTACGGCTGGGGTTAGAGTTCCTCATCCTGCTCCCCCCACACTGCATGGCTGGGGCTCAGATTGGACTGCTCTCTGCCTCTCTCTTTGTTCTACGTCTGTCCTCTCCGCAGCCCACATTTCCCGGCCGCCAGGACTCTGGCCCGTGTCCTTGGGAGGAGAGGGCTGAGGGATTCCCCCTTTCCCTCTCAGTGTCTGTGAATTGACACCTCAATCCAACCCACAGCACAGGCACAGAATGTGTCCTGGCCCGGGAGAGACCCCCAGAAGGGCAGTGGAGGGGATGGTGTGGGTTGTGATAGATATAGATAGATCAATATACAGATATCTATAGGTAGGTATACACAGATAAACCTATACATAGATTTAGATATAGTCTATATATCCATACTAGTATATGTTAATATCTAGATCTAGCTAAGACAGATCTATCTATATATCTATCGATCTATCCATCCATCTATCATCTATCTATATCATCTCTTCTGTGATGGTGATAGTATGTTTAGGTGTTTTCCCATCAGTCTCCATGCTTTGCTCCTTTCTCCTGACTTTCTAAGACACCCATTCTGTGTAAAAGCAGTCTTCCGCATAATTCCATGGGAAAGAGCACTTTCCAATGTTCTAAATATTTTGTGGGCCTACAACTTGGAGTTCCCCCAAATAATACAAAACCCTGGGGTGGGGATGGTGGGGTGTGAATGCGTAAATAAAAGGAATTCAAACTTTGGGCTTTGGCTCATCTTGCTCTTTGCACACAATTGTAGCCCTAGGCCCAAAACCAAACCCGTAGGTAGGCCCTCGCCTTTCTAGCAGGAAGCATGCCTTCGGAAGTCTTGGCATGAACTTCCCTGCAGGTAGCAGGCTTCTACTGGTGTGCAAGGTGCTCTGCCACTACTTTATGCAGGAAGAGCTCAGGGAATGATCCCTCATGGCCGCCTAAGCTTCAAAATGAATGGGTAGCAAGTGAGGAGCATTCTACAAAAGGAGGGGCAAGTATTCTTAAAAATTGTCAGCACCAGGAAGGACAAAGGAACTGAGGAAACTGTCACAGATGCAAAGAAAGTTAGGCCAAGACCAGTTTGGCTCACTGGATAGAGCGTTGGCCTGTGGACTGAAAGGTCCCAGGTTAGATTCTGGTCAAGGGCATGTAATTTGGTTGCTGGCACATCCTCAGTGAGGGGTGTGCAGGAGGCGGCTGATGGATGTTTCTCGCTCTCTGTCCCTCTCCCTTCCTCTCTGTAAAAAAAATAATAATAAAGGAAGAAAAGAAAAGAAGAAAGTTAGAGACAAGAAAATGCATTGTGTGATACTGGATTGGACGCTAGACCAGGAAAAGGGCATTTGTGGGTCAGTTGGCAAAATGTGAATAATGTCTACAGATCAGTTAACAGCGTCTTATCACATTTAACTTCTAGTTTTGAAATTGTCCTATGGTTGTACAAAGAGTTTATATTTATAGGAGCTGAATAAATGGTATATAAGCATTTAGCAAGTATTTTTATTTTATTTTGACACTATTTAGAAATGAAAATGGTATGATAGAAATATAACAAAAGAATCCCATTAAGATGACCTTTAAAACCTTATAAGCCTAGAATTATTTGATCTTACAACTAGAGTATCTGTCAACACAGCTTCCCTGCTGCTACTGTTATAAAATTCAAATGGAGATTTTAGGGGTGAAAAATAACTTTGAAAATTGCAAGTGTTTCTTAAAATCTAAACTTTTTCAAGTAGATAGTTTACTTCTAGAAGAGTGAAATGTCTATAGATTCCTTTTATAGTCTTCACAAAGCTAATAACGGTCCTGTTTGTACATGTAATTATTTAACATTAAATAAATGAGTGTCAGAAAGATTCTAGCTATAACAATAAATTGTAAAAATTATAACTCCTAAATAGTTTGTTTCCTTCTTGCTAACTTCATTGAAAAAATAATTTCTGGACTTGTGATGGGACCCCTTGAAAAATAACAGAGTAATTGTTACTCATTAATAATTACACCTTCTCTCATTTGCTAGAAAGTTCTCTTATACAAGTTCTTCCATACGATGTGATTTTTGAAGAAATTTTACTTATTCTTTAGATGAAGAGAAGAGCAAGTGCAAGAAAAACAGCCATTTCAGCCATTAAATTGCAGTGCTTCCTTAAACAAGGGAGTGTCCTAGATGGTTGATAATGACCCTTCATGGCTACAATAAGAAAACAGCTGTATTGTCATTAGTTGAAGTATATTGCCTTGTGTGCCTTCACCAAAATAATGTTTTAAAGAATCAAAATAAAAGTGTTTCTTTTCAGACCAACATATTTCAGGCATTTGAAAGCATATCACACCATTAACCAGTTGCTCATACATTAGAACCAAGCACAAATCCTCCTGATAAAAGAAGGGGTAATAGTAGTATATTATAAAGACTTTCTGCTCTTTTATTTTATTTTTCTAGGAGAAAATGTCATAAAATAAAGATAGAAATTTCTTAGCTATCCTACAGATTTGTTTGGATTTTACAAAAGAGCAATCCAATAGAGTGGCCTCGAAGAATAGCACATAAATTAATTAATAATTAACATTCAACATATCACTTATGTCTAAAGCTGTTTAGGAATGATCGCAAGCAAAGGCAGTGTGACATTTTCTATAAAAATAAAGATTTAATTAGTAATCTCTTTCTTTTCTAAAAGGAACTAAAATAGAAATGTATCCATGTTCCAAATTGACATATGACTGCACCTCAACTAATGACAACCGAACTGTTTTCTTACTCTAGCAATGGAGGGTCATTATCAACCCCAACATGAAGAGATGAATGGTATGGAAATGATCAATACTAATGAGGTTCACTTCAAAATAAACGGCTCTCAGTAACCTCCAAGGGAAGGATTCCTGCTTATTTTTGGTCTACCCTTGTAAAAAGATGAGTGAATATATGCTTCCCAAGTGCATTGCTTTGAAGCCTATATATATTTTTTGTAATATTACATTATTCTATGATTTTACCAAAAAAGACATTAGACATATATCATCACTAAAGGAAGATACTTCCTAGTCTGACGTAGACATGAATAGCTTTATCTCTTTAATTCTTCTATATTGTCTTTAGATTTTAAAGGGCTAGAACAGAGATGTCCATAAATTGTAAAAGACTGAGCCAGGTATTACAAGGAGCACCTTATCTGGAAGATTGTGAGGGGACAGGTAGCATAGCAACCTGTCAGTAATTAAATGGAAGAGATTTCAGCACAGAGGCATAGATTGGACTAGAGCACACCCAAAGGTCTTCTTCAAAGATTGTTTCTGCTAGTAGTATTCCCTAAATGTCTTCCAAATCCATTTTACTTATTACATCCATAATTCAAAAGATAAGTGAGCTGGACTTCAGACAAGAACTTAGCAAGCATGTGCCTTTGAACCTGACTAAACTTCCATTTGTTCTACTTCAAAATGAATGTTGTGGGTATAGGCAGTAACATTAGGGTATAATAAAATTAGGGGTATGGGTCATTTCATTTCTTTCAAATTTGTAGGAGTCCGGAGAAGTGGTGTAAAGTATTACACAAATATTTGGGATTTCTGGTATAGGCAGGTACCTTGTTCTTGAATTTTTAATCTAGAAAGGACTTTGAGGTCACCTGATCTAATGCAATCAGTCAGGGATGAGAACATCATTGGTTAGAAAGGCTGAATGATTCGGCCTAACTCACATAGCTCTTTAGGGGCTGAACTAGGAATAAAATTCAGACTGATTCTTGGGCTTGAGCTCTTGTTACTATAATACAACTACCCTACATATTTAGAACCAATCAATTTGTCTTCTGTCCTTACTGGGGATGGGGGAGATGTACCTCTTAGTCATTCATTGACATGATTAAAATTAGATTTATTTCAGTCCCAAATTCTTTTTTTTTTTTAACTTTCTTCAATTTAATTCTCTAGGGGAAGAGGTAAGTCAGGATTTTCCCATGCAGCTGGCTGGTTAATATAATTTGGAAATGTCTTAATTTTATTCCTATCTATGTCATATTTAATGAATCGAAGGCTTGTTTTAGAGTATAACAGGGCAGAGGGATAGCAAATAAAAATTGCTAGCAATGACATGAAACAGGAAAAAAACCCATAACATTTCTATATCTTGCTATCCCTTTAATTTTAGGAATGTCATGGTTGGAGGCTGCTGAAAAAAAAATATTACAATGAAAATAATAATGAACTAATAATAATTAAAAGGTAGATATATTTAAGTCACAATTTTGGGGTAACATTGTTCTTACTTTTTTTATGGATTTAATGCCAAGTAAAGATTATACTTACTACTGAGTTTAAACATACATTTTCTTTTTTGAAGAAAGAATCTGAGTGTACAGTGTAAATGTCACCATTGTTTAAATGTCACCCAGATTCATTATGCATTGGGTTTTGGGCAGCTAAATGCATGGACACTATTCATTTCTCCTGTGAAGAAAAAAAATCAGAAGTTGAAAGGAAGACTTGCCTTTTGTGTGTGTGAAATATGACTGCACCTGTCTTTTTAGGAATCCATCCCACTTTTTATATTGGGCTACTATTTTTGCCAACAAAAAGTCCATGGACTTGTGACAAATGGAGATATTTAGCATCTAAGATTGGACATGGTGATCATGAATCAAACTTTATAGCCCTGCCTTCCATTATTTTCCTTTCCAAACCTGATGAATTGGCAAATTGGGCAAATTATTCATTTCCATGAAATTATCTTCAAATATTAAAACAGAATAAATATTAAAAACCAACTGTATGTCTTGTCCCATTTAGTATTAGGGACACATGAGTAGGTAAAAGAGATACTATTTCTGCTGTCACATAGCTTACTTTCTTGTCAAGAAGTGTCAGATAATAAATGAGCAAACTAATGATTAATCAAGATAATACAATTGATCAAAGAGAGGGCTTGAATACATGGGGGTCAGGGAGGTTTCTATGAGATGTCCTTCAAACTTAGACAAGAGCAATGTTAAATTAAGTAAAATAAGGCAGAGGGAAAAAGATAAATATTTTGTGATCTCACTTATATAGGGATTCTGAAAAATTGAGATTAGAACAGAAAATAGAATGGTGGTTACCAGGGGCTGTTGGATGTGGGAAATGTCAAGATGATAGTCAAAGGGTACAAACTTTCAGTTATAAGATGCATAAGTTCTGGGGATCTGAAAGCAGAAGCTAATGATTATAGTTAACTAGACGCCCAGTGCATGAATTTGTGCACAGGTGGGGTCCAGTGCATGAATTTGTGCACAGGCTGGGGGTCGGGGGCCGGGAGAAGGTGGGGCATGGGAGGTTTGTGGTCTGGCCCTGCCCCTGGCCAAACCTCTGGTCAGTCGAACTCCTGCCTGAGGGGACAATTTATGTATTAACCTTTTATTGTCCTATATAATAAGAGAGGAATATGCTAATTATCTGCTAAGCCTTGAGGCATAAAGACCAATCACATAACAACCAGATCATGAATCTGCAGGAGGATGGGGCAGCAAACTACAAGTGGACCACGAAAAGCTACAGGAGGGGATAGGGCAGCAAGCTATTGGGGTTGGGGATAAAGAAGGGGGCAAAGGGAGCTATTGGAGGGTGAGGCGGTGGACAGAAAGCTACAGGAGGGCAGCAGAGAGCTATGGGCACACGGATTTGTGCGCAGGGCTACTAGTATCGGATAATACTGTATTGTATCCCTAAAATTTGCTAAAATAGATCTCATGTTATTTCCACACACAAAAGGACTGATCACTTTGTGAGGTGACAAATATGTTAGCTAAGTTGATTATGGTAATCATGTCACACTGTATATGTATATTATATCATCAAAAAATCACAGTGTACAACCGAAATATATGCAATTTTTATTCTTCAATTTACTAGAAAGCTGAAAACCATGCATAAGTCATTTAAAAAGCAGCACAGAAAGCAAGCCATGTGACAGAAAAGTGTGTTTCAGGACGTGGAAATAGCAAGTACAGAAATCCTAAGAAGGGAGCAAGTTTCACATCTTAAAGAAGGAGAAAGGATAACAGTGTGAATGGCACAGAGTGAAAAACAGGGAGGAGGGTATGAGGCAATCGATAAAATTCAGAGACGAAATGCTTGGGTCTTTGTAGGTTAAGCTGAAGACACAAATTCTACCTGTAAAAGACTTACAATGTGAAGGTGCGTTTTACTCTAAGTATAACCCCCAAAAGTCTCATTAGAAAAATCAGCTAGGGTTTGAATCATTACAATTTATCATATTTTTAAAAAATTACTTATTTTTATAGTTTAATTCAACCTTTACTTATAGCCTATTTTGAACCAGATCATATAATAGGCACAGCCCTGCAACTGAAAGTTTCCTATTTTGAGGAAGTAAAATCTTGGATGGGATATTATTTTGTAAGTGTTATGGTGGAAGTGAGCATGGGCACTTATGGTAACCAGACCAGATTAGGGATAATAAATTAAGTCTCCAGGAGGAGGCAGCCTCATCTCACTCTTGAGATTAAAAAAAAGAAAGAAAGAAAGAAAGAAAGAGAAGAAAAAAAAAAGAAAAAGAGGTGAAGGGCACAAGAATTAGGGTTGAATAGCTTGATTAATAGTATCGAGTTATAAAACAACATTAGGTAACATGCAAAATTCAGTACTGCTGAGTAAAAATGGGACTCCCTGTAGTTACACACTACTACCCATCTCCCCAATCCCTAGTACCACATATACATGTGTCTCCATCTGTTCTTACAGGTTTAACTCAAATCCCACTTTCTCCATGCACTGCTTTCAGATGCCTGCATAAAGAAATGTTAACACTTCTCTTAAGCTTGTTACAAATCACCACCTAATATTTAGTGCTCCGTAGGTAAGAGCCAGATCTAATCTATCTCTGTTTTTACTATAATACCCAGTAGGGGTTTGCACATAGTAGGTGTTCAAAAACATTAGACTAAATGAATTAAAACAATCTGTCAGCAGAACCACCTCTAAGTTCATTATCAATGTCTGCTCTATCTCAAAAATTTACACGAAGTTGGACTCAGTCTTATAAATAGTTCCCCGCATTAACTAGAGTCCTATGACCTCTCTTTGAAACATACCATTTTCATTAACCCCTTGCAGTTTCAAACAATAATATCCCTACTCATTATTTTTGGTAACTGCCACCTGGTACCTGGAATCTTACACATGGACTATATATTAGAATCATCCATTTTCTTGATCTCAAGCCTGGTTGAACATTTAAATCACTTGCACACTCTTTTAAAATATCTGTGTCCGGGCTCTGCCCTGTAGAAATCCTGATTTAATTGGTCTGAGATAAGGTCTGGACACTGAAGCCATTGTCTAAAAATCGCTGAACTTCATTATATTGCATTTTATGAAATTCACTAATTACAGAGAGGTCAAGTTACTTGCCCAAGAGTCACAGAAATAATCTCACCGTGATTAAGCGGTACTAACTTCTCAGGTACCAGCATCATTGGGTCTGCTTTCAGAATGCCCCCTACCCTCCTACACACACACACACACACACACACACACACACACACACACACACACACCATTTCCCCTGAGAATAAGCACAGTGGCTCTGAAAGTGATGCTTGACTTTCATTAAGCCCACCCTAATGGCCTGCGTTTGAGGGACAGCATTTGTTTTCATGACAGAATCGAACTCCATTTCGAGCTCAGAGACACACTTACTTATCCAGAATCGATAACAAGCTGGAAGTAATTCCAGAGGTAAGCACAAGAGAAAATCTTTATAATGATAATCCAGCACTGTTTTTTTTTTCTTTTTTGAGGTTGTTGTGAGAATTAAATGAGATAAGGCACATCAGATATTTAACAAAGCCCTCAGATCATGCTTAGTCTCAATTAGTCATGGCAGTAGCTGTCACCCTCATCTTGGATGAGTGCTGAATTGGCAAAAATGCAGCTACACAATAGATGGACTAAGGGAAGGAAATCAATCATCATGCAACCTACGTGACTCTATCATCATTATATATGGATGGTTGTATTTCATTTTCAGATTAGCTTGGTGACTTCGGTATTCTTGTCGCAAGTTAATGGATGAGCAAATTGAAATACAGAAAGTCAAAGTTAAGTTGCTCAGAGTCATACAGCTGGCAAGGGATGGAGCTTGATGGTGTGCCCTGATCTAACTGTCCTGCAAAGTACATGTAATTTTTGACCATATAGATTTTCTCATTTTCATTATAATGTTTTATAAAACAGATGAGACTACATATGTGACTGTCTACTGATTACAAATGAGTACTCTCATGGTTGCAAGCTTGAGAGTTTGAAGTTAATAATCAAAGAGGAAAATACTATGATCTTTTAAAAAGCAAGCATTTCTGATATCTGAGCCTAAATGTGTTAAAAGCATATGATATGAAGCCTCTATGGAAACAAGGTTGTATATGGTCTCTATATACAACATGCCCACTGTCTTCTCTTTGTCTTTAGTCATACTGTTGACCTCTAATGCCAGTTGTCCCTGTGCCTTTTAAATATCTCTCATTGTTTCAGGGCCACCTGTATCTGAATTCCTATTTCAAGCATGGTAGGAACCAAAAAGATCCCTGCCTCTCTCTGTGACATACTCTTTACTTAAAAGTAACAGTCAAACTAGCTTGTTTAAAAGGAAAGAATTAGAAAAAACAAAAGGGTGTCTTCTGTAGCCAAAAGGTAGACTATGAGGGAGTTAAACCAAGAGCAGAACATCTTGAAGAACCAACCAAAGCTGCTTGTTTCTTTCTCTCTCTTACGCTCCTTCTCCTTTTGTTTCTTATCTGTATTCTTTCCTCACACACATTTCTCTGTGCAACATCATAGATACAATATGGCCAGGACACCCTAATCATATATGTCCTTCTATTTCAAATGTCCAGTATAGACTCACATAATTCAAATGTTGTGGGAAAGAGACTCATATGGTCCTAGCTCTGTTCTGGTGCCTATTCCTGCGATCCATTCACAGTTGTAATGAGGTTTTGGGTTGTTTTCTCTACTTCAACATTTGGAAAACACTGCCTTTTCTACTTTTTAATATATAATAATTAGTATTGATTGTGGATAAATATAAAACTCTTTATGGAAAAGATAATGGTTTGGACTTATTTTGTGCCTTTCACAGTGCAGGTCGGTATTATCCTGTAGTTGAATAGTTTACCAACTCATTAAGGGGAAGCTAAAGGACACTCGATAAAGACATTTTTGAGTGTTAATAGGTTGAAGGGTATGAGAATAGATGTTCTGACACCTCAAACTTCATAGAAAAAAATATACTGTCAAGTTTACATCTGAGGAGTAAGAGATTTGCACTGGAATAACCAGATTTGAGCAGAACAAAGTGAGATAATGGTGGGCAGGATATGGGCTAACCTGATCTCTCTATCTGAGCAAACAGTCTCAGAAAGTGACCCTGGGAATGTTAGACTATATTGTCACTCACAGACAAATGTAAACTGATGATCTTGAAAGTTCCTAAATGATCCCCAGGTCAGTGTAAAATAACGGAAGGGTGGCCCGGCTGGCATGGCTCAATGGTTGAGCATCAACCCAGGAAGCAAGAGGTCACTGGTTCAATTCCCAGTCAGGTCCCATGCCTGGATTGTAAGCCCAATGCCCAGTGGGGGCTAATTTAAGTCTGGACATGTCTTAAACAGGACACATGTGGATTTATATGTAAATCAAACATATCTATTCTTCCTCATGAGACAGGGGCTAGCTCCTATTTGTAGTAGGCAGAATTATTATATGGCCCCAAGTTTCCCCACCCTCTGTATGATCCTCTTCCTTTCTGAAACAGCACCTGTAAATACAGTGGGACAGTCACTCCCTTGATGATGTTGCTTAGGCTGTGCAAGTGGGTTATTTTATATTATAGAAGACCTCCTCACAGCCCACTGGAGAGGAAATACAAGACACTGTATTTTGCCAGCAATCTGTGAGCTTGGAAAAGTATCCTGAGCCTCAGATGGAGATTAAATCCCTGGCCATCTTGATTTCAGGCTGGTGATTTCTGGCAGAGTACCCAGAAAACCTGTGGCTAGACTCCTAATCCAAAGGAAGTATAAGATAATAAATGAGTGTTGTTGAAATCACTAAGTTTATGATAAATTTGTTACCAAACAATAGAATGCTTGGTAAATTAAATAAATAGTTAATGCATTCATTTAATAAACATTTTTTTGAGAAACTACTACATGCTAAACAGCACTGCAGGTACTAGGGGAGGCTGAGTCATACATGCCTACTTCACGCCTCCCTCTGCGCCCCCCCACACACACATGAGAAGATTTTTATTAGGAACTAATTTATCTGTAAAAAAACTAGAGATAACTCCCTTATCTTTTCAGAATAGGGTCATCTATTTAGTAATGATAAAGAAGTAGATTTAGGTTAAGTTAGGGTATGTGGTGAAAGATCTGTAACCAATAAGGGCTACAAGAACTATTAGGGAGATAGTAAGACCACTCCCCAACACCTTTATGATTTAGAACCAGCAGAAGACCAGTTAGTTTAATCCCACATGCTGACTGCCTTGTGGTGACCCCTAGCCTTATTACACATTCATTGTAATACATTAGCATGCTAAGCTTTACCTACCTTCTGTGCCACCCTGGTTAGAAACAAAAGCCCCTAGAACAGCGGTTCTCAACCTGTGGGTCGTGACCCCTTTGGGGGTCGAACGACCCTTTCACAGGGGTCGCCTAAGACTTGGAAAACACCTATTTCCCATGGTCTTAGAAACCAACAGATAGCTCCTCGGTGTAGCAAAGTGTAGCAATGTAGTTTACTGTTGTCCTATGAAGACTGTTTGTTACCCATGCTATACCATGATTCAAGACAAAATTTCATTTCTTTGTAATTAGAAATAAATATTTCACAATATATAATTACATATTGTTTTTGTGATTAATCCCTATGCTTTAATTATGTTCAATTTGTAACAATGAAAATACATCCTGCATATCAGATATTTACATTACAGTTCATAACAGTAGCAAAATTTCAGTTATGAAGTAGCAACGGAAATAATTTTATGGTTGGGGGTCACCACCACATGAGGGGCTGTCTTAAAGGGTCGCGGCATCAAGAAGGTTGAGAACCACTGGTCTAGAAGGACACAAAATAGCCTATGATGTTTTTTTAAAGGAATTTCTGCCCCTTTTCTGGAAAAATCCTGACTATTATTCCCTCTTATTGAATATCCTTCCTCTTGATAAATGAACTTCAATAAAACAAGTAAAGCCCCGGAAGGAGGGCCGCTTCGTCTGTGAAGCAGCCACTCTCTGTCACTGCTTCGCTAATAAACTTTCTCTCACTTTAAACTGTGTGCTGGCGCTAATTCGAATTCTTTCCTGCACAAAGCCAAGAACTGACAGTGGTTCCTGGACCCTCGGAATGCCTGCTGCAAGATGACAAAAACATTACAAGAGAGGATACCTAGAATTTATATTCAGGCTCCAAAGAGGGCAAGATTAACACAGGATGGAGAGTAATTTTTATATGTTGCAATTATTTTCCTTTTCATCAGTTGTTGAGTCTCTTCTTCCCTCCCTCTCTCTCTTCCTCCCTTCCCTCCGTCCCTAAGTCAGAAACAAAGGCAGAAGTTGTCTGTTAGGAGAAATATATTTATAGGATAAAAAGTGTTCCTCTTCTCTAAGATGTGCAGTCTTACAAAAGAATCCCTTGTCTTCCTCAAAGTCCCTGGCTCAACTAGCCACAGATTTGTGGCTGCGGAAATCTTCTGTGGAGTCCTGGTTTCAATAACACCAAGCTTAGCAGAGGCGGTGAATAAAGGGCATCCAGTTACAGAATAAAGGGTTGAAGTAACTCTTTCCACTTCCTCCCACTGTATCTGAGGCCAGAAACAGCCCCTCTGAAGCACCACCTTTACCCCAACACCTACTCACACAGGAGGTTTGGCCATTGTTTCACACCTCTGCCAGTCCAGATGGCAAAATTACAAGTATTTTCTTTATACTAGATGTTTTCAAACCCAATGTAACCTATATGACTGGAAATACAATTTATTCCTTGGGAACTTGTTTTTTTTTTCTGGAACTCTTTCAAGTTCTTCATTTGGAGTGATCAGAGAAAATTCATCTTTCTGTGAAGCGACTAATGGTACAAATAAAAACGAGAGAGAGAGAGAGAGAGAGAGAGAGAGAGAGAGAGAGAGAGAGGGAACGTGCGCGCAAACTTCATTGAATAGCTAACACGTATAGGTGAGAGTCAGTGCAAAGCATTTATAGACACAAGGAACTTATCCAAGTTTTAGTTTGTTAACATGCCATCTGGCAGGAGAGGGAACCCATTCTTGGGCCTAGAAATTCATTTAGACAACACAGTCCCTCAGAATGAGTTTTGCCTCAGCAAGTGACAGGTCCCTGGTGTGCTGAAGTGCAGAACAGAAGAACTACTTTCATACACAGAAAGGATCAGCTTAGTGTTGTAGGTATTCATAAATAAGTCAACCCATTTCAGTCTACTGTACAGATTGGGACCAAAGTCAGAAGCAACGTACAGCCTGAAATGCCCAGGAGAGTTGCTCCTGTTTCCTGTGTAAAATCTTATAAAGATGTGTTTTGATATTGTATTTCGCCACCATAGTCTATTATGTTCAACCCAGACAGCCCCACCAGTGCATGGAGCTGACATCCTTTGGCTTACAGTATTCAGAGAAATTAAACTGTCAGTCTTCATTTCTTCTGAGGGCTGTACCAGCGTGTTCCATTTTTTTTGTCTAAGAAGCTTTATTTGAATTTAAAATCACCCTGGTGGTTTCAGTGTCCTTAATTTAAGATTTCCATCTTCAGATGAGACCCAGGATAGTGGAGTCCAAGCCATCAATACAAATTTAGTCTGATCACATCAGAGGTGGGGAAAAGCATTTTTCTTCCTGCCTGTCTAGAAATTCGCTAATTAGAAAGCTCAAAAAATTATTTCAGGTCCAGAGATGACCTCATTGTGGCAGAGACAGGAGGGGAAAGACCTGTGAACTGTGTCCCATAAGCAAACAGTTGGGAAATGAGAAATCTTCTCGTCAATGAACTTGTCAATAAAGTAATTCACCCAGCCACAGAATCACCTCAAACCTTGAGCCATCCGGACTTCTCTGGAAGTGGCATCGGGTTACCCTTCTTATTACTTTGATGACACATTAATTTGATAGAGCTCGGGCTTCTATCAAATAGGGATTTGGGGGATTAAAGATCTCACACAGCAACCTAGTCAATGCAACTCTCCAAATAAAGCAACGAGAGCAATAGAGAAGCAATGACACTGGTTTTTGCTGTTCTCTTTGACCTACATCACTACATACCTGGCTTTCATTTAAATCACCCAGTGGGTGAGTCTGATATCTGGGATCACCTATGCCCATTTCTGTTCTGGATTATATCATCCTAAACATATATTCCTCAAAGATAATTTCTTGTATAGCAATTTGTGGCAAGCATTCAAATTCATTTATGTTATTGTCTATATAAGCAATTAATATTTTCCAATGATTTCATATCTCTGAATCCCAAAGCAGAGAAGTCAGGAGAACTTCAGCCTAAGTTTTGGCAAGAATTTTATTTGAGGATTGAGTAAGTTTTGATCTGGTACACTTGGGAGCAAAGAAAATTAGGTGGTCATGTCTCCTCAACATGGCCCAGGCATTGCGTGGCATTCTTCATTTATATTGCCTCATGTAATCTTCATGACAACCCTGATAGTAGGTATAACTATCCCCATTTTGTGGATGTGAAAACTGAGGAATAGAGAGGTTAAAGGCCATAAGTACCTGATCTGTAACACAGTTTAGATTTCATCTCTTGACTTTCTGACACATAAAGCCATGCACCATGGCCTCAATTTCTGCTAAAAGAAGGATGCTCCATATCTTAGTTGCAATGTGACACAATGAACATTTTTGTGAGAAATATAAAACTGTGTATGCCTTGAATATGAAAAGATTTGCTGACTTTCTGTACATATATAAATTGATGACACATTAATAGGGTTACTCAGAAGCTGTCATGTCACAATAGGAGAGACACTGAATTAGAGCACACCCTCATGAATGACCCAGCCACATTTCAGGTGCCTAAGTATATTGATATCTATGCAATCATACACTTAGATAATTTTAACCTTGATGAGAACTCTGAGATCTTGTAATACAACCTCTTCCTTTTACAGAGGAGAAAAAATTATATTCCATGAGGTGAAGTGCCTTATCCAAAGTCACCAAGCAAGTAAGAAGATTAAATCTCAAGATGACCAATTATAATATTGGTTCATATTTTTTTTTGCTATTCAACAGTTCTTCTATTAACCAGTTAGAGAATACAGAGGCAATGAGAGGATAAGCAGTTCTGAATAGCATTTTCTGACTTCCATGACGTTACTCTGGGAAAACATAAATATTAGGAATATAAAGGTTAGGCAGCTAGAGCTTGGAGGATATGGGAGAATTGGCGGCAAATATCATTAGCATTGGGCACTAGATGGACAGATTATTGGTTTCCCTTTTCCCTTATTCTTAAAGCAAATCAGTAAATAGTGAAATGTCAATGAATGTCAGACGAGGTTCTGACAACATTTAGAGCAAGCAAAAATGCCAATGGGGTTGCTGACGGTAGTCCTAAGCACCTCACATTGTTAGAACTGGGATAGACTTTCTAGCTATTCCACTCAGTCCTGCAAAGAAGCACTGCCCTATGGAGAGTACTTCCTAATATTGATAGTTGGGTGAAAGGAATGAGAAACCTCTGTTATCTCCTCTCTGGGAAAGAAATTGAATACTGGTACGACCTCTGTTTGAGAGATGTGGGAATTTGTGAGAAGACTGAGGAGGTATCCAGGATGTCTTGTGTTTGTTATGCTCACACCCTCACGTCTCAGTTCATCTAAGAGAAATCAAGGCCTTTAACCCGGTCACAGATGATGGCATCAGGGCCTCAGTTTCTGCTAAAAGAAGGATGCTCCATATCTTAGTTACAGTGTGACACAATGTACTTTTTTTTGTGAGAAATATAAAACTGTGCGTGCCTTGAATATGAAAAGATATCTCATTTCACAATGAAAAAATACATGCAGAATCTTTAAACAAAATGTACCGGTGCAAGAAAGCAGTTGTTACTACAGAGGGCTACAGCAAATCAACAGGAGATACAGGTGGACTTTGAAACTCTTCACAGCCAGCTTTAGCCTTAGGGACTTCTTATTAGAACCACTTTTAAAGTCATATAACACACACATAAAAAAGGAGGGATATTGTGTTTTCTAAAGTGAAGTTGTTTGAGACACACCACATTTTAATATGAAGAGTGAAGTTTCTATCCTAAGCCACAAGTATCAATTTACATAATATTAAAGTGATATTTTTAATCAGCCATGAAACTTATGATCTCTGCATCCTAACTTCACAGAAATGACTTACTGTATTGTTTCATAGTAACATCATTAAAAGACTTACTTATAATAACAAAACTTTCAACTGTGGAGGCATATCCCTCTGACCAAATACTAACTTAGTTTAACATTTCTTGATCTCCTGTTTTATTTCATTAAAAAATATGATTTGATATGATAATTTTTAAAAGCAAGATATCATAGTACTTAGGAATGTGGGTTTCAGAGAGAGATGGTCTGTGTTAAAAATCTTTGTTTTTCTGTATCATAGCTGTTCAAACTTGCATCATTCTCTTCTCAGTTTCCTCATCTATGAAATAGAAAATAATAGTATTTGTTTCTCAGAATTAATATGATGATTAAAAGAAAATCTCAGTAAAGACCATGGCATTGTGCATTATTGCCACTTGATGGATTATATTTTTATTAGCATCCCAAGCTAACAATTACTGACATAAATTCAAAATAATGTCTTTCCAGAATTGTTTGTTGTTTTGTTTAAAGTAATTAAGTGTCACAATTAGAGATCATCTGTAAACCCTTAATATGTGACCTTCTATGACCATCTGGATCTTCTGATTTTATAATTTTTCATTTTTGTTTTGCATTCTAATTTCTACTTCTCTGCTCATCCTTAATTAATTTTTTAATATTCTTCTTCCTAGCCCTCTTCCTCTGACTAACCAACATCCCCAGATAATCTTTAACATGATAATGCCTTAGAATTTATTTATGCTAATGATTCATAAGCTTACCTCACCAACCAAGACATCTCCCTGGTGAATTGGACTTCTATAATTCTTTGTACAATTACCCTCCCCCCCCCAAAAAGAGGAGGAAGACAATTAGCTCATTCTTAAATGTAATGGGTAATTGTATTGTATCATCTAGTTTTAATTATCTCAGTTAAAATAATCACAAATTACTTTAAAATAACCCTTAACTTTTATTTTACTATCGTTTTCCACAAACAAGTACTCATTTGGTAATATGGATTCAACATCGTTGGTAGTCATTGCCTTCTGTCTTTCTCTACTCTCATCAAATCCCACGTGGCCTATTTAAATAACCTCTGGATTAGGTACCTGATTCCAGCTTCTCTATTCCAATCAGTCCTCCAGAGATTCAACAGGTGGTATTTCTAAAATGCAAATTTAATCACTTAGTTTCTTAATATATAATGTCTTCCATTTGCTATAGGACATTGAACAGAATATAAATAAAAAAGGCATTTTAGAATCTGTGCTCTTTCTCCTAATAGACTTATAAACTGCATTGGGTGAGTGGGATTGATCAAGAAGACTAGAGGTCAGAGAATCCTGAAGAATAAGCAGTCAGAAAAAACCTGGTCTTGCATGATGAGATGAAGGGTTAATTACTTCAACCAAGAGGCATACAGTTCAAAGAAATTTGCATGATTGTTTCCCTGTGAATGAAAAAGAAAAAAAAACACATACTTGCAAATAAATATCTACTTTTACTGAGCTATTCCTTAAAATACTGTATATATTTGTCTGGTATTGAGAAAGAATGTATAGAGGAAGAAGGAGAAGGGGGAAAGTTAAATTAGTATGTAGAATTTCACATCTGAATATTTTAAGAGTATGGGACCCCCAAAATGTTTGGGAGGGGAAGATATGTAGAAGAGTATAGGGCTTTGGCATCCAAGCTGAATTTGAATTTGAACTTACTCTTACTCTGATCAAACCACTACTTTTTCTGAACATTAGTGTGTGTTTTTTTCATGTATCAAATAAAGTTAATAATAATATATACCACACAGGGTTCTTCTAAGGTTAAAATGAGAAGGTGCTTATGAAAGAACTTTGTACACTATGAGTTGCATTTTCATGGGTCTAATGACTTAGAACCACGGTGGAATTTTTATTAAAGGTTCAGGCCATTATTATAAGAATACTGGAGGTTGGATGCATGAAATTCGTGCAAGTAGCTTGGCCCCCATAGCCCCAGCTTCATCCAGGAAGTTGTCCAGACCGGTGGTGGGCAAACTCATTAGTCAACAGAACCAAACATCAGCAGGACAACGATTGAAATTTCTTTTGAGAGCCAAATTTTTTAAACTTAAACTTCTTCTAACGCCGCTTCAAAATAGACTCACCCTATTTTGTGGTATTTTGTGAAAGAGCCACACTCAAAAGGCCAAAGAGTGGCATGTGGCTCTCAAGCCACAGTTTGCTGACCACTGGTCCAGACTGTCATTCTGCTATTTTTAATACAATAATTACTTTCTCACAGATACTCACACATCCTCACTTTCTTGTCAAATTTCCATGACTATCTTCTTTGAACCTTGAGTTCTCAAAGCAGAGGGTTTTAGAAAGTAATGACACAGAGCAGACATACAGGACACAAGATAGCTCTTCTGGAGCTAGCTTTTTCCTTGCCCTGCCACAAATGTTACATAAAATTCTTAGAGGATTTGGGGGGGGGAGATCAAAAAAGGAAAGAAATTCACAGTATTATTTCATTCATGTTAACCCAAATTACACATCTGTTCTTTCAAAGTGAACCCTTACTGTAAAAAAGAAATACATATATGTGTGTGTATATGTATATATATATATGTATATATATACACAAATATATACATATATACACACACATATATATATACATATATACATATATACACACATATATACATATATACATGCACACATACATATACATATACACATATATATACATACACACACACACATACACACACACACACACACACACACAGAGTTTCCAGATTCCAGAGAATTCAAATGTAATGGGTCACATTGCTTTTGAGACAAAACTCAAGAATGCCAATATAATGAATATGACACTGCATGATGCAGGCCGTGGCTGTTTCTCCAGCTTCACCTCTGGCCAGTCTTACCTGCTTTCTGGCCACACTGTGGACTTCTTCAGACGTGTGATACCATCTCATGCCTCAGGGGTATCCACATGCTACAGTTGTCTTGGATTTTACTGACTCCTTCTCTGCCCCACTTCATCCTTTTTTTCTCCTACTTAACTTTTGGCAGCCATTGCTTAATTGTCACATTCTCGGGAAATGCTTCCTTAATTAACTTCATCCTTAGATTGGGTCACTTAATTTTTTGTGAGTTGCCATATGACCCACAATGTTTCCTCTAAAATAGGCATCATTAAATACATATTTACACTATGAAATAAAAAATATGTCTCTCATTGAACTGTAAGCTCCATGAGAACACAGACTTTGTCTCTTTTTTTTTCATTACCATACCTCTAGTACCTGCTCCATTATCATTGCATTGTGAACCCCTGCATGCTCTTGTGGAATGAGTAACTATGTAGGTTACAACTTATAATACAAATATGTCTATTTATAGGTAGGTGTGATATATTTTGGAATTATGGACTAGAACCCTTACCAACTACCTATCTTAAAAATAAATAAACAAAGTTGTGTTTTTTTTAAATGTCAACCAGTTGGTGACTGCTTGAGTCATCAAAGCAATGCTCCAAAGGACATATGCATGCTTCCCTTCACACAGAAGAAACAGCCCTATGTAATGATTTTACTTTCCTTAACATTCTTTCTATTTTTACTCTGAGCTTTCCTCATTTAATTCATATATACATTTCCTAGTTTAACTTGTAAACCTGTGAAGAAATGACTGTACTTCTTCCCCTCATAGTAGTCAGCATATTTTTTTATCACAATAAAGCATTTTTATTTTATTTTTAGTCAGTACATTATTAAATGTCATTTACAATATTACCTAAGGATAACAACCACAGAATATATCTCAGGAAACGTAAGAGGCTCTCAGTGTACTTTTGTCTTACGTGATGGATAAAACTATGATATTTAAATCCAAGTTGACAAGCGCATTATAGGAATGAAGAGATTCTCTGGGATTTCATAGGTAAAAATCATTTATCATTCATAAGCTGTTTCATTCAAAGATATGCATAAAATGAAAAGATAAATAGAAATTCTAGTGGTTCATGTGCAAATAAACAATGCTAATTTGGGGGGAACATGGCTGTTCCATGGGAATTATTGGTATAAAATGTGAAGTGGGAGTGAAGAGATAGGGATAAGGCCTCTCAGAGGAAAGCCTGAGGGTTTAGAATGTATGTAAGTAGGAGCATAGATTTTATTACCAAGCTTAGGTGCATTTGAGGAAGAGGCTCTAAGGCAGGCATTGGAACATCCATAAAGGCAAACATAAGACCATCAGCTTGCAGTTACAACTTTTCTAAATGGCCTAAGTTGGAATATAAACTTCAGCTGTAGCTATAACACATACATTACAAAGTTAAATGCCAAGACCAAATGAGCAAACAGAAGAGTTCAAGAAAGGGTTCCAAGGAGAATGAGCTAACTAAACCCAGTCCATAAAGACCCCTTCATTCCTCCAATGCACAGTGGTCTATTTTCACCTGGATTCCTCTTGCACTTGCTATCTATTTTACTCATATGGTAACGAGGCTTATATATTTCAGGTGATGATTATCTTGAGCGCATTGGCTGCTGCATCTATCCAGTAAGGACAAGGAGATCATGGTCAGGGAATCTATGATCCACCTTCTGTTATTCTCTAGGCCTTTGGTTCTCAACCTTTCTAATGCTGCGACCCTTTAATACAATTCCTCATGTTGTGGTGACCCACAATCATAAAATTATTTTTGTTGCTACTTCATAACTGTAATTTTGCTACTGTTATGAACTGTAATGTAAATATCTGATATGCAGGATGTATTTTCATTGTTACAAATTGAACATAATTAAAACCTAGGGATTAATCACAAAATAATATGTAATTATATATTGTGAAATATTTATTTCTAATTCCAAATAAATGAAATTTTGTCTTGAATCATGGTGTAGCATGGGTAATAGTCTTCATATAACAATAGTAAACTACATTGCTACATTTTGCTACACCAAGGAGCATGTGTTGATTCCTAAGACCATGGGAAATAGGTGTTTTCCAATAGTCTTAGGCAACCCCTGTGGAAGGGTCGTTCGACCCCCAAAGGGGTCGCGACACACATGTTGAGAACTGCTGCTCTAGGCCAACACAGCACATGACAGAAAACATGGTGCCTCTAAGGAGTTTAAGTTTTAAAATAGCTTCATTATGCATCCAGGTCACAATCATCAGTGCCAAGTGTAGTTCTAGAAATATGCTCCTGATAAATTGTTGGTTGTAGTGCTGGGTAGTCAATAGCACATATATTTTCAGGTCTAGCTGTCTGATGCGGGTTCTCTCTGGTGAATATAATAGCAGCCAAAGCATGTTTCTCTTGGCACTACAATCGAGGAATTATCTGTCTTTTCCCTTTTCCCTGCTTAGAAAATGCACTGGGTCTTGACACTGCAGGAAGTCCAGATTTGTTTACTATTGTCTGCTTAATTAGGCTTGTTTGTAAGTTATGCTTTTCGTTGCCTATGAGTTGTTCCTGGAGAGTAGGCTATATGAGAGGGCTCTTTCATGTCACATCGGAATTCTTTAAAACAATTACTTTTCAGAAGTTGCATGACTGATGAGTTTGTTTACTTTGCACTAGTATCTGAAAATAAACTCATGATTATCCTTGATCCTGCCTCCTGCCTATGAGACTTGAAATTTAATGCTTACGTGTATAATCTGGAGCTAAGATAAAGAGAGAAATAAATCATATGCTTACTCCTCTTACATTAGCTGAATAATTAATAGGAAGTCACCCCAGAGAATCATAACATCTTATATTTCAGCCCTTAAGTTAGATGGCAGAGCACAAGGATAAGTAGAATCAGTTTTTTATATCCATTGGATTTTGCTTTGGAACTATCTTCCCCAGAACAGAGTGGCTTTAAACATTAGCGCCTTAAATTGATATGGATGATACATTTGGGCTGAACTCAGCTGGCCATCTACTGATGAGGTTCTGGTTTGGCTGTTTTTGGATGAGGCCTTGGCTAGGATGACTGAAATGTCTAAGATAGCTGGATGACTGGTATCTCTCTCTCCACAAATAGTCTCTTATCTTCTAATAGATGGGCCTTTATATATCTTAGTGGCAAGATTCCAAGACACATCAAGAAATGATGGATTAGAACAGTGAAATACCATCTTAATTTTTGTAGTAGGGATCACTTCATGGCACATTACTTACAATGCACAGTACTCTTTGAAGGTTCTGTATGTGTCAGATTTCTAATGTCTGGTAAAAGCAAGCTACCACACATAAGCCCAGAGTCACTGTGGTAGGAGATATCCAAAGACATGAACGTGGGCATAGGGAGGCATCAACAAATTGAGTATGATTGCTGCAAGCAGTCAATTAAAGATTCTACTTTCAGCTGTCACTACTCAGCTTAATTCTCCTGAAAAATATCAGTATATCTTTTGAGGTCTTTGTTTCTTCATTTATAAAGTGAAAGTTGAGACTAAATAAACCAGTTCTGACATCTTTCCTAACTTAAAATTTTATAAACACAGGGCTCAAAAACCTCAAAGCTGGAAGGGAAATAGACCTGCCTTCATCTAATGAAATATTTGTATATGAATGAAATAAAGATGAATAGGATATGGAATGCCATTAGCTAATATCCTTTATTTTTAGCTATAAAAATTAAATTTTACTTGTGGGATACTCATATGCAATGTTATTTTATAAATCAAGTTTAAAAAGTAAAGCAGTAACCATTAGAAGTACTCATTACAGTTACAATGTTAAAAATTTTCCCCATAATGTATTATTATTATTATTATTATTATTATTATTATCCTTACAACAATTCTCTAAAGGAGATACTCCAGTTTAACAGATAAGAAAACCAAGGCAGAGAGAATAAAGTGACATGGCTATTAAGCTGTGCTCTTGTAGTCAAAGTCCATCTTTCTCATTTTAATGCCACTCTTTCTATACTCTATCTGGAATGAAGGAAACAAAGCACTGTGTTTTCAACAAATATTAATTCAGGAGGTTCTGCAAATAGAAGAAATGATGCATAAGAACAGTGAAATATTAACTTTTTTCAGTAGGAAAACTCTGTGTTCCTTTTATTTCATTATTATTACGGCATTATCAACATCATTCAATCTATTGTGATAAGAAAAGCTCGCCATCCAACAGTCAATAGGGTCTATGATATGATATGAAACTCCCTGTCCCCCTGCCTGGGCAAATATAATAAGACAAGCCTTCTGACATTCAAACCTAGAACAAGGAATTTTCTGAGAATAGTGAAGTGCCTCTTGTAGGAATAGAAGTCTATAAATGAATATCAAAAGAAAAGACATTCTAAAATCTGGCTGTGGGATTGAACTCCACCCCCGCCCATCATACACACATATGGGTTGTATGTTTACTTTTAGTAATTACCCTTAAGCTGGCACTGACTTAATGGCTTTTCACCAGGGCTGGAGTATTCAGGAAATGCACAATATGCCTTTCCCAATCCTAAATAGAACCATTGTCATTAAGGGAGATCAACTTTAAGGGTATATCTGTATTGTATCAAGGTATTTGGTTTAATATGATAGATATCCAATATGAGTAACTCCCTAACTTACCTAGCACAGAGTTGTACAAGCTTTCAGATAAAGATATGTATCATAAAAGGAATAGTCAACCCCAACCCCAGGTGGCAATGTTTTTATTGATAGAGTCATTGCTATCTGTAAAGCCCACTTAAATCTATAAAGTAAGTTGGTATTGCTCCCTATTCATTCAATACTCTTTGTTTCACATACATTAACAAGAAAAAATTAATAACCTCAAAGTCAGTGGGCTGGAACTGGACCCAGAAGGAATATATCCAGTGAATTCTTACCTAATCACTTGTGCTAACTGTTGAGTGTGCACTTTGAGTTTTTGTTTCCTTGTGTGTTTTTACTAATAGTGGAGTGGTGGTATCTTCAGTTATTCACTCATTCTTTTTAAAAACATATATATTTTATGGATTTCAGAGAGGAAGGGAGAGAGAGAGATACAAACATCAATGATGAGAGAGAATCATTGATTGGCTGCCTTGGGGACTGAGCCCACAACCCAGGCATGTGCCCTTGACTGGAATTGAATCTGGGACCATTCAGTCCACAATCCGACACTCTCTCCACTGAGCCAAACCAGCTAAGGCATTCATTCATTCTTGAATAGTCTTCACTTGTTATTGTCTGGACGACACTGATTCCCCTTGACAGTGGGTAACTCAGAGGCTCCGTCCCTAGAGTTTTTGAACTTCAGGAGACCAAAGAGACCATGTAGTCTGGATTCAGCATGCTTTGGGCTAGAAAGGTGCTCTCTTTGGGATCTTATTCATGACTTAAGCCTCAGTAACATTAGTTGGTCACATTTTCTTTCAAGTTGTACTAAATCACTAGAAGTATCTTAAGATTAAAAATTATAATATATGATGAAGATATAATAGATGGGCATATTTGGTTTCAAGTTATACTAAATTGCTTGAAGTAGTTTAAGATTAAAAATTGTAATTAATGATCAAGATAAATGTGTATTTTAGAGACAAATAAAAGCAGCTTTAATCTTCTCTTCAAATTGGCTCTCTTTGCCCAAATCTTATTGCAGAATGAGTTCTATAGATCATATTGACAAGGACAGTTTATCTAGTCTTCATTGCCAAGGAAGAAACCCTGACTGACTCAGCTTGGTCTAATACAATGGTAAGTTAATTATTTACTCTCTGTTTTATTACTCCTAGTAACAGATTCACACGTTCATCCTGTTTCCATGGTCACAGGGTTGGCAGAATATACAGCCTTCCCCTACTGAGTTTGGGCCATATGACTTGGTTTAGCTAATGGAATACAAGCAGGTATGACATGGGTAGAGGATTGAAATGTGTCTGCATGTGTGGGCTTTCTTGTGATCTGGTGATCCAACACAAGAACAGTTCCATGTAGCTACTGTACTTTCAGCTGGGGGTTTTGAACCAACACAGGGGAGCAGCCATGAAGTGAAACAACTGCTAAAGCTGAGGCCAGTCTAGATCAGTTGTTCATTCATTACTCTTTTCATTACAAGAACCAATTAACTTTCTGTTCTATGGGCATAAGAATAATAATGCTTTAAATTTTAAGGTAGATTGTTATACAATAGTATTCACACAGTAATTGACCAAATCAGAAATCAGTACTGAAATTGCATGATTCCCTAACAAAACTTAACATACCTTGCATTGGTAATGATAAACAACAGTGGAAGGTAAGGAAAGTATTATAGGTTGTAGAAAAATAGCAACACATTTGTGACAATGTGGAGGAAGAAAAGGTATTTTAGGAGCATAAAGCATTACAGGAGGGATTTTCAAAGAAGAATACGTATTAAAAAGGTAAGGTGTTAACAGCTGAATTTATTAAGCTTCCCAAGGAAGAGGTGAGCCCACAAAAGTATCCATGGTTTACAAACAGAATTGAAAAAGAGGGCAGAAATATCAGAATTGCAATGTTATAAAATTTTTTTTTCAAATATTTAAACGTTGTAGATATTTAAATGTCATGGACTTTAGGACCAAACTCATTTGATTTATTACTTGGATATCTGAATATAGATGCTAGACAAATATATCCAGTTTAGGTTAAAAAACTATGTTCTTTCAGGCAACTATAATATATATATTTCTTTAGAGTCACCTCTGATATTTTGTAAAATTACTCTTTAATCTATTTTTTTTCTCTTCACAAATGCCTTTGACTCTTCAGTAAATCTCTAAGGAGCATTTACCTCAGTGTGTAATTTCTCCTAGTTAGCACTTAATATGTAGACCCTATAATTTTTCCCTAGCATGTCCATTTGTTTAAATCATTTGGTACTTCCTTTGTTTTCCATACAGTTACATGACCTTTTTTCGTATGGCTAATAGGATTTCTACATCATCTTTATTGCACAAGTCATATCCATAATGGATCATCTGTAATTCTAATTCCCATTTTTTAAAAGTACCATAAAAAACTGGACACTTGTGGAAAAATCTGCAGGTATAATGGTAGCTTATTATTAGTGTTTCTAATTGTCTAGCTCATACATAATTCAAAGCCTTTGTCTTTATCATTTTTTTTAACCAAGTATAAAGTTGTTTTTATGGCAATAACTCTCTTCTTGTGCTTTTAAATCAGTAGTTTACAACATTGTTAGCCACATAATTAATATAGTAAGTGCATAATTGTTGTGGCAGACAGACTTTGATATACTTCACCTCAATTGCCGCCACTCCCTGTTATTTATATTCTTGTATAATATTCTCCCCTGCAATGTAGGTAGTGACATACTGGTAATCACAGAATATGGCAAAGTTAATAGGACATCATTTCTGGGCTTAGCTTATGTAATATTTTGACCTCTTGTATGCTTTCAGAATCTCTCTATTGCCTATCAGGGTTTATATATTTTAATGAAACAAGCTTCTATATTGCAGAGTATGTAAGACAAAGGACTTAAGAAAGGTTCTAGTCAATAGTCAGCTGGGAACTAAGGTCCCCATTCCAGAAACACTTCAGGTACTGAATTCTGCCAAAAATACAGTACAATGAGCTTAGAAGCAGATCTTGCTCCAGTCATGCTTTCAGATGAGATACCAGCCTTGACTAACACCTTCGCTGAAGACTTGAGAGAGGCTCTGGAGCAGAAGGCCCACCTAAGCCATGCCCAGCCTCTTGACACCCAGAAAGTGTAGCAAATAAGTGTGTGTGTATTTTTTTTAAGCTGCTAAAAATAGAAAACCCAGGGGACTGCTGTTAAGACCAAGAATCAGGACAAAAACACAATAAAGGTTGCAGCTGTCATTCTTTTGCTGATTTCTCTGGAAGTATTAAGGTGACATCTGGTAGATCCCTTTAGCTACACAACTATATCCAGCTGAGGTTAAAAAAATTGAAGATGTGGTTTTACAGAAGCCTGATATGCATACAATCTAGAGAGGCATAGCTGAATAGGTTTAAATAGAGGCACACAGAATACACTTAAATTACCTGCAGAGATAAAAAATGATTCAGATTTTTAAACCTTATATACAATTAAAAGTAACTCCAAAACACCACTGGCAGAGTGGCTACAAATAAGAGATTACTCATAAATTCCTCTAAGACATGGCTGCTACTCAGTTTAGCCCATGTGTTCTGCTCCCTGAACATGGACACTTTGCTTCAACTGGATTTCAGTCCCTGGCAGCCTTGCATTGCGACCATCATCAACTTGCATGATTCCTGCTTCTAGCAGGTTCAAATAGTTATGGTAGAAAATAGCATGGGAAAGATGCATGCTTCCGAGAAAGAGGCTGTTATAAGAAAAGACTAGATGACTCACCGTTTAATTGTGTTCATGACATGGCTTGGTGCTCTAGAGAGAGCTTCAAATAAAAAAATGAATTCTGATCTTTAAAGCACAAAGCAAAAAATGTAATCATCCTTTTTTTCTTCTTTCCATCATTCAATTTTAAAGTATGGCATCATAGACAAGAGTTTCATCACGCTTAATGTTTGCAGGCCACTCCTTTGTTCATGAAGAGACTGTCCTGATCTGGGATCACAACAGTGGCAGTTACAAAAAATTGTGACTCTACCCAGTTTTTTATAATATTTATAAGGAAATTTTTAGGAGCAAGAGGTGTTGATAGGAACAAAGTCTTAATCAGCATACATATTTGAGATAATTATTCTTCTAGATGCTGGTAGAGGCAGAAGCCTGTTGCCCTGGTTCTACTCTGTAATCTAAACCCTGTACCCAACCTTTTGGGGTTCAATATTCAAGAAAGCTGTGTGTATTCATAAGGGATTGGGAAGATAGAGGTGGCCAGCTGGGAGTAGACCTCTCCCCAGTTCCTGACACCTACCATGGGATAATTTGTCCTCACAAAATGTGAATCCCACATCCTTCTAGATGCATTAGTTTCTTCACAGTCTTTGCAAGGTACATCTGACTAGCATAGTTCAGTTCATCTCAGGCAAACAACTTATTAATAATATAATGTGTAATCCCTAAATGGCCGGGATGACACTCCGCTGATGGAATGTTATTGAGAAGCATGCTTTAGGGGGGACAATACCATATATTTTGCCTCTCTGGTCATTTTAATTTTCTTTTATTGCGTCTTGGCAGGAGTTTCATGGTATACATTGAATAAAATTAAGACATTACACCTCATATATTAATTCCCACAAAGTGAAGAAATATTATCTCGGCTCTCAGAGATGGCAAATGTAAATAAATGGGATTTAAAAATATAACTTTGCCAATTTTTAGTCATTTAGAATGAAAGTTATAATTTGTTTTGTGAAAAGGGCAGCTATTATTTTGGAGGGGAACTGCTAACCTTCTGCCAGAGAATCATGATAATTCTAGGATAATTCAAAGGGTTGTACCATCAAATCCCACCATCGCTTGTGTATCTGATTTAGTCCTTGGCAGATACTCTTTTAGATTTTGGCATGAAAGTTAGACACTAAGTGGCTTTTTCAGTTCACCATTGTCATTTTCCCTCTGCATCATCTTTTTGCAAATGCCCTCTACATTTCTTATGTATTATGTGCTATGAACGAGGGAAGCCCAATGCATATGGTTAGTTCCCAGAACTTTGAATAAAATCTTTGGAATTTTCTCCCTAGCTTTGTTGAAGTACAGTTGATAAATAAAAAAAAATGTACAAATTTAAGGTGTACAAGGTGATGTGTTGATATAATATACATTCTGAAATAGTTACCACATTCAAATTAATCAACACATCCATTACCTCACATAGTCACCATTTTTTGTATGTGTAGTGATAACACTTAAGATCCACTCTCTTAGCAAGTTTTAAGCATATGAAGGTGTCTTTTCCCTTGCTTTCACTAACTTAAGTGTCAGTCTAGTACTGAATTTTTTCCATGGAAGTTTGCCTTTATTTTTGATTTGCCCCTTTCCTATCCTGGACATTTAAAATTTATTATAACTGCCCAGCTGGTGTGGCTCAGGGGTTGAGCATCAATCTATGAGCCAAGAGGTCATGGATTCAATTCCCAGTCATGGCACATGCCCAGGTTGCAGGCTTGATCTCCAGTAGGAGGCGTGCAGGAGACAGCCGATCAATGACTCTCTCATCATTGGTGTTTTCATCTCTCTCTCCCTCTTACTTTCTCTCTGAAATCAATCAAAATATATTTTAAAAATTTATGATAACAGATAAATATAGATAGATAGTTAAGTAGATAGACACTGATAGTACTTTTCTGGTTTCAATAGAAAACCTCTTAGCTACCAACTTTTAATGCCTGAATTGTAGCAAGAAGAAAAATAATTTCTTATACAACTTAGAGAAATTACTTGAGTTTCATATGGAATTTGAAGAAATATCTTAAGATCCAAGTGGAATTCAGCGATTCAACTGCCATAATCAGGTTTTCAGAGCAGTTAACAGGCAAAGAGCTTAAAGCTCTTTTTCTCTCAGAATATCTAAGCCACTCATAGCTGTGGCTGACATTTGTATTTGACTATGCAACGATCTCTAATGGAGGATTAAGGCCTTTGAAAACATCAGAAGAGGGGTTATATTTTCAACTTCATCTATGGGACCAGTTACAGATAAAGAGTCAAATAATGTTGGGGTTTTTATTATTATTAGTTTTTAGAGATGGAAGAGAGGAGGAAAAGGAGAAGGAGAAGGAAAAAGAGGAGAAGGAGAAGGAGGAGAAGGAGGAGGAGTAGGAGGAGAAGGAGGAGGAGGAGAAGGAGGAGGAGGAGGAGGAGGAGGAGGAGGAGGAGGAGGAGGAGGAGGAGGAGAAAGAAATGTGAGAGAGAAGCATCAATTGGTTGCCTCCCATACTTGCCCTGACCTGGGATTCAACCCACAACTTGGGCATGTGCCTTGATTGGGAATCGAACCACAACCTTCCAGTGCATGAGATGATGCTCCAACCAAAGGAGTAACTTTGGCCAGCACCCAATAATGCTTGAATCAGATTTTTATCAAAACGAAACGAGTCAGTCTTTTTAGACTAATGCTCTTTCATGGCTTAAAATCATACGACACAAAAATACAATTGCAGCAGCTTTTAAATTGATCATACAATCCCCGTAGATAATTTCCTCTAAATAGCTGAGACATTGGGTGAATGAATCATCTATCTTTGAAGAAAGTAATTTTCCTCAATGAGTTCTACCTGTTGGAATTTTAATACATCACAAATCAGGAAAAGGCTTTAACTTGAAATAAAATTCTGAAACTTTCTCCCAAGCAAAACGTAAACCCCAAGGGGTGAGCTAGCTATGAATCTACTTAGCACTTTCCAGTTTGTGAGAGGTTGTGGTTTGAAACATTTTTTTTCTTATGCACAACAATTTACTTTGAAAAGGAATCTAATGATATAAGTGGCTTTTAACAATTCCTGACAAGTTCTATTTCCCTTTGCATGAGTTTCCTAGAGCTGCCATAACAAAGCACAATAAACGCCGTGGCTTCAACAACAACAAAATGCATTATCTCACAGTTCTGAGGCCTAGAAAAGTAGGATTAAGATTCGGCAGGGTTGGTTCTTTTCTGAGTGCTTGGAGAAGCAGCTGTGCCATGCAATTCTAGCTGCTGGTGAGTTGCTAGCCATCTTTGAGAGCCAATGGCTGTGAAAGCATTGCCCCTTCATCTTTACATGGCACTCTTACCATGTGCATCTCTGTCTAAATTCCCCCTTTACATCGACAGCATTCACATCGGGGTACGGGCCCTAAGACCTTCCCCGAGTACGATCCCATGTTTGCTAATTATATCTGCAACAACTCTATTGACAGATAAGGTCACATTCTGAAGTACTGGGGACTAGGACATCAACATATGTTGTGTGTGGGGTTTTTTGGTTTTTTTTTTTGGGGGGGGAGGGAGGAGGAAAGAAATACAATTTAACCTACAAGAGCCTTCATATAGGTTGTGTTTCCTTGATGGGATGTCATCTTTCAAATATATTACAGGCATTTTCTCAGAGGTTTAGTTCACGCTCCTCTTCAATATTTCGCAGATATATAGGCACTCACTAGAAAACAAAGGCACCTTAACAAGCCAAACATCAAATCCCGGGATTTCTAACAGGAAGTAAATCAGGCATCTCAGCTCTAAATGGTATTACAAGCTTTCTATTGCTTTTACTTAACAAAAAAAAAAAAAAAAAAGACTTGGTTTTGTTTTTGATTCTGGCACTTTTATTCCAAGTAGTATTTATTTATTTATGTAAGAGATTCACTTTGGTCATTTGCATGTTCCTGTTTATTTATTTTAAGGTAAAGCTCTTTTCCTCTAAATTGGGACAAGATCTAAGCAGGAAAAGCCATTTAGCTCCCCTCGCATGTTATACTTTAAGACTAAGGAATACGCCAAAGCCTTCTGAGAAATTTGAAACTGAAGAAGGAAATCGTAATTATGCAAAGTTGGGCATCTAGTCCATGCTGAACTAGGTACTAGTGAAAGAGCCGGGTTCTTTCAATATTCCCTTCTTCTCACAGTAGATGCAAGTTTGTATCTGTTCTTATGCTGCCTCCAAGATAACTTCTACTCATAACCTTCATGAATGGCTTGCTTGTTTCGCCAATTAAACCAGAAGGTGTCTGTAGTTAGAGAGGGTCTTTTTTAATTTTTATTTATTTTTTATTAATTTTTAATACATATCTCCCCATTGCCCCCCTCCCTCCAGACATATCCCAACCCCCCAGTGCCTATGTTCATTGGTTATGCTTATATGCATAGATACAAGTCCTTTGATTGATCTCTTATCTACCTCACCTAACTTTAATCTTCCTGCTGTAATTTCACAGTCTGTTTGAAGCTTTACTGTCTCTGTATCTATCCTTTTGTTCATCAGTTTACAATGTTCTTTATTATCCCCCAATGAGTGCGATCATGTGATGCTTCTCCTTCATTGACTGGCTTATTTCACTAAGCATAAGGCTCTCCAGTTCCAACCAGGTTGCTGCAAATGGTAAGAATTCCTTCTTTTTAATGGCAGCATAGAATTCCATTGCGTAGATGTACCACAGTTTTCTGATCAACTCATCTGCTGACGGGCACCTAGGCTGCCACTGTGGAGAACAGTATGGAGTTTCCTCAAAAACCTAAAAATGGATCTCCCATTTGACCCTGTAATCCCACTCTTAGGAATTTATCCTAAGAAATTACAAACAGCAATCAGAAAGGATTTATGCACCCCTATTTTCATAGCAGCACAATTTACAATAGCTACAATTTGGAAACAGCCTAGGTGCCCGTCAGCAAAGAGGGTCTTTATTGTGTCTGCACGTCACCCCATGTCCTCTAGCACTGTGTTGAGCATGTATGCTGTGTGCAGAATGGCTTTGTTCAAGACTGGCTTAGGATCAACAAAAGCAGTTACAGTTTATCTCAGTACTTTTGATCAGTTGACTCATAGGTTTGGGGGAGTAGGGATACAGAAAAGACCCAGTTTTTAATAATGTAACCAGAGTTTATGGGGAGAAATCAGATAATCTGCCAATTGATTGGCTTCTTTTTGGTACATTACTGGTTAGATAATCTCATTAACCAGGTGAAAGTGGTACTTGTGCTGACGGCTCCATTGAGAGGTTGTGAAGCTGTTGAAGATGAGCAAGGTCACCATGTTTAGTGTCACTGACATTGCCAGTCATCAGACCCTAGAATAACTACACTGGTTTCTACATGACCTGGAACAGACTGAACTTTGGGTGGTAAAATGTATCGATACAGGTTCATTGATTATAACAAACATATCACTCCTGTGGGGGATGTTGATAATGGGGAGGCTATGCATGTGTGGGGGCAGAAGTTATGTGGAAAATCTTATATCTTTCCCTCAATTTTGCTGATAACTTGGAACTACTGTAAAAAAAAAACCAAAGGTTTTTTATTATTAAAAACTGTGGCATAGTTGCAAGGTAAGACTGCCCAATTATGTAACAGGATTTATAACTTTGCATTGTGAACTAGTCTTCTGTGCCCACTTCTTCCTTATTGTAGGGGAAAACCAGGTTTGGTAATGTGTATATATATCCTCTTTCCCTCTACCTACTCTCAGAGGTGTGTGTGTGTGTGTGTGTGTGTGTGTGTAAAACTTTCCTCCATTTTAAGGCCAGGGAGCAGAAAAAACCATGAGGTTAGAAACGAATTATTTCAGATTATGGCGGTCATCTTGATACTGTAGACAAATTGACCTATTCCTGGGTTAGTTTTCTTTTCTTAAAAAAATGGATTCAATAGTAGCTGCCCTGTCATGCTTATAAATTGTTAAAAATAAAATGTGTAAAATTGAGCTTAAAATTAGATAGCATCTCATCCTAGAGAAATGAAAGCAGAATAAGGAGCTGAGCATAAAGCTGTAAAAATTATGAAAAATTCATATGAGAGCTGTCTTTTTTTTTAATTTCTGAAACACGGGACATATGGAGTCCTCTGAATTTCAGAAGAGATAATTTGAGGACAGACATAAATGAAGTAATTGCACTAAGCTTGTTATTTTCCAAGTCATCCAAGCAGTAACAAAACTAAAATGACTAGTGAAAACACAGCTTAAACAAGGGGTTGCAGGTACTGAAGGATGACTCCACAGTAGCTTCTTAAAGATACATCACAATATTCAAAGGTATTTCTCACTTTATAAAAAATTATTTTAGAGAGCAGAGGATAAGAAGAGAGAGACAGAAACATCAATGATGAGAGAATATCTTTGTTCCGTTGCCTCCTGCACGCCACACTCTGGGAATCAAGCTCACAACCTGGGCAAGTGCCTGACCAGGAATTGAACCGTGACCTCTTTGTTCACAGGTCGATGCTCAACAACTGAGCCACACCAGCTGGGCTGTTTCTCACTTTTGAAAGCTCAAGCAGAGGATCAGATTCGAAAAAGGTCCTCCCAGCTGACTTAACCTAAGCTGTCTCTCCATGTCCTCCACACAACTCACACAAATGAAATCAAGAAGCATATCATACAGCCCTCATCCTCCTAAGACAACCTAATCAAAAGTTACACGGGGGAATCTAGACCAGAGCGTCAGCATCTAACAGTGGAGAAAACTGTCAGAAATGAAGATACAGCTTGATGCAAAAGTATGCGCCAAGCCTGACCCCCAGACCTCCCTTAAGCTGCGTCCCTTCTGGAGGAGAAGAATTTGCTCCAGTGTGTCCCACCGTGGTCTTTAATAAAGGACGACGTTGCCAAGATCGGTTTGGCTCAGTGGATAGACTGTCAGCCTGCGGACTGAAAGGTCCCAGGTTCGATTCCGGTCGGGGGCATGTACCTTGCTTGCGGGCACATCTCCAGTGTGGGGTGTGCAGGAGGCGGCTGATCGATGTCTATCTCTCATCGATGTTTCTGCCTTTCTGTCCCTCTCCCTTCCTCTCTGTGAAAAAATCAATAAAATATATTTTAAAAAATAATAAATAAAATAAAGGACGACATTGAAAACCATGTGCTTTCCAAATACAAAATGACTAATTAGATGGCGCCTATGACTGATCTGATTTCATGAGGAGAGCCATCCCACCTTTTTTCAAAAAGCCAAAGGTCCCTACCCATAGTGTAAAGATCACCCCTGTGCAGAACTCTGGGCTATTGGAAGAAGTGCTTGAAATACCTGGGCTGGAACGGGGTCATTTTTCAAATCAATGGATTTCTCTGCATCTCGGAAAGAAAAATGTGGAAGCCGATGAGGGGATTTAAACTCTGTGCTTGCAGAGCTGGTTTCGTCCCACGCGTTACTTCCCCATCCTTCATCAAGGTCTGGGGGTCAGGCTTGGCGCACACTTGTGCTTCAAGCTGTATCTTCATTTCTGACAGTTTTCTCCGTGTTAAATGCTGATGCTCTGGTCTAGATTCCCCTGTGTAACTTTTGATTAGGTTGTCTTAGGAGGATGAGGGCTGTATTATATTCTTTTGCTGGTCTGCTAGTCCTCAGGACAAGAGCAGGACAAGAAAGAAGTTCTGGAAATATATCTTACGTACATGAAGAAATGGGCATGTGGATAGGTGAAACGGATGAGAAGTTTGTTTTTTAAATTACCACTTTTTCAGAGGGAAGCACTTATTGAACTTCACACTATCATTCATGTGCATCTCATAATGACTACCGATAAATCAGTCCCTAAAGAATACACAGTATTATTGTTTATGTTTTTAATATTATTTTAGTTTTCTTCTGTTTGCAGTTTACTTTTACTCACTTAAGAGGTTCTAATACACTTCTTTTAACTGCTCAGTAGGGTTTTATTGTACAAATCTAACATACTTCATTTATACATTTTTCTGTTGATAGTAATTTGGGTTTGCCCCCCACAGTATTTTTACTTATTATAAAATGCTGTTAGATACATTCTTATACATGTCTTTGATTGCATGAATAAGCAGTTTTCTCTATGGAATAGCCCTAGGAGTGAAATCATTGTTCAACCATATGATGTACATATAGTCAGCTTTACTAGAATTACTAGACAGTTCTTCAAAATAGTTACTCATTTTATACTCCCATGAACCCTTGCTTTATAAAACTTCAATTTTTCAACACTTACTCTTAGTTGTTTTAATTATTTATGAGTTCATTGGTTGATTGTTGTATGTGCCCTGACCAGGGATTGAATCCACAAGTGTGGTGTATCAGGATAATATTCTAACCAACATACTGTATAGCTATTGGCTAGGGCTGGCGTGAGTTTCAATTTAGGGCTCAGGTAGTGCAGTCAGTTACATCTCAACTTTCTTAACAGCCCTCTGCCAAGGTTGTCCAGAAGAATAATGCAGATGCATAACCCTTCTCACCTCAACTTTTTTAATAGCAGCCAACTATGAGAGGGGTGAACTTTCTTAGGCCATGGCTAAATTACAAAAGGCATGAAGGCCCCTGGCTAACATTGATGTTATATAAGCAAATCAGCAATTAAGTGCAGAATACATACAAGCATTAAATGAGATGATATAAAAAAGCAGGGCATAATACAGTCTGAGGAATGGGACGCTGGCGAGGTGTGTTGCTGAGAGGAGGCGAACTTTCCTGAGAAAAGGACATCTATGCTGAGGTCTGAAGGATGAGGAGGAGTAAGCAGAGTAAAAATGGGTTAGATTTTGACATGTGTAGATTCTCACAGACAGAAGGCAGGAGGGGATTTGAAAGAGAGAGAAAGCATGCCATGGTTTGGAGAGAGAGAGAAAATGAAGGTAAAGAGAAGCAGGGCATAAATAAATCTACAGTGCAGGCCCCTCTGATAAGAGCCTAAGGTGTCTGAAGTGGGTAGTGCAACAAACATTCCCAGAAAATTACACTAAACCTAGGTGAAGATTTGAATGAGAATTATTTGGGAATTTCTAAAGCATCCAGTTATGCTACTATATATATTGTGCCCAGAATTGGGCACCATGGCCCAGCTGTAAGACAGTCATAGTTTGCAAAGTGAGATGAGTCAAGCTAAGCCTTGGAGAAGACTTTGCATGAGCAAGCATCATATCCTACTTTAATGTCTGATTTGTTTAGGAGACAGAAATGGTACCCAGAAATTTGTATAATTCATCAATTGATGAAGTTGGTGTTTGGTTATCTGTTTCCCAGATCACGGCCTAGTAGTGCTCAGGACTCTATTTGCTCAAGTACTCAGAAGTGCCCAGGTCCCAGTTTATGATTTGAATATGCCCTCCATTAAAGTTTCCATTAACCCTGGTATTTATTTTCACTTGTTGGAGAATACAGATAATTTGGTAATTACACTCCCTTTGGGTATTTAATAGGCGATATAAGTATTCTGTGCTACCTGTCTAGGAAGTATTAGCTTTCAAACGTGCATGTCAGGGGTCGGAATAGAGATATGGAGAGGAATATTTCAGGGGTGGGGTGAGAGGGGGTTTGCCACATGGATACCTATTTCAATTTTTAATCACTAAGACCTAAAGTGAGTTTATTGTTGGTGAAAAACACCTCCCTGCTCATGACAAACCATAATTATATATACATGTATGTGCACACGTGTAAATACAGAGACATATGACCATTCACAACAGTATCTTAACCTTATTTTATAGCAATTAATGCTGCCTGACTTCTGCCAGAAAGAGAAAATAGAAATTTTTACACTGGCACTTCTCAGCCCAACTCCCTTTACCCACAACCCCAAAGTAATTATTGGAGGGTAAATTATAATACACACTGAATTAGGTAATTTATTTCCTGGACAGACCTCAAGCTTTAAGAATTTTTAAACTGGCAAGTTTTAATAAGGTAATTATAGAATTAGGAATACATTTTGCCAGTTAATATTTATTTTACTTTCAACGTACAAAATAGCATTTAAATGAGAAAAATAAAAAAGGGTAAGAATGTTCTGAGATTAATAAAAGTTTTTAGTTTTATTGGCAAAGAATAAAAAGATGAACTGGAATCGATTTGTGGGTTTATGTGCTAGCTTTCAACAGGCACATGATAAATTTTTTTTTGGGGGGGTGGGATGGAATGTGGGTGCATTCTCACTGACATCCTTGGGCAACACGGAGTTATAACATTGGACTAGACAAAGCTGGCATTTGCCCTTCCTACTTCCTCTCCTCCCACATCATGCTCCCCTTTTGTCAAGAGTTTGCATCTCCTGCACTCCGCCACCACCCTTGTCAAAGCCTCCATTCATCTCTCATCTGAACTAGTTGGTTAGCTGGATTCCTGCTTCCACTCCTGTACTTTCCAACCATCTGAGCATGTCAGAAGAAATTGTCTTTTAATTCAAATTCTCTAGTGAATTCCTTTGTTCTTCTGATACAAATAAAAATATTTAGCATAATCTTCAAATTCTGCCTGGTCCTTCCTTTGCCAGACCCTACACCCTCATCTCACAGTGCACTCTCTGTGCTCTAACCACCCTTCGCCTTTGTCTTTTTTCAGCATCTGCAAAGCATTGTACTCCTGCCCTTTGTGGTATTTCATAAGTATTGTCTCCGTCCCCTTCAGGTGGTTATTTTCTTGGGTGTTGTTTCCTATTTCATCTCCTCAGAGACCCACTTCTACAATGGTGGAATCACAAATAATTCCCACCAGGTCATGGATTTGAACCTAATGCCTGACATTTGCTTCCCTCATTTTGTGCTTCAATAAAATTGACATTATATTGGTGTCCTGAGTACAACAAGAATTAAGTAAAAATACTTAGAGTGTTTCAGGGCATTTTATGGAAAATAGGAGCTAAATCCATCATTACACAAATACATTTGAAAAATCAATCAAATCCTCCCTTTATCCATCTCTCCAAGATAGGTGGAAGCTTTCAATTCTATAGTGATCACAAACCTTTATCCTTGGAGAAAGATATAGACGCTTGAATGATAATTTGATATTGAAATGTATATACAAGTTCACTCTACATGTCAAACCCATGCAATTAGATTTGAGTGCATATTGTTTTCAATGCTTAAAAAAACAAGGTAGAAAAAATAATCAAGATAAAGACAAAATCTCTTGTACCAAATATGTTTCATAATCTCCTTCGTTACCTCAGAGTATGGAAAACTCTTTCCACTACAGTCCAGAAGTCATTCTAACTGCTAAAGCTGTGTTTATGCTAGATTAAAGGGAAATAAAAATTAGGAAGAAAATGGGATAATGTTGAGTTTAAAAAAAAATTAAACATCCTCTCCCTCTAAGACTGAGATTTCAAGTTTTTTGGGTTTTTTTTGGAAAATTTATTGATATTAGCACAGTGACTATGGACAAATGACTTAATCTCTATAAACCTCTGTTTCTTCATCTCTAAAATATATCTAGTTTGCTGTGACTTTCAAATGAAAAAAAATACCATGTACTCAAGAGCAAGTACTCTATAATTGACAGCTGTTCCAGAAAAGCAGGAAAGTGTGATCATTGCCACAACTGGCTCTGACTCAGATTGTCCAGGTACAAATTCATAAAAGAACACTTTATTAGTTATGGGACCTGGCAAAAGTTATTTAACATTGCTAAGTTCCCATTTCCATTTCTGGAAAGTGGGTTAATGGCATAACGTATCTCACACTGTTAAGGAAGTTAAACAAGATAGGATGTATGAAGAATCTAGAAGAGTGTCAGGCATATATTAATCAGTGAAAGTTATCATTATTACTATAGTTGCTGTCATGAGGATGAAAATGTATTTCACTTACAGCAAACATTGGCTCAGAGACTATAAATAAACTTTGCAAAAATGAGACCTTTGCTTTACATTAAAATGTCATAAAAAAGAGAGAGAGAGAGAGAGACCATTGCTAGAGAGAAATGTCTCTCTTTTATGTAAAAATCACATATCTATTTTAAACCATTTCCAATACTGTTGTTGGCGCTCGGGCTTCCAAATCTCCTAAGCAGAGTCTCCTTAAGGACCAATCCCCTAGTTCTCTCTCGAGTCTTCCTTTGAGGCTGAAGCAATCACAAAACTTCCAGGGTGGGCGTGCTCTCTGGCTACAGCCCTCATTCATCAGTTGGATTTGCCATTTTTAAATATAAAAGTTTCTAAATTATTAACTTTCCCCAAAGTGATATTTGATGGCAAAAGTAATATGCGCATGAAGTATTAAGTGATTTTTATGAAAGAGGGCCAAGTAATTTGACAGGGTGTGATAATTACACTGTCAAAGAACACAAGTTTCCATTTTCTCGGAGAAATCCACACCGCGTGGTTTCTGGTTTCGCAGGCTGTCATTAAGATGGGAAGATTTATTTCTCCTGCAATTGCACTGCGACAGCCATTTGATGGAAAATGTATATGCAGTGCTTGCTTTTCAGAAGGTGCCAAGTCCATGGTGTGGCTTATAGACTCATTCATGTGCACAATTAAGATGCTGGCTTGCACCTCGATCCCAGTCCTCTTGTGTTGGTCAGATATGGTAACATGTATAATAATAATGATAACATATACTATAATAATACTAGCGGGAAGACCAAAATACACATTTCCAAAAGAGCTTTCCCCTGAACTGAAGTTCAAGCAACTGCCGATGTTAATTTTGTGGCTAGTTCAAGGCTTGTGAGCAGTGTTCTCTTTAGCCACAGAAATTTCACACATAAATCATAAAGAGGCAGACAGCAATCCGGAGCTGAGGATTAGAGGATGGAGTTAATGGTGGCGTACCCTCTTGGATCAGTGATTTGTGTCATTATCTGTCAGTCTGGTTTGTCTGCATTTGTTCCAGCTCTTCCAAGTCCATTTCTGTTCAATCGTGCGTTGAAAGGAATCCAGAAAGTGCGAGGTTGATGTCCCATTTTCTGCAAGGGCCTGAGAGCAGGAAACAGTCAGCATATGCTGTGGCCCATTCCTCAGAACCCTTATAACCACATCAGAGAACTAAAACTTGTGTTGGTGAAAAACTGTATATTTAAAACTTCAGTGCCTGGCTGGCATGGCTCAGTGGTTGAGCATCAGCCTATGAACCAGGAGGTCAGCGTTCAATTGCCAGTCAGGACACCTATCCAAGTTTATCAGTGATACAGTTATCTGCAGACAAAGCTTACCCATATCGTCTGAACTTTGAAGCAATTATATCTGTATTTACTTTCTAAATAAGACTAACTCTGAGAGTGAGCACGTAAGAAAGAAAACTTGAAAGAAAAAGTCTGAGAAAGAAATAGGGGGAAATAAGGAGAAAGGTGGGAGTTTTCCAGAAAGTCTCAGAGATGGAATAAAATAGGACAAGGACAAGGAGAAGAGAGAGCACATAGGAGAGACTGACTGTGAGAAAAGACAAACTGAATGCCAGAAAAGAAAAAGGAATAAGAGGGAGAAAAAAGATTTTAAAAAAATAGAAGGAAATAGGAAAGCTTTCAGAAAGGGGGTATTTATCAGTGTGCCTCTGTTCTGTCATCCCTCCTCCCCCCCAACACACACACCCTTCACTGAATTACTGAATTAAAAAAAAAAACATTTATTGAGCCATGCTGGTATGGCTTAGTGGTTGAGTGTGGACCTATGAATCAGGAGGTCATGATTCATTTTCTGGTCAGAGCACATGCCAAGATTTCAGGCTTCATTCTCAGTAGTAGGCAGCCAATCACTGATTCTCTCTCATCACTGATGGGACAGACTGTCAAATCTCCGAGGGAAGGTGGGAGAGGGTGGTTGGGTGTTTGGGAAGAGATCAACCAAAGAACTTGTGGGTTCTATGCGTGATCCCTGAACATAGACAATAGGGTGGTGAGGGCCTGGGGCAGGGGGAAGGGGTGGGCTGGAAGAGATCAAGGAGGGAAAAAAAGGAGACATATCTAATACTTTCAACAATAAAGATTAAAAAAACAAAAAGTTTATTGAGCAATTTCTATTCCTTTGAGTGGTAGACTAAGAATCATAAAGATTATGAAAGAGAAACCTCCTTAAAATTGAATTCGCGGGGGCGGGGGGGAGGGTAATGGGAAGATATGTATACAGGTAACACATTAATTTAAAAAAATGAAAAAAATTGAAGTCAGGAGGGATGTCTAGGGAGACCTCACACCTACCACTTATCTTCAATTACCCCGATCAGAAGAGAGAGATTTTTCATCTCCAACAGAAATATGTGTTTCTACTCTATACTGTGTAGTGTTACCCAGAAACCTGCAGGTGGGTTCAGGCTGCCTATGGCTGTGTCTAATAGCGCAGGCAGGGTGGAATCATATTAGGTGTTTATTGAGAAGGCTAGCGCACCAAGAAGACAGGGCGCTTACAAACATCAAATCTTGTCCCCAGCAAGGTGTAGGGACAGAATTATAAAGGGGAAGAGACTAGGATGAGGAATGCAGCTAGATGCAGGCCTGGGGATCCGCAGATGTCAGCTATTGTAGTCATCAGGCGATGAGATGACGCTGATGAGAGGATGTTTTGACTTCTGGTGGGTCGATCTGACCCTGCTAATTGGTTCTGCTTGCTGGATTTACAGCTGAGTCATCTCCATCACTTCCCACAGGCCTTGAAAAAGACTTTAAGAAAAACGTAACCCTCTATTTTCATAAGTATATGTGTTCTAAGATTTAAAATAATATCATTACTTTTCAGATTAATTCAGGTGCTCTAGGTTATAGACCCCTGCACCCCCCCTCCCCCCCATCAGTAGGAAGAAGGAAGATCTTCTCTGCCTGGAAACAACTTATCCAATGAAAAGCCACTATACTTCCAACTCTCCGTTTCCTCCAATAGACTCTTTGTTTACAGCAGCCCTTCTGAGCTCCAGCTTCCTCTACCAAAGAACGTTTTGCTCCTTTGTTCTCTGGACTTGCTTGAGGTTTGCCATCAGACCGTGCGTCCCTAATGGCAATTCTTTTTTGATCCTGAAGAAAGCCATTTTTGTTGTAGAAATAGCTGGCTGTTTATTTGTTTAAGGTCAACAGCACAGAGGGCGTTTCACAGAACAGAAGACCTCCAAAACTGCTGATAAATCCTTAGAAATTGGCATTGGCTGAGCAAGCCCCACAGGCCAGGTAAGGTGGATAGCTCCTGTGCAGTCACAGGTGTGGGCTTTGGAAATAGTCCCTGAGCGCTGGATGGAGCACACACTCACTCGTGTACTCACACCATCTATGCTTGCATCCACACATGCTCCATTTACTCTTTTTCATGTATTTATCAAACAATCTCCAGGGGAAGAAGGGGTTAGGAAAGGACTCATCTCCAGAGTAAAAATGCCAGAGTTTAGATCTTGAGTTCATCACCTATGAACAGGTGATCTTGGGTAGTTGATTATTTTAACTTCTCAAAGCCTCCAATTTTAAATGCGCTGACACTTTAAGCTCCTCTTTTTAGAGCTCATTCTCTATTAAGGCCTAATGGCAGACAGGTTGCGCACCATCCTTTCAGAGTCACTTCATCTCTGAAAAGGAGCAGATGGGAAAGATTTAATCAATCCACAGCTGGCTTTCCAGGAATTCCCCAAATCTTTGCCTGTCAGTCAGGACCTTGCTTGTGAAATTACCAAATCCTTATCGGAGGAAAGTAAAGAAAATATCGTTTCAGCAACCCAACACCTGAACATCTCCTCCCATTCCACACAGTTTCAGATCCAGACAGGGCCATGGTTAAACCTGATGGCACCTCTGTTAAAGGTTGCAAAGGTGGGGGTGTGTTTAGAAAGACTGTGGGTGGGTGGGGGTTGGCAAGGAGGAAGGGCAGAGCTAAATGGGTTCTGTGAGAATGAACCGGTTGAAATTGCTGTGCTAGGTGTGTCACTCTGAGACATAATTAAAAACCCAACAATACATGTTCCAATTTAACAAACTAACAAATACCGTTCAATGAAAGGGAAAAGGGGAGTGGGAGGTAAAACAGACTGCATTGTGGGATGTTTCCTGCTCCAACACTGCCCAGGATGACCTCATAGCAGCCTGTCCCAGAGCGAGCAATTACCAGGCAGCGCTGGTGAAAGGCAGTAGATGAGAAGGCCTCTCTAGAACTGGGAACTTCCCGTGGCCTTGGGCAAGTGGCACCAAGCTTTTCCTTAGAAGTGAAATCAAAAACAAATCTAGGTATTTGTGTTTCCTTTCTAACAAGTAAGTAAAACAGAATGAAAAAGAGCAAGCTGCACGGGCTTAGCTAAACTGCTTGTGAGTTACTTAAAGAAAGAGAACTTTAATCTTATTGTTAAATATTTAACGTGCATTAAAAGGCTGGAGGGAAAGATACATGGTGTTGTAGCTACAAAGGAAAGCTTAGTAATCTTTCTTTATGGCATCAGCAATACATGGACTGCCTATGTAAGCATTCAAGAACTGGGATCGAAATAAAATTCAGAGTTTCTCCAAATAAGTTGTTGGATTTAGCAAACTTTACAAATTGAAAAGAGACTAGCAAAAGAACAAAACAGTCAACAATAAAGGGGAAAGAAAAGAAAACAAAATCAAAAGTGGAAAGACAGGAAAGATTTTGGGTTTCACAGCAGGTGTGTTCATTAATATCTCAAAAGTCAATTTGATTTGCATACATTTAAAAGAAAACCAAGCAGCATTAGGGTTATAATCAGAGAAGAATGTAAGGATCAGCTAGGACCCCAGACCACTCTCATATTTTAATTATATAATGACTATAAGGAGCTGGAAGGACAGGCCTAATTTGTTGAAAATTATGTACAGCACTGAGGTGGTGGTCCAAATTGGTTTCAGAGAGAAGCTGGGTAGAAAATGGAAAGGGATGTAAGGTTTTCTATAAATTTGTGAATCCAAGTATGTAAATTTGAAAATGTCTTCAGCTATTTCTCCCTAATCCTGGGTACAGGCCACTCTAAATAAATCAGCCATAGCAAGTTCCCATAGTTCCACCCACTCTGCCTTTCATATTTATGCAGCAACCATTTATTTACCTGGGGAATAACAGAATCCACGTGTTGGCAGGTGTTGTGAGTTGAAAATGGATTATATTCCCACCAGCGGTGTTCCAGGGTTTCCTTTTCTCCACATCCTCACCAGCACTTGTCATTTGTTGATGATAGCCATGCTGACAGGTGTGAGGTGAAATTTCATTGTCATTTAAATTTGCATCTCTCTAATGACTGGTGACTTTGAGCATTGTTTCATAGGTTGTTTGTCCTTCTGTAGATCCACTTTGGAGAAGTGTCAATTTAGGTCCTTTGCCCAATTCTAAATTGGATTGAATTCCTTTGGTTAAGTTGCATGAGTCCCTTATATATTTTAGAAATTAATCCCTGGACTAGTGCAGCCACTGTGAAAAACAATATGGACTTTCTCCCCCAAATTAAAAATGGAACTGCCATTTGACCCAGTGATGCCACTTCTAGGAATATATCCTAAGAATCCCGAAATGCCAATCAGCACGATTCTCATTTCTGAGCTGCAGTTCACTCCCTTCTTAAAATCACTCCCATTTGTACTGCATTGCAGCTGAGAGCTCCTGCATTTCCTTGTCCTCATGATTTGGCTCCTTAGATGCTATATCACTGTCATGAGAAAGTGGCAAGTTATGGTTTGCAAACATTTACTGTCATAAAACGTATTCTATAAAACAAAAAACATCATAGAAAAATAGGATTTGAAGATCACAAAGAATTTTGAGTATGTGTATGTGTGTGTGCGCGCCGTATCAAATAATTTGTGTTTAATCAAGTCAGAGGATCAAGTGAGTTGATGCCGAGGAAGGAGACAGCTTCAGTTAATGAAATAGGTTATCTAAGAAAACAGAATGTCACCATTGCTTGCACATAAATTAATGGATTTGTTATTGTTGAATGCTGGCTACATCACAGGGGTATTATTTGTTCCTATTGAAATACTTCCCAGAGCTACGCTTCTGGCAGTGAAGATAACACCCTGGTGGCACTGTCAAATGTTATTTCTCGATGTTTGGAGCCTTTTCAAATGTCCTGAGTTTGGGATCAGCGAATGCTGGACCCTCATGCCCTGCTGATGACTTGCCTCCTACAGTTGCGTCACTTGCATCGCAGAAGCAGAGCAAACACCTGGAGGTGTGATGCAGGGCTGCCTCAGTGACATCTTGATACCTTGGGAGACTTTACAGCAGAGGGAGGAATCTAGAGGCAGAAGCCCTAGAATTGCAGAGCCAAAAGTAAACGTGGGCGCTGTGGTGGAACAAGGATTTAACTCCTCATTTTCTCTTCTTTCCTTTGACAAACTGATATTCAGAATTCACTCAACTTCCCCTGTTACCTTTCTGCTCAGCCTCTTTCTGCCCACTTCTCTACCCAGAGAGCTCTCCATGAGATCAGGAGCAGTCTCCCTATGACTAAGTACAACAAATACTTTTAGCCCTGGTCTTACTTGGCATTATTTTATCTAGCACCGAGGCTAAGATCAGACCTGGTTGGAGAAGGCCTAGCAGCTTTCCTGTGGAGCAGCAGTTTTCTGAGATATCGTACCCCAAAAAGCTGCCAGCAGTCTATCTTCTGGGGTCCCAGGAGAACGGTCCTCAGGAAGTGCTCTCATCAGAAATCATTGGGAAGCCGCCTTAGAGGCTTCCAGGAGGAGTTACTGGGGACATGCTAGCTCCCTTGTGCTGTGAGAGTTGTGTCCTGTGAGAACCTGTAGAGAGCGAAGGCCAGAGATAGGGAGAGCTACCCCTTTTTCTCCAGTGTCCCTATAGCACCCTCACATGACAAACTTGACATTGATCCAGCTGGCTCAACACGGTCCATCTCTGTTATTGCAGAGTCGACAGTAAAGAGTAGATTTGGATGGAAAAGCAATACATTGATCAGTAGCACATTGACCTACACAACTCTCCTGAGTCTGGGATGCTCTTGTGGAACTGCCACATGGATATTGGCATTTAGATATCTCAAAAAGATCTCACCCAACATAAATAATATTTCCTCCCAAGCCTGGTCTTCCTCCACCTCCACTACCTTCATTCCATTGATAGGAATTTTTCAGCACCATTAAAACTTGAAGGAATCACCCTTGTATTGACCGGACATCATTATGTGATGCACGACTGTATGAGCCTGCGTGGTCTAGCCACTGCCTATCTCTCCAGACTCATCTCATACTTTCACACTCTCCTTCCTCTCTTTTGCCCTACCATGCGAACCACACCAGTTGTCTTATGCTTGTCACTTCCTGCTTCATTCTTCTTCCTCCTACCCAACCTAGAAACTCCAGCTCATCCTCAATGTTCCAGCTCACCTTTCGCGTCTTTAGCTGTACTCACACCTCCCAAAGTCAATCTGTTCTAGCTCGTGCTTCCTAGCCAAAATTTCTCTGCAGGTATAATTTTACTGTGTATGTGTATTATATGTTTGCTAATGTGTGTGTGTGTGTGTGTGTGTGTGTGTGTGTGTGTGTGTGTATGTGTGTCTGCCTGCCTTCCTCTTCTCAAATTTCACCTTTTATGGCACCCATACACTTGGGAATAAACTCTTTAAGAAGTGTTCTCAGTCTCTTGAAATTTGAATAGAGAAAATTGGGATGTAAGCATAGTCTTTGTTTTCATTTTTTCAGATTAAGAAATTAAGAATTATGCCAAGACCGGTTTGGCTCAGTGGATAGAGGGTCAGCTTGCGGACTGAAAGGTCCCAGGTTCGATTCTGGTTGGGGGCATGTACCTTGCTTGCGGGCACATCTCCACTGTGGGGCATGCAGAAGGTGGCTGATCAATGTCTCTCTCTCATCGATGTTTCTGACTTTCTATCTCTCTCCCTTCCTCTCTATAAAAAATCAATAAAATATATTAAAAAAAAGAAATTAAGAATTAAAGAAAGCAGTGTTCTATTTTATGTCACCCCTCCAGTAGGCCAGGTTTGAAACAGAGCTTTTTATATAATGAAACTACCACATTTATTTTAAAATGTTTTCCCTTAATAGTTCCCTTGTGTATAGGTATAGTGTATATTATATTCTCCACCCGCCCTCTTTGTATGTAGGTAGGTGGAAGATAGACAGTTAGTCTATGTTGGGAGAAGGACTAGATAGATTACATGTTCCAAATCGTGTAGCCAATGAGCACTGGAGTTCTGACAGCCTCACACCATGAAGAAGAAAAGAAAAAAGAATCAAAACGTTTCTTTACCGTGTCATTTGTAATGCCTTACCCTGTCCCAGCTGTGATAAGAAGAAATGTTGCTCATATGGGTGGGGGAAGGCAGAAACTATAGAGTGGAGAATTCCAACTCACTGTACAAAAGAATTCTAAATTTTATTTTTCTTGGGAAATTTTACTCACTACTGAGTCCAGGTGGAAAAATATAAACATCAAAGCTTTCAGGAGAACTGTCATTTCTGAATTACTGTGCTTAAGTCTAGAATCAAAAGAGCTGGAGATCACACAGCCAGAGAGAGATGAGATATTTTTGCTTCTTTGTTTTTACTTTGGAGCTTAGCTGCTATAATCTAGGATTTCAACAAAAATAGGACAGAATTTTTGCAAGCTCACTTGAGGGAAATGAAGGGTCCAAAATGAAAAAAAAAAATTTAAGGAGTCTTAATAGCAAGATATTCTAATGACGCCTGCTTAGTTTCATGTCCACATTCAACTCACGATACTGAATCTTTCTTCTAGAACTTTGTTTTGAGGGATACTAAGATTTTCAGCTTTTAAGATAAATAAAGCAGATAATACTATCTACTTTTAAAAACAAAATAACTTAAAGTACATATAATAGTAATATGTGGCCCAGAAACATCTCTGCTAAGCATACATAATACATTTCTTCTACTCTGTAACAGCTGCAAATGGAAAAGATCAGACAGTTGACATTAGATTTGATTACAGAGGAGGCTTTGGTGATGTGTTTTCCTCTCTCTTGCATGGTTTGCATCCTTTGCTGCAAGGGAAAGATGAGATCTCAAAGCAAGAATCTTTCTTTGTTGAATCTGGGCTGCAGGCTGATAGCCAGCTAGCTCATTTGAAGGTACTCCTATTGCTTGCATTGATAGTAATCCCGACTCCCTAGCCTGGGTGGAATGAATTCCTACAAAATCCTGTTATACCATACACTTCTCTTTTTCAGACACATAAGTGTTGTGAGTATACATTCAATGCCAAGAGTATTTGAGTATTTCTGTCTCTTCCACTAGGCTGTAAGTACTGTGAGTATGGGGACCATGTTTTTTTCTTCACCTTTTTTCGGTATCCTAACAGCTCTTCCTCTTACTTATCTATTGGTATTTATCGATCGGTGTGCATAAAACAACCACAGACCCTCGTGACTTAAAACAACACACGCATCTGGTAAAATAGTGCAGATAGTGGAATCCAGTATGGCAATGACTCAAAATAAAATTACACATAGAATTACTACTTCCGGGTATATATCCAAAACAATTGAAAGTAAGAACTGAACAGATCTTGTTTACCTATGTTCATACTAGCAGTATTCACAATAGCTAAAACGTAGGTGAGTGTATAAAAATATGATATGTACATATAAGGGTGGACAAAGGTTAAGTTTTGCAAACTGAGGATGCAAAACAGTTTATTTTTATATTTTATTTATAATGCATTATTTTCCACATGAGCAACTGTAAACCTACTTTGCCAACCCCTATATGTACATATATAGTTTTCCCATCTTTTCTGCCTATAAGATCTGGAAAATATACTTCTGAACCACAGTCATGGGTGCTGCTCAGGAGCTGAAATTCGAGGTACTGTTTTTGTTTGTCTGTTTGTTTGTTTGTTTTTCTGATTCTTGGATAACTGAATTCCTAGGTGATTAATGCAGCCTCTTTGGTCATGAACTTACTTCCAGGGATGGAGGGAGATGGTGATGAGGCTGGAGTGCAGAGACAGAAGAATTTTGTGTCTGTTTTCATAAATATTTTTGTTGTAATTTTCATAGCGAGATGCTCACTAATGGAAAAACAATTAAAAAAAAAGCATGTTAACAGTAGAAAAAGGCACACAGGGGAGGAAAGCAGAGCAAAAAAAGTGCCTCTCCCTAACCTAAAACAGTCACCTCCAATGTTCTGCAAAGCTGTCATTTGTCGTTGACAAGAACTTCTGGTTCCAGAAATCTGTTTGCTTTTACTCAACATTTTGTGAAACCAATCACAGCATTATTCCTCTATCTGAGTCAAATCCCCTAACTATGCAATCATGAAATACATAAATATTAATTTGCATAACATTGTTCAAAAATTGCCTGTGCCTGTTTGCAAATTGCACGTGCATTTAAAAATAAATGAGGATTTTTTTCAGCTCTATTTTTTGGCACTGATTTTCCACCTGAATACAAAATAAATGCATAGGGAGACCACAATTAACTTTTTCCAACTCCATTATAGTACCATCATTATTGTGAGGTAAAATGAAACTCAGGTATATCAACTAGAGGATTGACATCCATGACAAGTGGCACTTTTTTCATTTAACCTACAAGTAACAAGTTGGATATATAATCCTGCAATGAAGTTCTGACCATGAAGAACTTGTACCTTATTCATCCCTGACAACTGTGAATCCATTCAAGAGATCCAGCCAAGCCTCACCTTTTATCAACCAGTACATTTGTATGTAGCCAGTTGTGTGTGTGTGTGTGTGTGTGTGTGTGTGTGTGTGTGTGTGTATGTTCTAAATCCACTGAGCTCAAGGAATCCTGCATGGGCAGAAAAAGTGCCAAAGACTAATTAATTGTGATAATTTTCATAGTAAAGAATCCAATATTCTGGACAGTATCAGAAGCTTCCCTCATCAAAATGATGATAACAATGCAAAAGCCTCACTTTTATTGAAATGAACTTTTTCCCCCTACTGATTCCAAAGCTGCAAATATAAAACCAAAATCTGCTTTTGCATATTTCCATCTAGAAATTCACACCATCCCCCACTGCCATGAACACATTGCTCTTTCCAGAAACATCATTATTTTGAGTGTTACAATGTACTGTTTAAACTCATTATAACCTCACGTTTTAAAACTCCCTCTTATAAAGGATACTATTTTTCCTTTCTTACTTCTTCCTGGAATACCTTGAACTTGCTGGTCCATCTTGGAATGCAATTGAGAGACCAAATCATTCAAAATATATTTGGCTTTCAAGCTTCCTAGGGAAATTTCTCAGCACACCAAGACTCTCTGAAAGCTTTGCTCTACCAACTAGACAGCTCCAGAAGCCTTCTTTGCTTTTGTTGCTCCAATTTACCTGACAGTTATTGGGGAAATAATTTTTGGGAACAAATGCTGAAATATAACAAAATTTTGTACCTACTGGTATATGGTTTAGATTTCAAAATCTACCTCTTTCTCACTCTTTAAACATCTTCCCAAAGACCTCCTAAACTCCAGAAGGCATGGGTTCTGTATAATCCTTAAGATGGGCAAAACATATCTGCCCAGCCAGTGTGGTTAAGTGGTTGAGTTTCCACCCATGAACCAAAAGGTCACTGGTTCAATTCCTTGTCAGGGCACATGCCCAGATTGTGGGCTAAATCTGTGGTGGGGTTGTGCAGGAGACAGCAGATGGGATATTTATCTCTCACTGATATTTATATCTTTCTATACTCTCCCTTCCTCTATCTCTAGAATAAATTTAAAAAAAAACATATAAAAAAAGATGGAAAAAAACACATCTGATTCCATTCATTTCCTATGAGGATAAAATAGAACTACTGTTTGTACAAAAAATTTTATATATAAGTATATATATGATGTCCAGCAGATTATTTTTGATGGCCCAGATAAGAAATTTAATGAAAAACCAAGTGAAAGGTATATAATGGCTTATTCACTTATTCACAGTCAGATAAGATGCCATATGGGGCATTTTAGTTCCAGGACCCTGTTTTACTACAAATAATGATGCTTTTAGGAAAGAAAATGTGGTATAAATTTAAATAAACTCCGATATCCTCAGTTGTAGTTTCTTTTCATCTGATATTTTATGTATTGACTTGCTGTGCTGAGGTGCATCATACTTAACTCAATAAAAACAATTTTATTTTCAAAACCATAGGTAGGATAGACTAAGAATAGTACATATGCAAACTTAATATGATATTTATGCTCAAAAACTACCTAGAAAGGTAAGAACTCAGGACCACACATACACACACAAACACACATTCATTAGGCTTTAATATCTTTATGGAAAACTCCAAGTTTTATACATTTATTTATAACTTCATATATAAATAATTAGGGTATGTGTGTATATACACATATAATTATACATGTAATTAAACATATAAATATCCTTGAACTTAAACGTAGACATTCCATCCCTATTTTATTAAAAAAAATATTGTCAAAAGCTGTAGGAAAGCTTACTTGGAAGAATGGTTTATTGTTGACATCAAAGCTCTACTTATCATTAAACTCTTTATCTTCCCCCAACATGTCTCCTTCTGCACTCTGCTTTATAATGCTGGAGCTGACACTACAAACCAGCTCCTTCATTAGATGGCTTCCTAGTAGGTCCGGTAAGAAAAGGCACAAAGGAAGGCCGGAGGAGGGGAGAAGGAATTGCTCCTCCCTGTTATTACTGCTGTTTGTAGCAGCAAAGTCTCCTCGGCATCAGCAGTGTTCCCGGCTCCAGTTTCTTTTGTTAGCCCCCAAAATATCCTTCCTGTTCCTCTTTAAAGGCAGCAGAAACATCTGAGGATGGTTTCTGGAAGTGGTCTGGTGGTTACTTGAAAATTAACATAATGCTGAGAAGTTGACTAAAAGAAAATGGAAAATTGGCAATCCATGGTGTACAGTTTCATCATAATTAAGTAAAATTCCACCAGTGGTTGATTGGGACAAAGATCTTAGGAGAGTGAACGGTTTGGGCAGTAAGTGGAAAGTTCATTTGTTTGTGAAGTAGGGTAGCAATCAACTCAGGTAGAGACTGCTGTTTGGGTTCTGTACTTATTTGTTTGCTAAAACAATAGGAAGTTATTTTGATTTTCTGAACTTATGTGTGCTATCCCAGTACTCCATTGATGATGGTTTGGATATCCCATTGATTGTGATCTCACTGGTCATCGAAGCACATTCTTCTAGGAACCAGGACAGCTCAATCCTAAATTGTCTCAGTAGCTACAGATAATGCATTCCGGTTGACTCAGTGGTCCTGGAATCTGGACAGCACAATTATTCTAAATTGCCCCTGTGGTCCCAGATAATGTGTTTCTGTTGGTTCGATGATTCATGGATACTTTAGATAACCAACTTGCTCAATTTTGCTTCTGTAAAAATGCTTTTTGCGAAACAGGTTCCTCATTCCAGACCCAAGTTGTAACCCATACTTTTGTGATATTCCGCCAATATAAGCCAGATGTGGCAAGCTGTTCGGGGCTGTGAGATTTGGAGTGCTGAATGGTACCCTCCTATGCTGCCGACTTTTAATAAATGACTCCATAATTCGACTTCTTGAGGCGTCCTTTGTAAGATGGGGGTACACTACAACAATTGTATAATAATAAAGCAGACGATTTGGGCAGTGAGTAAGATAGCCAATGCTTGCTGCACTGGAGCACTTCCTGAAGTAAGCTTGAGTTTTTAATCTCTGAGGTCAATTCAATGTCAAAGTAATAAAAAACACCAATAGTGGCCTAAAATTAATATATAATTTCTTGTATGCATAAAGAAACATCTCTGAAAATTAAATTAATTTTTGTATGAATTACAAAATTACAAGATAATGCAATTTACAGATAGAAACACTTTTATGTGCATATAAGGGCATTGTAAGAAGTAGGATCCTGAATCTTGGAATTTTCTAGATAAACATCTAGATAAATTTAGAAGTTGAGAATCTTAAAATCCTTGATTCTTCAATGTCATTCTTACCAATGGGAACAGCCTACCTTTCATTTCTGAGAAAACTAAACACGTGCTGATAAAATTTTAATAATTTAATTAATTTACTATGTTAAATTCACTTTGCTAAATACTATGGTGGTTTTTCTTTTTCTGAGTGGACTGTGACTGATATAGTATCCTGATACCTTTTTATAATATAACAAACTAAGATGAGAAATACTTTCCTAATCAGCAGTATTCATTATGGCTGATTTGATTTTTATCTATTCATTTTTTTAAAAAGTAGTAAATAAAATATGTAAAGGTCTATATTTGTTAATGCAGAGATCTTTTGATATAAATACATCTCACAATATATTGTCTATACATTTTGCAATATATGTTTTCTATATATATATAAAGTACCTATAGTTTTCACATCAGCTTTTTTCTATTCCCTTTAAATTTGCAGTGATGTCTACTGTTGGCAAAACCAACAACTTTAATGCAAACAACAGTTTTCATTTACTCCAAACCTGTACCTTTCGATGGTTATCCAGCAGGTTTAACTTCTCATTTATCAAATTAATTGCCAAAATTCAATTCATTTGCCAAAGATCTATGTGTCAGGATTATAAATCCTGACACTGAGGCAAACTTGATACACATGTGCCCTTTCTATTCTTTCTACTCCATCTTAACAATCCCCATTTCTTTTCTTTTGCAGACAACTTACATTTACTGGCAGTATTCTAAATGAATATCTCTAGAAAGTCTATAAAAGTTGGTAACAAAAAGAAGATGTCAGTATGTAGCATGACTGTGGTAAAGGAAGAACTATCATACACTCTCTTTGAAGCCATCTACCTTATTGTTATTAATATTCCTGGAGTTGATGGTCTCAAAAGAGCAAAATAAGCAGAATTGTATAATATAATGGTTCTAATCTTCTTTCTAGAAGTATTATATCAGAGATAATGGTATGATATTTAACTAAATGGTATGATATTTAACTAAAGTATATCATGAAAGATATAGGCATATATATATCTATATCTTTGAATAATTATAAAGTCAATGTTTATTGAAATACATTTCATTTTTAAAATTGAGCTATCAGCTGTTACAGTGTGCATACATTTTTTGGGGGAAACCCTGTATGCCAATATATTTCTTCTAGAGGCCCTTTGCAGGAAGATTCCTGCAAGAATAGGGCTTTCTGTGGCGGTCTCTGCTGCCCCGCCTACTTCCCTCCCTTCTCAGCCCCTCCCCCCACCTGCTTCCCTCCCTTCTCTGCTGCCCTGCTTTCTTGCTTCTCTGCAGCTTCGCTCCCTTCTGCAGCACTTGGCTTCCTTCTACACTGTCTTCAGTCTTCGCTCTGTGCCTGGATATGCAAATTAGCCATCATCTTGGTTGGGTTAATTTGCATACTCACTCCTGATTGGCTGGTGGGTATGGCTTGTGGGCATAGCAGAGGTACAGTCAATTTGCATGTTTCTCTTTTATTAGATAGGTATCTACCTATGTATATGTGTTATTTGTAATTGCCTTTTGCCTCACAAATATACAGCTCGGCAACAGAAGATAGGCATCACTGGTCCTTTCCAATGCCATTTCCAAGCTTCTCTGTTTGGTAAAACAACTGAAAGCAATAGTAGGTATGTGTTGATTTGCTAATAATCAAGTAAAAGTGCCAGGCTATCCTTCCCACATCCGGAGTACATTTTCATTTAGAAAAGTTTGATGTTCTTAATATTACAAAAAATATTTCTATTTTCCTATCTTGGAGAAATAAGTAAACAAAATCAGTGAACAGAGCTGAGCTGAGAGACTGAAATATCCAACACCTACTAGAACTTGTTTTATTTTGGAGACTTAATGGTTTCAGACATTGAAGGGAATATTTGTTAAATCATTAGCTGACCATGAAAGCTAACCTAACAGAGACTTCAATGGCCACAGGCAACAAATAATAAGTACTTTTCATATTTAAAACAGACAGGTCACTAAATAAGAACTATAACAATAAATAGCAACTATAAACTCTGGAGAGGGGAGAGAATCTGAAGGTGCCATATCATTTTATATAAAATATCCAGTTTTCAACAATTATGAGATATGCAAAGAAACTATAAAGTGTAGGCCATACACAGAAAAACAAATACAGCCAATATAAGCCAACTCTGCAGAAACACAGACATTGGAGTTATTAGACAAATCAGCTATTTTAAATAAGTTCAGAGAACTAAAGAAAATTACAGTAAAAGAACTAAAAAAAAAAAAGTATGAGAATATATCTTGGAAAATAAAGACTTTCACTAAATAGACACAACTTTTAACAATGAACCAAATAGAAATTCTGGAGTTGAAAAGTCAATAATGAAATGAAAAAAAATTCAATAAGGGGCTCAAAGGAAGATTTGAATAGGCAGGGAAACAAAAATCAGTGAACTTGAATATAATTCTGTTGAGATCATCCAGTCCAATGAACAAACAGATAAAAAGAATGATGGGAAATGTAAAGGACCACAGAGACCTGCAGGACATCATCAAGAATATCAGCATCTAGATCAGTGGTTCTCAATCTTCCTAATGCTGTGACCCTTTAATACAGATCCTCATGTTGTGGTGACCCCCAAACATAAAATTATTTTTGTTGCTACTTCATAACTGTAATTTTGCAATTGTTAATAAATTGCAAATATATGTGTTTTCTGATGGTCTTAGGCTCTACAGCAACAGTTCTTAACCTGTGGATAGATTGAGAACTGCTAGCAGCATCACTTAAGACCATCGGAAAATGCAGATATTTACATTATAATTCATTAACAATAGCAAAATTACTGTTATGAAGTAGCCACAAAAATATTTTTATGGTTGGGGGGTCACCACAACATGAGGAACTGTATTAAAGGGTCGCAGCATTAAGAAGGTTGAGAACCACTGGTCTAGACAATGCAATCTCCAGAGAGGAGATGAAAAAGAAAGGACCAAAGAGAATATTTGAAGATCTAATGGCAAAAGCTTCCAGGATTGATGAAAAATTTTAATATATACAACCAAGAAACTCAACAAACTCCAAGTGGGATAAAGACAAATAGATGCTCACCTAGATATGTCTTACAGATCATCAGCGGATCATCGGAATTCAGGCAGGCCCCAAGGCAATGGCATAACATCATCAAAGTGATGAAAGGAAAAGGCTCTCAATGGAGAACTCTATACGGAGGAAACATTATCAAAATTGAAGTGAAATTAGACAGCTCCAGATACACAAAACTAAAAGAATTTACTGCTAATAAGCATGCCCTTCAAGTAATACTAAAGGGAGTTCTTAAGGCAGAGATTAAAGCAAACTAAAGGGTAACATGTGTTTACACAAGTAAATTAAAGAGCACAGATAAAGATAATTACAAAAATAGCCTAAATGCATCCTTCATAGTGAACTCATTCCCTTTTGAAGCAACCTTCTTTATATGTAACACCTTAATTCAACCCAATCACGCTGTCTCTTGTTTTGTTTTTTTCACTCAGCGATGTTCCTTAGGGCACAAGCAGCAAATTTCACTTCTATTCACATTTGAAAGCCTTGTAAGTTATTTGAAAACACTTAACAGTTTCACTTGAGTCTTCTCTTCATAGACTTGTTTACCACACTGAAGTGCCAACCTCTTGCTTATTGAATGCTTGTCAACTATTTTTCCAGTGTTAGAGTGCCTGTTGTTCACATTCTGATACCTGACCCACCTTTTGAATTTTTGCATTACTTTATTGTACTCACTCCTTTCCTTGAGTGTTGAAGGCTGAAGATTTTCTTGCCTATAAGCTTCCATCAAATGTTTCTCAAGTCATTTTTATCTATGACTTTTTTATCTCCTTGGTCATAATGTAAGGAAGTCAAGTTTAAGATCATTATTTTTCTTTTGAAAATCTAAAATGTTAGATTTGAAGAACAGTTAAAAGCAACTAGAGCAACTGCCAGACCCATTTTGTACATTAGGCCCCTGAGATCCTGGGGAATTAGATGATATTTTCCAAGTTCATACAAATAATATTTCCTTGTCACCTAATGCAAGGGCTCTTTCTCAAAATATGACTATGGCATTTTGGAGTACAAATAACTCAAGCCAAGATCTTGTCTTTCTGTTGACCATCATCTTCTTTTCTTGTCTGACATAATATTTTAAAATCAGAGGATGGCAAATAAACTATGTAGAAACAGTTGAGAGATCTTGTAAATCTTAGGCCTGTGTCCCACGTACAATGAATCATTATGATTTTTGTCAACAGTAAGTGGTACCCAAAACTCTCTTCATGCATCCTGTTTGACTCTTGTAGTCATTTATGTTTGCAAGCCAAACTTTGACACTATTATATACTTTTACTAATATTTTAGCATCTAAGGCAATACAGAACTTGAATAAACATACATAAAAGAATATATACGTAACTATATAGATTAATGCATATGTATGGAGTAAGTTCTCTAAGTTTTCCCATGAGTCAAATAGTGTCAGAGAAACACAGTGACTTAGAGGTCTCTGGAGTTAAAAATCCTGATTCAAATCCACCTTTTACCACTTGGTAGCCATATAACATTGAGAAAGTCATTTATATTTACTGAGATGGGATTTCTTTATTTGTAAAGCAAATATGACAGCATTTTTTGGAAGACTAAAGACAAAGATGGGCAATTTAGAAAAGTGCCTAATAAATGTTCATTACTGAGATTTATTGCAGGCTGGGAACCCAAACCAAGGTCTCCTAACTTCTAATGCAGAAATTTTTCCCTTGTGCCTTCCTCTCACACCTATCATTTTGTAGGCCCAGTTTCAGTTCTCTGCTGCTTTGTAAAATAGCAACTCCATGGAGTGAGGAGATTCTGAAATGTCTTACACCTATGCACTCAATAAGCAACTGGACATTTTCAACATTCTGTGCTCACCAAATCCACCCCCAAAGATTTTTAAATGGGGAGTCTCATAACTGCCCTGGGTGGGCAGGGCTCACTGAGTCATATATTTAGTTTAATCCTGAATAGGGCTAAATGGTTTAAGTCCAAATAACCATGTTTGTTAAAGAATAAAAAAAGAGGATATAAAATTTCATGCTTTAATGATATATCAATGTCTGTGAAAGATCAACTGTTCTCCTTTTCAAATGCTAAGAGACTTGTACAATTCATTCGCCACCTAGTGGACACTGTAACCTCTGTTAAATCAATAATGTGCAAAAATGTACCTGTGCTCCAAGTCTAGAGTACCCAATTCCATGTCTGGGGCAGCCAGGCTTTGTAGCCAGATTTTGCAGCCAGACATTAAATTCTCAATTATCTTTCTTCTCTTTCTAGTTTGAAAACTGGAAAACCTTGGTCATTTTAGTGAAATCTAAAATATAGAAATACTTTTTTCTCTTAGGATTTTGAGTTACATTTAATAATTACCTTGATAAATCCTAGATAGCTTGAAAAATCCACACAAGATTAACACATGCTTTTCCCCCATATAAAATCAGAGAAATAAAGTTTTTGCTCCTTCTCTTTACATTTCCTAATTAGGTTAGTACCATCCATTCACATGATTATGGAACTGAATTCAGTTGTAAAAATGTATTTGAGGCACTGGTACGTGATCATTTACACATATTTATCTGCTGAGGAAATTCCTTGGATCCTTATTGACAATTGGAAACATTTGTTAGTTGAGAGAAACGTCTAGTACCTACACACGGCCTATTTCTTATAGCAAGGCCTCATTTCTTTTGTGAGTAAAGAGGTACTGTTAACCTTTATCCCAAATGTTGGTCTAATGGCCAAAGGAGGCTGCAAGTTGGGATAGAGGGCATATGTACAATATAAAAGAAGGTTGAAACAAATAGGTTCTGGAGAGAAGCAGCAGACAAGGAGGTCAGAGGGCCAATAAAGAGAAGGTCGTGGTGATAATGGAGACATAGCAGCCTTAAAATGTCTGAAGAGGTCAGAGTTTCTAGCCCCTCTCTTAACATGAGGGTCTACCACCTGCAGATACTGAGAACTCTTCACGAAGCTCCTCAATCCACAGTTGTGGTTGGGTTTTCTCCATTACTCCATTCCCTTTTGCTTTTTACCTTTTTAGGTGACAGTTTCTAATTCATTGAAGGCCCTCCCACCATTTCTAGGTATATGGACTGTGAAGAAATCTATAGCTTTTGCTTAATTCTATAAGTTGAATTAGAACTCCCAGATAAATTCTTCAAGTGAATTTGTTCCTCAAATTATTTCACTTTCCTAGTGTATAATTTCACTCTCCAATTAGCATTTACCCTAATTGTACTTAAATGTCTTATAAATGTTACCTCAGCTTTTTCCAACTATTATTAGAAAGAATTTCTCCTCTTTTCTTTTATGAACCAGTGCCCCAACTAACCAGATCCTTCATAATGGATTTACTAACATTATATTTTCTAAAGAACATACACATGATATTTTTAGGGTTCACACTGAGCCGTTATTGTTGAATGTCATTAACTAATTGCCAGGATTCATTGCCAGCCTCTTCAAACCCATACTTGGTAATGTTCTCTCCATCCTCCAGCCTGTTCTCAGAGCTTCCATTTACTTGAAACTATTCCTTTATTTCAAGGAAAATGTATTGATATTTATTCTTTCACTATTCCTGGAGGGCAAATTTATTGATATTTATTCTTTCACTATTGAGTCCTCACTTTTTACTTGTAACTGTACTGAGTGCTGTGAAGGATATATTGAGGAACCACATAAAAATGCTGCCCTCAACAGATACACATGCTAGTAAGATGCATGGGAGACCAATATTTTTGGATCATTGATTTTGAGAAGGCAAGATTAATGATAGACATCATTTCAAATCCACCACGAAGTAACTGTGATGATGAGAGTTAGGTTCTGGGAAGTTACACAGTTTTTTAAGATCACAGGTTTATAGCACACAGACCGCTGATTGTTATTCAGGTCTGCCTGATTCCAAATTCCATGTTCTTTCAACCATATCACATATTTACAAATTAGTATAATGCAAGGCAGAAAAGCAATCAATTATATGAGATAAAAAAGGTCAGAAGAGAAATTAGTCCAACATTTCCCTTATTCAGATTTGTGTACACAATACCTGGCATAAAGCTGGAAATTGATAGACTGTTGAGTGAATGTTCCTGTTTATTGTAACAGAAAGAGAGGGTTTACAAAAGCCTTGGGAAAGAAATGGAATTGGAGTTTTGTTTTAAAGAATGGATTGACACATTTCAGAAACTGAGAAAAGAGAGAAATTTGATGGAATGTGGGCCATAATGAATAAAGACACTGAGATATATAAATTTAGATTTAGTTTGAATACCCAGTGAATAATCAAATCTGAATAAAAGGTGTAAAAGGGTAAAGTAAATAAAACCCTTGTCTTACAGAGACACAAAATCTGATGATAAAGTATTATATATTTGCTTGTATGTGCACACATAGGGAAATAATTATTTTGTTTATTCCAAGTAAAATTATTCTCTATAATCCCTCCACAGCAATCTTGGGAGTTTCTTGGTAGAAGGAGATGTGTCATCTGAATTGGTCTGGAAAGTGTACCATTCCTTGGAAGCCTTGCAATTTTTCTTCATTTTGTGTTTTGTCATATATGAATATCTGAACATCGAATTCATATATTCATGTGTGTTTTAATATTATAACACATTCCCAGAATAGTGATAAATCACATCATCTAACAAGATAGATCTAATTTACCCTGTGGCTTAACATATGTTATGGCAAACTAGTATAGAGCACAGCTGCATCATTTTAGCAGTAATTATATTAGGTACTTAATTGTTGCTATACCACACTCCAAGTGGGGGGAGGGGGAGATAACATAGGCAATAAAATGACATAAACATTCATTTTTCAATTTTAGATAAATTTAAATTCATATAAAAATACTAGAGGCCTGATGCATGAAATTCGTGCAAGGGACTCAGTCCTCGCAGCCCTGGCTTCCTCCAGACAGTCGTTCTGCTGTTCCATCTAATTAGCATATTAGCTCTTTATTTTCTAGGATAGGGAGTTACTTGAAATCATTTTGTGAATTCACAAAATCAGGACCAGAACATCAAGGTTTAAAAAATCCTTTTGAGTGGTACTGCCTGCTCCAAGAGAGTTTGCTCTAAGGGCCAACTTCAGGGAAACATCCAAAATATCTGTCCTTCACTGAGGAGAAAGAAACATTATCTCCCAAGATGCTGCCTTTCATGGATGTTTACTCTCTCCTGCATACCTGAGTTCCTCTAACTAGTAGTTTACTCTATGTATTAGCTTCCTATATTACTGCTGAAACAAATTATCACAGAGTTAGTGCTTTGAAACAATACAAATGTATGAACTTACATGTCTGGAGGTAAGGAAGTCTTCTGGTCCTTACAACCTAAAATCAAAGTGTCAGAGAGCTGCATCCTATCTAGAGGTTATAAGGCACTTTGTGTTTTTCCAGCTTTTAGAGGCTGCCCACAGTCTTTGGCTTTTGGCCCCATCACTCAGGTCTCAGTTTTCATTGTCATCTCTCCTTCCCTGACTCCATCCCTCTACCCTTCCTCTTATAAGAGCCCTTGGTGATTACATTGGATCCATTTTTGTGAGAACCTCTTTCCACATCCCGCGTGGTTCAGGGTTCCCGGGTCAGGGTTCGGGTTCTGAAGGAGGCCGCATGCAAACAAAATGAGAGACCAGAAAACATTAATTTGGCAATATTGGGGGGCCAGGCGGGAGCCTTCCTCTAGTGGAAAGGATTGCCACTTGCTCTGGCCTTTTTCTCCCTTTTATTAAGGTTTTGGGACACACCCCTAGCCTTTAGGCAGGAAATAACAAAAGCAGAAATTAACATGAAACAAACATAGAGGTTGCTTCAGCCAACAATGTTTCAACTAAACAGTGAATAATTAGCTCTGACCTTTCAGAGCAGTTAAGGTTGACCAGCCTTCTGGCCTCCTGTTTACATCCATTTAGTAAGAACAATGTTTGGTTTCCGACACATTTTGTGTAATTCAAAATAATCTCCCATATCAAAACCCTTTCTTTAACCACATCTGCAACATCTTTTTGACATGTAAGTTCACATAATGACAAATTCTGGATTAATACATGTGTATCTTTGGAGGTGGGCAATTATCCTGCTTATCACACCCTCCATTTTTGAGCAGAAATAACATTCCCAGAGAGCCCCTGTGAAAAGGACTTATCATCTCCAATGCTGCCTTTTTTATCTTTTGACAATTAGGTGGGCTCTATTTCTAAATGTTTCCTAGATCCACCCTATGGAAGCCATTAATGGAGGCTTCTCACCTAAGGGCAAAATCAGAGGTTCAGTTGTAGAACCCAAATGCTTGCTATGGAAAGAATGAAGTCTAAATCATGTTAACTTAGCATCTAAAAATCCTAAGATACTTGGCTCTTATATGCCATGACATTTTCACATGTGTGTACAAACTTATATTTCACTATAGACACACATGGATATATACATATGTGTGATGTGCATTTATATGCATGCATGTATATAGACACATATACATAAGAAAATATATAAAATGTTTTCGTGAATAACTGAATGAGGAAATAAATTAATATATTATCTTTGTCTCCTTCCCTTTTCTTCTCCTTTCCAAACACATTTATCAATCAACCATCTTGTGACAAACATTGCTGAGAATATTAATACAAGGAGACTCTATTCTACCTTCAAGGAACATGCAATCTGATAGAGAAAAGAAGCCAACAAAAAAGAATGTATGGCAAAAAGGTGAAGGAAAAGTATGCATTGTGTGAGTTCAGAATAGGGAGCAATCATCTTATAAAATGCTTGTAAGTGTTCTAATATATGCTTATATTGCACATAAATATAAATACATTTCCATACATATTTTATACATGTATATCTACCGCACATGGACAAGGCCAGTAGGTCATCTTATTATCAGTCTTTTTTTATTATTGTTGAGGCAGAGAAGCTAAATAAATCACCCCAGATCATAAAACTCAAAGATAATGAAGCAAGGTTAAAAACACATCCCCTGATCATGAATTTATTATTCCATCTTCTCTCTCTAAAATGATAAAATGTAAAAAGAAGGAAAAAATAGGTTAAGCAGAAAAAATGCTCATGTTTGAATATCTTAGAATACAGCAATGAACACATTATCCTGGGTCCACATTCAATTACTAATTCAATACTGCCTGAGTTCAATATTTGGATTATGAATCGGACAACTCTATTAATGTAGACATTTTATACCTTAAAGTTAAATATTAATTTCCCTTAATAAATACTCTTCCCTTGTCTTCTCTGCATCAATCCACATTGCAGGCAGAGGGACAATTAGATATTCCACACACACATCAATATTTTCTATATTGAGAGTGATCTAACTCCTACCCTGGCGCCACCTTCTGAATCCAGCTTTAGACATTCCCTAGCCCAGGAAAGACTGAGACCCACTACTCAGGTTGTTGTTGTTGTTTTAATTTTTATTATTGCTATTTTCTGTTTGATATTTGACCCTTTAAAATAAATAATAACTTACAGAAGAGAAGTTAGGCACATACCGCATAGCAAACACAAATGCCTTGTGTATAGTAAAGTGAAACATGTTGCTATGTGAAAATAAGGAAAGATAAATAGAACCCTCCTTCATACATCCACAGTCTGTATATCTTGGCCTATTCCCACCCCACCCCCCACCACCATCCTATTTCTACTGACATTTTTTATCAGTGGAAATAATAGTGACCTTGCCTACTAGTTGTCGCTGTTCCGCTATCAAGAGCTAATCTTCTAATCTTTAAATAGAATGGTGAAAGACACTTTGTGCTACACTCATCCACTTTTGGTTTTTACAATTTCGGAGTTTTTAATATTTTCTAGAGACCCTGAAAGTGAACATGTAGGAAAAATGATAGCTGGGCTATAAAATTACTGTGAAGATTAAATAAAACAGGGTATGCAGAGTAACCAGTCATAGTTGGCTAATGACAACTGAAAGACTGGAGTGAAGGAGCAAGCTCAGTAGCTAGAAAATGAGCCTGCCCAATGAGCCTACCTTCCTTCCTCATTGACTGTTAGTGCCCTACCCACTGGAGACTGCACAGGAGAGGAGAGGAGATTTTTATACTCAGAATGCCCGGGCTTTCATCCCAGCTCCATCATTCACTAGCTGTGCATAATCATCAGCACATTATTTAACTTCACTAAACCTCCATTTTCTCCCAGGTTAACAAGGCTATGATAATTGCGCTTAGTTCATAGGGCTGCTGTGAAGATTAGATACAGAGGGAGAGGGAGAGAGTACATACAAAGTGTTCAGACTAGTGAGTGGTACGTGAAAAGTGCTTAGTAAATTTTGGGTAATAATACCAAGACCAGTGATTTGCGGGGGCGCTTGAATACACCTCTCCAGAAGGCGAAGAGTCAACCATTTCTGTGGTAAATGCCAGCGTGGTGACAATCGGCTCCACATTTCATGACATCTTGTCTCTGTAGTTGGTTAGTTGGTTTCAAACTGTATTGCCTGTCCTAGAGTCTCTTCCAAAATATGCAGAAATTTAAGAGAAATAGCACAAATGCTGTTGCTTTTTCTAACTCCTATAACCAAGATCAATACATCTCCAAATTATTTCTGAGTTCTGGAAAGTCCTTAGGATCCTTCTTAACATAAATCTGTATTCGTTTACTGTTGTTGCCGTAACATATCGCCCTAAATTTTATGGCTTCCAAGAACGGAAATTTATTATTTCATAGTTCTAGAAGTTCAGATTTTACGGTGTCAGCAAGATGATACCTCTGAAAGCTCCATAGGAGAGTATGTTCCTTGCCTCTTCCAGCTTCAAGTGGCTGCCACATGCCTTCAACATCTTGCTTCTGCGGTCTTCTCTCCTCTCCCTCTGAAGTCAAAGCTGCCTGTATCCTTCTTACAAGAAAAGTTGTGATTATACAGGAGTGGGATAAATTAGGTTTACAGCTGTGAATAGGTGAAATCCAGAATTTATTCTTGTATGATTATTTATTTGTTATTATATTATTTATTATTATTATTAACCTACATTTGCCCACTCCTGTATGTAGGTCCACCCAGGTAACACAGGATAGTCTCTCCATCTCAAAACCCGTGATTTAATTCTATCCACAGAGTCCCTTTTGTCATATAAAATAATGTTCACAGGTTGCAGAAAGTAGAAAAATAGCTTAAGCTCAAAAGAAGTAATAACATTAAAAAGTAGAAAACACAGCCCAGCTGGTGTGCTTCAGTGGTTGAAGGTTAGTCTGTGAACCAGGAGGTCACAGTTATTCCCAGCCAGGGCATATTCCTGGGTCACAGGCTCAATCCCCAGTAGGAGGTGTGCAGTAAACAGCTGATGGGTGATACTCTTTCATCATTGATATTTCAATCTCTCTCTCTTTCTCTCCCTTCCTCTCTGAAACCAATAAAAAATATATGTATTTTTTAAAAGTAGAAAACACAGAATAGGTATAATGCATAATGTAGTTTCTGTGTGTATATATATGTGTGTACATATATGGGTGTACACACCTTTAGATGACATTTTTCTTCAGGAGAGAGCCTACATTTATCCTTTCTTTGTTATCACTGAGATAAGGTCTGTAAAGCCCAAGCTGGCATACAGCAAGCGCCGCATATGTTTATCTGACAGTCTAATTGATTTAGATACTCCAGGTGTACTCTCATTGTCATTTCCATTTTGTGCCACGAGAGTTAGAACAACTACCATTATAAATGCATCCTTTCAACCCTTCTTTCCTCATAATGAATAGAAACGTAAACATTTATGTTTTAATTTTCAAAAATGAAGGTCATAGTGAAATGTTTACAAGCCCATTAAATAAATGCTGTATATGTAAGCAATAGAGTGTGTGGAAATAATTTCCAGCTATTTTGCCTATGGTCCTACTCTCTGAAAATGTGTGAGTTAATGTAAAGGAAGGTGTTAGGTAGAATAAAATCAGTAGGGAGGCCAGCAGCTCCATGCCCTTTGCTCCTCAGCTGACTGTTTTACACATGGGGACATGGATATGAAGGTTGGTACCCTGTCTCTAAGTGCTGCTCGTTGAAAAATGACCAGCTTTGCCTTTTGATAAAGAAATGCAAATAAAGATCATGTTTGGTTCATTATTAATTATATTTTTCTTAAATAAAAAATTATTTTATATACTTTTATTAGAGGCCTGGTACATGAAATTCATGCATGGGGTCTAAGGGTGGGGGGACGTGTTCCTCAGCCCAGCCTGCATCCCTCCAATCTGAGACCCTTCAAAAGATGTCCAACTGCCCATTTAAGCCCGATCCCTGTATAATAAGGCCTAAAGGGACAGTCGGACATCCCTCTCACAATCCAGGACTGCTGGCTCCCAACTGCTCAACTGCCTGCCTTCCTGATTGCCCCTAACTGCTTCTGCCAGCCAGATCTCCCCCAACTACTCTACTGTCAGCCTGATTGATGCCTAACTGCTCCCCTGCCAGCCTGTTTGTCCCTAACTGCCCTCCCCTGAAGGCATCGTCACCTCTAACTGCCCTCCTCTGCAGGCCTGGTCACCCCTAACTGCCCTACCTTCCAGGCCTGGTCCCCTCAACTGCTCTCCCCTGTAGACCTGGGTCCCCAGCAGCTACCCTTCCCTGCAGGTCCGGTTGCCCCCAACTGTCTTCCCTTGCAGACCTGGTCCCAACTGCCTTCCCCTGCTGGCCTGATCACTCACAAGTACTCGCCCCTGCAGGCCATCTTGTGGCAGCCATCTTGTGTCCACATGGAGACATCAATCTTTGACCACACGGGGGCAGCCATCTTGTGTGTTGGAGTGATGGTTAATTTGCCTAATACTGTTTTATTAGATAGGAGGATAGAGGCCTGGTGCACGGGTGGGGGCCAGCTGGTTTGCCCTGCAGGCCACCCCATGGATCAGGGTGGGGGTTTCCTTGGGGCATGGGGTGGCCTGGAAGACGGGCCTGTGGTGGTTTGCAGGCCAGCCACATACACCAGTGACCCAAGCAGAGGCCCGGGTATCTGGGATTTATTTATCTTCTATAATTGAAACTTTGTAGCCTTGAGGAGAGGCCTGGGCCAGCCAGGGTGTTCAGGAAGCTTGCGTAACTCCATTGCCAGGGAAACCCAAGCCTCTTGCTCGCTCCGTGGCTGCAACCATCTTGGTTGGGTTAATTTGCATACTCAGTCCTGATTGGCTGTTGGGCATGGCTTGTGGAGCAATAGTCAATTTGCATATTACTCTTTTATTAGATAGGCTTATTTGGTTTAAAAGTATGGATATCAATTGATGTTTGTACTGTTTGTGCTTTCTACATATGGATTACTGAAGCTAAGTATTTTAGTGGTTTTAGGAGTCCATGGAGTCTTAAGGGTACTGGATTATTCATAGGAATAGTACAATTGAATAGTCAATTGAATAGTACAAAAGAAAAGGAGTTAGTAACTTTTTAATGAGAAAAGTTTAAAGCATTTGCACATCTAAGGGAAACATTTGAACTCTTACATCCCAGTTATTATGGCCATTATAATGACTCTATAGAAGCATGTTAGCATTCGATCAACCCCGTGGACCTCATACTATGTACTACCAGTGGTCAAAGTATTTTTAACAACATTTGGCACAAATTTTGCAATTTCTTTGACTACAGTTAGTAGAGCATTGTCTGAGACAATCAAGACTCTATGTATACCGCTTATAGAGATGCATAGCTGCCCCCGGACCATGGATGATGTATTTATGTATTATGTACTTTTTAAGCTTGAAATCCAGTCTCAAATAGTAATACAAGATCCTCAGCAGCTGATGTTTTTTCACAGAGCTACTAAGGAAGAGAGTAAACTCAGCCTATTAAAAAATATTCCCCCCACCTCTCATCACAATGTGTCTACCATTATCCCACCTTATCTAGCTTGTTAGTTTCTTGATGAATTTAATTGTCAGGCTGTCATATCCTGTGTTCTGCTTACCATGAAGACTCTCTAGTATGTGAAATGCATCTTCTAGGAGATTCTGACAAATAAATTATGTCATTCAAACTTAGGGTACAGCTGCTATCTAGACAAGAATGTCAATGAAATCAAATTTAACTGTGCAACATGCTAATAAAATAAGGAAATCCCAGCATTCCTCTTCAAAATGATAACAGCCTGACCCATATTTAGTCTCACTCTCTGTAGAAATTGGTGTTTTCCGTAAGTTTTTGAGACTAAAACCAATAGATATAAAGCAGAAAGAAATGATGGATGTTAAGAAAGGAAGATGGCTCCTAATGGGTTAGAAAAATGGCACCCCTGTGTTGTCCACGTGCTATTGGTGAGCTCGCAGCATTTTGTAACTTTATTTTATGCTGAAACAATTCTATTTCTTTCAGCAACAGCAGATATAATTTCTGTATCTATCATTAGAATGGCTCTATACCTTCATTAATCCACACATCATAAAACAGAGAGTGGTTTTTGTACCTCCTCCAATTACTCATTGCCCTGTTCAAGAAAAGAAAGCACCGTTAACGGCTGGTTCCAAAATTAGACTAAAGCCTAGGATCTTCAGGATGCATCCAATTAGAAAGGGAAGATGAAAGAGATGGAGTTTCTATTGCCACTATTTCTTGAAACCCCTGATTACATTGTTAGGCTTTGGAACAAATCAGAAATGCACATTCCAGTATTGGATGTGGAATGGGGCTGGGTTTGAAAGTCGCAGCTCAAAACAGAACTGAAGATTGAGTCATTGCTCTCAGAGGAGCCCCAGTAATATCTTAATCTTTAATCTGTTGGATATGTCTTCAAAAGGCTCTCTCTTTCCTCTGTACGTAACACTGCTTTTATTTGTATTCAAAATGTGTTGGAAAGAGGGAAGAGGCATTTATAATGACATAATAATAACCCCTTTAGTCCTTAAGTAATATGGGCCTCGATGGAATTGTAATTTTTGGTGATTTTCTAAAATTGCTGTGGTATGAAGAATACTAGGTAACATGTACTATAAATGTAAGGCCACTGATGAGCTGATAGACTGGCCACTGGCTAGAACATAAAAACTGAGAGACTCAGAAGATACTGTGCTAAGAGAAATTCTGATGATTTAGACCCATCAACAGTTTTGGAAATTGTGGATTTTAACTGTCTCATGAAACAATATGGGACATAATACTAAGAATACAGGACTGATAATTTAATCCTGGGGAAAGGGGATAAATAATCAAAGTAGTAAATATAATCATAAATAAGATTTGAATGGTGAATATACAACACTCCATCTCCCACCTTATAAGACATCATCAATTACCAAAAAACTCTCATGAATATCTCAGAACCTGTTGTAAGAAAAACCTCCAAGCAAACATTCCCAGCCTTTCAAATGAAAATCTATGTGTAATCTCTGATCTCTGACCATAGACAGCTTATCTCACAGCCTGACCCTTAATATAACGTGTCTGTTTAAAGCGAACATAACTTTTAAAAAATGGCATTTTCATCAAGTACTTGGAACCTTCCCTGTCACTGCTTTTAGAATAGCTAGTGTCTATTTGTTACTTTACCGTGTATTAACATTTGCATATAAGGTTTTAAAATTTACACAATTGCTTCATAAATATTACCTTTTGTGATCCTTACAACAACCATATAAGGTAAAGCAAATGTCATTATTACTAATCTAAGATTTAAAAGCAAAAACAACAAACCAGTGACCAAAAGAAATCAATAAAGCAGCTGCTTTTGTATATTTGAGAACATGCTCAAGGTTAATTTTTGTAAAAAGACCAGCTGTTAAAATAACGTTTGGGCGTAAATTAGTAATGTCTATTCCAATAGGAGCATCTAAGAATTCTTTGGCTGCATCTAGAAAGGGTCTTCCTAGTTTTCCCAAAGTTTTACGTGGGTCCTTTTTGTAATTGAGAGCTGCCTTGTCTAATCCAACAAGTCTGCCATAAATAGTACCTCCAGGTGCCAAAAGTGACACAATGATATTTCATGGGGAAAAAAAATGCCTTTCTCATCCTTCAGGGAAATTTTTTTACACTGAAGCAGGATATTTAATTACTCATCTCTCTATGTGACTGGCTATAAATATTAGGTAGCTACCTTGCCTTACTATAATGATGTATAATATTTCCCTTTATCATAACCTGTATTGTATATCATTCAAAAGGTGTCAGGAAGAATGTGTGGTCAAAAATAATGAATTTCTTAAAAATTAAAACAAATGCCAGAACCGGTTTGGCTCAGTGGATGGAGTGTCGGCCTGCGGACTAAAAGGTCCCAGGTTCGATTCCGGTCAAGGGCATGTACCTTGGTTGCGAGCACATCTCCAGTGTGGGGCGTGCAGGAGGCAGCTGGTCGATGTCTCTCTCTCATGGATGTGTCTAGCTCTCTGTCTCTCTCCCTTCCTCTCTGTGAAAAATCAATAAAATATCTTAAAAAAAATTAAAACAAATATCTACCATATGACCCAGTCACAACACTCCTATGTATTTATCCAAGAGAAATGAAAACATGTTTACAACAGTCTTGTGCATGATTATCCAAACAGCATTACTTATAACACTAGAGCAGTGGTTCTCAACCTTCCTAATGCTGCGACCCTTTCATACAGTTCCTCATGTTGTGATGACCCCCAACCATAAAATTATTTTTGTTGCTACTTCATAACTGTAATTTTCCTACTGTTAATGAATCATAATATAAATATCTGTGTTTTCCGATGGTCTCAGGCTCTACAGCAGTGGTTCTCAATAGGTTGAGATCCTTAGCAGGGTCACCTAAGACTGGTTCTCCCAGTTAGGTTGGGTATTTATGAGTATTGGGTGTGCACAAAAGATGATAGGGTCATCTAAACCTTGACTCCTAGTGAGGCTAGAGATTTCTGTCTGAGACTCAGAGAATCCTCAGGCCCAATTCTTCTTTGGGCAGAATTAGCTACTTCCATTCTACAAGACTCACTAGGGCCTCCTCAAAGAGAGGAATGAGGTGTCCTATGTCAGAAAAACAAGACTCAATAGGAACCCCTCAAAGAGAAGAATGAGGTGCCCTATATCTGAAAGAAGTGAGGGGATTTTTCTTGATAACTTAATTGGTGTCAAGCAATTGTTAGACTTTTCCAGACTTATCTCACAGGAATGTTATTTCTATGTCTCTTTAAAGTAGAGAGGAAAACAAAAAAAATAGGAAACTAAGATAACTCAGGTTAGTGAATCTTGAAAAATTCTTGTTTTTACAATCTTATCTCACAACAGTGTGATTTCTACATCCCTTTATTATGCCCGAACACTTTCTAGAGGTTGAAAAAGAGAAAGTAGATAGAAAAAGAGGGGAAAATAAGGTAACTCAATATGATTAACTTTAAGAATTTCTTTTTTAATGGCTTAATAGTAAATTGAAGTTGTTTTCTTTTCCTAAACTCTCTAACTTTTAAACTTTTAAACACAGCCTTGAGAGCTGCCATCTGACTTGCTGTTTAGATGATATTTAATGCAGTTTTCAGTGCTTGCTTTCAGGCACTCTGCCATGTTTCCTTGTTTTGAGAATCATATGGTTCTGAGTTATTTTATTTCCAGCCCTCTTTAAACTTGTAAAAAGATCACAGAGGACTAATACACGTGAGACTGGGGAATATAATATATGTATCTACAGAAACCATTTCAATTAGTGGACACTAAAATAAATATAAATTAATGTACTTAATTATTACAGATGGGCTCTCAGCGATTGTCAAGAGCTAGCTTTGAGGTAGCTTCTTTTTCTCCCTTTCTTTCTGTAACCAATCAATATTCTCGAGCATGTGGTATATTTCAGGACCTGGGGAAATACAGAGGGTCATGGTCCTGCCCTTAGGAAAGCATGTGAATAGACTCAGGAGAGGGTGATTGGAATGTGCAGAGAATGGTGACATGACATGGCAAACATAGGAGTGATGGGACACAGAGGGAAGGTGATGCATGACACACTACAGGCAGAGCTCACAACTGCTATGACATTTCTGACAAGGTGTCCATCCATCCAGTGCCACAGGATAGATGGATGGTGAAACGAGATGACGTGAAAGGCTTTGGGCTTCTCATTTTAGCATAAGATGGAATCGGAATTAGTCGTGTTTCTTGAGATGCAAGAGGGATTTGAGTTTACACAGTTCACTGCAGTGGTGTTCTCCTTTTCAAATACTGAAAATGCAAGGGGAAGAAGAAACAATTCTTTTTTTATATCATTGAGATTTCTATTCAGAACAACATCAGCTGATTCAAATAATTTTATCTGATGCTAATCAGGCAAGAACTAGGCAGCATACCACTCATGACTTAATTAGAAAGTAATATTAAAATATAGCAATTTAATTGCAATTAGTGCTGTAATAATTTATTTATTAAATGCCAGTGTATGCATTTGTATTTGACAATCACTTACCTTCAGTCTGATACTGTGTGTGCCCCATTAAACTATAAACTACAAGGTCATTAACCTGCAATTCCACTTGTGACCATGCTATTAAGTAGCATCTAGTTTCTTCTCTGGTTGAAATACAATTGCCAGATCATTTATCTGTAACTATTTAATTTCCCTGTGATCTTCCAAAAGCTCTTATTACTGCTAATTAAGCAGGTGTGACCTGTGCCGAAAACAGGTGGCCCTCCATGAACATCTGGCGAGGATCCAGAATTGGGTCAGGTCTCATTAGTGCTCTCATTTGCCTCTTATTTGCATTTGGTCATTAATGATTATGGCAGCTCAATGCATGTTTTCAGGTTCAGGATCATCAGAGTTTGGGAGACTTTAAAGAGAGCACTTGGCACATGACCAAGAACGCCATGGATAGACTTTGGAAGCAAAGCACTCCTGCTTCTGAAGCATGAAATTTGCTATTTAAAAATAGGAAAATTTATTTTTGCATAAATGAAATACTAGTTTTGGTCTAAACTGTTATTTTCTTCTGAGTCAACTACTTCCTATCTTAATTGACTTGTGATGAAGCTTTTACTTATCTCTGAGCCCCCACACTGCCCTGCATTCCTATCATATTTTTTCAGCATTGATTGGTTCACGAGGCATCCAGAGACTCCTGAGCAATGTGAATTTCAACCTCAGAGCCCAGCTTTGCCACAAGATGATTTGAACAGTAAGATGGTGGTATTCAGTAGTGCTTAATATAGAGAATAGAGGCCCAATGCACAAATTCATGCACAGGTGGACTCTGCTCAGCCTGCCCCAATCAGGGCCAATTGGGCCAGGCCAGCCAGGGGAAGGGCTGCGGGCAGTTGGCCGGCTGGCCACACCCCCTGGTTGAACTCCAGGTTGAACTCCCAGTTGAGGGGACAGTTTGCATATTAGCCTTTTATTATAAAGGACTATAGGCCTGGTGCATGAAATTCATGCATGGGAGTGTGAGTCCCTCAGCCCAACCTGTATCCTCTCCAATATGGGACCACCTACTGGGATTAGGCCTAAACAGGCAGTCAGACATCCCTCTCACAATCCAGGACTGCTGGCTCCCAACTGCCTACCTTCCTGATTGCCCCTAACTGCTTCTGCCTGCCAGCCTGATCAACCCCTAACCACTCCCCTGCCAGCCTGATTGATGCCTAATTGCTCTCTTGCCAGCCTGTTTACCACTAATTGCCCTCCCTTGCAGGTTTGGTCACTTCTAACTACCCTCCCCTGTAGGCTTGATAGCCCCCAACCTCCCTCCCTTGCAAGCCTGGTCCCTCCCAACTGCCCTTCCCTGCTGGCCTGATCACCCACAGCTGCTCTCCCTTGCAAGCCTGTTCCCTCCCAACTGCCCTCCCCTGCTAGCCATCTTGTGTCCACATGGAGGCAGCCATCTTTGATCACATGAGGGCGGCCATCTCATGATTTGGAGTGATGGTCAATTTGCATATTACTCTTTTATTAGATAGGATAGAGGCCAGAACCAGCTGGTTTGCCCTGAAGGGTGTCCCATATCAGGATGGGGGTTCCCTTGGGGGATGGGGCAGTCTGGGTGAGGGGCCCGTGGTGGTTTGCAGGCTGGCCACGTCCCGCAGTGACCCAAATAAATAATTTTGAGATGTATTGATCTTGATTATATGAGTTAGAAATTATTTTTCTTCTATAATTGAAACTTTGTAGCCTTGAATGGAGCCAAGCCTTCTGCTTGCTCAGTGGCCACAGCCATTTTTATTGGGATTTATTTATCTTCTATAATTGAAAGTTTTTAGCCTTGGGTGGAGGCCTAGGCCAGCCAGTGTATGCTGAAAGCTTGGCTTCCTCCATTACCAGGAAAACCTAAATCTCCTGCTTGCTCCATGGCTGCAGCCATCTTGGTTTGGGTTAATTTGCATACTATCTCTTGATTGGCTGGTGGGTGTGGCTTGTGGGTATAGTGGAGTGATGGTTAATTTGCATGTTACTCTTTTATTAGATTGGATAGCTGTCCAGATTGTGAAGAGAGAGCAGGTCACAGAGTGAACAGCTATTTAGAGAAAACCTTTCTGTAAGTGTCATGATGTATATTGGGAATTTATTATTGGGCATCAGTAATATTCCAGGGACTGCATGGGGTTTCAGGACTACAGTGGTGGAAACAATACTAGTATATATGATCCGTATTCTCTTATTATTATAATCTAGCAGTCTCTCTTTTTTAAAAACATTTTTATTGATTTCAAAGAGGAAGGGAAAGGGAGATAAAAAAAATCAATGATGAAAGAGAATCATTGATTGGCTGCTTCCTGCATGCCCCTCACTGGAATCAAACCTGAGACCCTTTAGTTTGTAGGTTGATGCTCTATCCACTGAGCCAAACCAGCTAGGGTTAGTAGTCTCTTTTTCTAATCAGATGTCCAAATAAAGCTAATGATTAAATTGTGAGTTGAAAAAATCAGATCCAATTCCCTATTATTGAATACTTCTCTCCACTGTCCCTTGTGATTGGCAGAACATTTCAACTTAAGGGGGTAGAAAGTGCTTTAGCAATGTACACAGAGTTATTATATTTATATTTAGAAACTCAATACTATAGCAACCATTTCAGCCCAGCCACTAAGGGTTCAAATTCACCACCAGTTCAATTTCCACCAGTTCATATTCAAGGAGGCTGAATACATACTTTGGTTTCATGATAGTGACATATCAAGTCCCCTGGGGACCTGAAGTGGATGCCAACTTCATGACTTTATGAAAAAGTTTGGGAGAAATGAATGCAATTCAAGTTGACTACACATCATATATACGGGTTCTTTTTTCCTGGGCCCATCGGATAATTCTGTGGACTTCCTCTTAGCAAGTAAGTAAATAATTGGCCCCAATACATATATGACACCAGGATATATTTAAAGAGCTGGGTCAGCTTAATGTTTGATCATCCTCTGAAATCCTATTTTAGAATGTGACCAGCATCTTGATTTTTATTCTCTGTCTTACCATTGGCTTTTAAACAGGTTGAGGCAAAAGTAGGTTTACAGCTATTCCTATGGAAAATAATACAATAATTAATAAATTCTATATAATAAAAGCCTAATATGCAAATCAACGAACAGCTGAATGAACTGTCGCTATACGTGCATTGACCACCAGGGGGCAGATGCTCAATGCAGGAACTGCCCCCTGGTTTTCAGTGCACTCCCACAGCGGGAGCACTCTGTTCAGCCAGAATACAGGCTCATGGCTGGCAAGCACAGCAGCAGTGGCAGGAACCCTCCTGCCTCCACTGCAGTGCTAAAGACCCTCCAGGGGACATCCCCTGAGGGGTCCTAGACTGTAAGAAGGTACAGACCGAGCTGAGGTATCTCCCTTCCCCATGAATGTCATGCACTAGGCCTCTAGTCCTATTGAATAAAAGAGTAATATGCAAATTAACCATGACTCCACTACACCCACAAGCCATGCCCACCAGCCAATCAGGAGCAAGTATTAAAAGAAACCCAACCAAGATGGCTGCAACCACAGAGCAATCAGGAGGCTTGGGTTTTTCCAGTGATGGAGGAAGCCAAGCTTTCTTCACATCCTGGCCTGCCTTGGCCTTCTCCACTCAAAGCTACAAAGTTTCAATTGTAGAAGATAAATCCCACTTACCAGGGCCTCCGCTTGGGTTGCTGGGGTGCGTGGCTGCCTGCAAACCACCACAGGCCCCTCGCCCAGGGCTGCCCCATGCCCCAAGGAAACCCCTACCATGATTGGGGATACCCTTCAGGGCAAACCAGCCAGCCCACACCCATGCACCAGGCCTCTATCCTATCTAATAAAAGAGTAATATGCAGTGACCATCACTCAAACACACAAGATAGCTGCCTTCCTGTGGACATAGATGGCTACCAGAAGATAGCCAGCAAGGGGAGGGCAGTTGGGAGGGATGAGGCCTGCAAGGGATGGCAGTTGTGGGCAGTCAGGACAGCAGGGGAGGGCAGTTTGAAGGGACCAGGCCTCCAAGGGAGGGCAGTTGGGGGTGATCAAGCCTTCAGGGGAGGGGAGTTAGGGGTCACCAGGCTGTCAGAGAAAGGAAGTTGGGGGCAACCAGGCCTGCAGTTAGGAGGGGCCCAGGCCTGCAGAGAAGGGCTGTTAGGGGTGACCAGGCCTGCAGGGGAGGGAAGTTGGGAGTGACTGAGCCTACAGGGAAGAGCAGTTGGGGGGGGGGGGCCACCCAGACCTGGATTGTGAGAAGGATGTCCAACTGCCCGCTTAGGCTCAATTGGGCAGTTGGACATTGCTCAAGGAGTCCCACACTGGGGAGGGAGCAGGCTGTGCTGAAAGATACACCCTCCCCCGTCCACGAATTTTGTGCACCAGGCCTCTAGTAATAATATAAGAAGAAACTCTGTGTTTCATGTACTCATAACTGTAAATCTATTTTTGCCACACTCTGTATATGTTAGAGGCAGCTTGCCAATTAATTATCTGTATAAAGGACCAAGTTGCATCTGAGAAAGAACTCATTCTTGCGTAGACAGTTTTTCTTATAAAGCCATCAAAGGAGAGAGGATTGAGTATCAGGACAGCATGGAAGGTTTAGGGCATGCTCCCATCAGGGCTCTGGTCATTTTTTTCTTCTTTCCTCTCACTAGATTTTATGAGCTTGAACAATATAGAACATGTATTACTCATCTTTATATTCCTGGTATCTGCCATAGTATCTGCTCCATGGTAGGCACTCAGTAAATATTTTTGAATAAGTAGGCACTTCAGGGTTAGGATGAAGCTTAGATAAAGGAATGGAATTAGAGTGTTGTTTTTTTCTGTGTGCTAGGCACTGCCCTAGCTAGTTTACATACATTATATCTTTCGCTTGGGAAGCAGGTGATAACCTCATTATCATTTTCTTCAGATGATGAATTTAAGACTCAGAAAAGCTAAGTGAATTGGTAAGGAAGCATCTGCTTATGATACTTCCTTTAGAGCCACCAGGATTATGTGGGTCTAAATCTCATGGTGTCCTTAAAATATTCTTGTACTGATTTCAACCTGAGTCTCTAGCTGAGTCTTTAGGGAACAGTACAAAACTGAGATAGTGTGCCAGACTCAATGATATTTAAAACACTGATGTAGAAGAATTAACTCAAAATATTGTGACTAGGAAATACGTTGCATGCTAGATTTTAGTGAGCTTAGAATCTCTTACTAGTAGAATCTGAATTTAAAGATAAAAGCATCTTATAAATGTCATTGAATCAATTGGTATCTTGCTTCTATTAGATTCTAGGGTATATGTAAATATGCTGCTGTTGTTGATGTAATGATATATCTGTCTTAGCAGCAAAAAGGAAGCCATCTTGATATTATTTCTGTGTCTGAATTCAGTTGTGACTAAAGATCTATCTCCAATGTCTAAGTTTTATTGGGTATAAGTAAATTTCCTTTTGTTGTTTGTTTTGTTTTCCTGTTAAGCTTTATTTGAGGTTGTCTTTTTCTCATTTTAAATTAAAAATCCTGGTAAATATAGATATAAGCTGTGTACCAGTTCTAATTCTATGGTTTTTCCCTAGACCATCCAGTGACAATGGTATACCAGTTGGAGTTAGAAATGTATATGCCTTTATATCCTGGTCTGGAATTGACATGAATTTTTCTGATTTTGAATTCTTTACATCAAAACTGGTCTTTGGACCAGTTAAATTCTACCCTCTACCCCAGCTCTATTAAGATATAACTGCAAATAAAATTGTAATATATTTAAAGAATACATTGTGATGATTTGTTAAACATGTACATTATGAAAGCATTTTTCCCATCTAGTTAATTAACACATTCATCCCCTCTAATATTGGTATATACATATATGTTGACATGTATTCACTTGTATTGAAATGTATATGAGAACATGTAAGTTCTACTTTCTTCACTTTTTTCAATGATACAACACAATGTCCTATAAAATAACTGTGTTATGTAATATGTTCAACTATAGCAAGATTAGTACTTGGTGCTTTATGTCTTAGGAAGCAGAAACTTAATATGAAGAGCAGATGGCTAAAATTATTGTGGAAACATAATAACATAAATGGCAAAAGGAAATTATCCAGCATCAAAAGGAAACGTTAGCAAAGCAAACAAGGGAGCAATGACAGTTTTAAAAACGCAGCTATGAATGAAGATTGTGTCTTGGAAAAAGAAAAAGGAAAATACCAATTTGCTATAGAAGTGAAAGACAAAGAAATAGGAGGATTGAATGAAATATTAAAAGCATGACAGTTTTCTAAATACACTTTCCAGAAGTCAGTTAGTGAAAGGAAACATGTCCAGTTGCATACATCTTCTGACTAAAGGAGGTCATCTGAAACACTGGATGAAATTGAGAAACACTGTGCTACAACAACATGTCAATTTGGATCAGTAAAACGAAATCAGGAAAAGTTAGAATAGAATGAAAGAGCCCCAGGAAGAGGCTGTTACTGTGTAACATCTGATTTGGCCTTTTGCTATCATCCCAGAGAAGACATTCCTAGGAATAGACAAAAGAGAAATGAAAATAACCTTTTTTTTTGCGAATATAACTGTGTGTCCGAATCAATGAACATAAGAACCTGCCCAACTTTGAACTCTTCTTATGTGAAAGACTAAAGTGTCTTCTTATTTGATGGTTTTAGTGCTGTTGTCTGATACTGGTAAGTAATATTGCATCTCAAGTGATATTGAAAGTTTGTGTTTTCCATTATAGAATATTGTATTTTTGCACAAAATAAGAGAGGTTTAAAATATATTATTTTTATTAAATCTTTGTTCACTTTTTAAGTGAACTGATGATCAAATAAATTCCACTGTCTCCCTGAAAAAAAACTTACTAGACAATAGCTTTTATAGTGTAGCACAAGCATGTCAAACTCACGGTAGGTGGGTCACATGTCTCGTTTAAATAAAGGAGGCAAGCGGCCCAGCTGCCACGAGTTTGACATGCTTTGGGTAGCACCGTATAACAGTGTAATACAGTATAATCAACAGTAGTCACCAAGCTATATATTGGATACTCAGACCATACTCATCTTATAGCTGGAAATCTGTCCTCTTTGACCAACCTCCCCTTAATTATTCCGCCACTTAAATTCTGAATTATGTTCAGGTCAAAGATCTTGAGAAGTTTTCTCTGTATAATTACCAATTTGAACCCCTTCCTCTAGGGTGAACTGAGACATCTGTGAATTTTCATAACTGAATTTTTCATGAATTATTTGGACAACTCCTTTATTCATACTGCCTAAGTATTCAGCATGCACTGGCCTTTCTTACTGAACATGATAAGAAAAAGGCATCTATGGGTCTAAGAGTTTTCTGACATTTGGATGTATTCTCACTTATTTGTCCTCCAGATAATCCCTGCAGTTTTTGGCCTAAATCTATCTACCTTACTGAGAATTATAATACACATAATATTATGGAGTATAATAAGACTGATTTTAAATAAGAATATAAAGTCACCCAAAAACAATAATGTTAAAGTAACATTTTGAACACCCTTTATTAGGTTTTGGAATATTGCTGTGTTTTCTTTTTTTTCCTCTTTAACTCTATTCAGAAGATCTGGTATGTTTTTATGATTAATTATGTTAACCATGTTTCATGATTCTGTAAAATTATAATGATAATTTAGATGCACAATCATTTATCACCCATGCACAGAGGTACCTCTTTTTTTCTCTAGTTTGCACTTTGCTAGTTTAATATAAAACCTAACCTGATAATTTATCAACTTTAAGTATCGTGGGATGAGAAGTTGAACTCAATCATCAAAACCCTCAGCTTAGAGATCATATTATCCAAGGTAAAAATAGAATTCTCCATGTGATAAATGAGTTTTGTTTGAAGATTGGTAAGTACATTTAATAAAAAAATTTTATTAGCTTCATGAAAATGAATGAATTGAATGTCAATTTGTAACTGGTCATAAATTTGATTATTTACTTGACTTAGATGTTTGCATACTTCCTACTGGTCATTTTTCCTACATATTCAATGTAAACTTTTTCAGCAAATTCCATAGTTATGTACACTAATTTACTTTGCAGGAAACAACTAGACACAATTCAAGATGATTCTATGACATATAAACATGCTTTCTAAATTAAATACCAAATGTGTGACCCAAACAACAATTGCATTGAGTCATGAGCTGAGTACTACTGACAGGTTAGAAAGGATTCTTGAAATTATATGCATATGTCTACAATTATATGTATATGCACCTTCTGCTAAGTGTTCATCACTTTCACATTATTCTTAATGAAGTCCATGATCCATACCATCTAAATTCTATTGACATCATCGTTTCTCCATAGGTAAAATTGAAGAAAATAAGTTTTATTGTCCCTAAATTTCATTCCACCACTCAGATTCTGTCTATCCATTATGTATTCACTGAGTTTCTTCTTGCCTTTCTTTCTTCCCTTTTTCATGTAATCAAACTCAGTCACTTGTTACATGAAAGTAAGTTCTACTGAGGAGGAGTAACTCTCCAAAAGTCTTACGGTTTGTTTCTCTCTGGTTTGGAAGGCGGTTGTGGTTAAGGTGTTTTAAAATCAGATTTTTCCAAATGAATATTTTATATAAAGTTGTTGGAATAGAGTACTGAGAGTGACAATACCCAGGCAGAAGTAAGACAAACCTGAAGAATTGACATAATGCAATACATTCACTAAGCCAGAAAGAGAAGTTGGGATTTTTAACAAAGAGCTAGAAAATTTATAGGAATCTAGGAAGTGGTGTCAGACATTGTAGAATAATAGAAATGATCAAAATAGAAGGTCAAGGCAGACAGCTTGCTTGGCAATTGCTTGGAAGAGTAACATAGTGGATGTCCATAGATTAAGTTGCATGGGAGAGCTCCTGATTGTGAAGGTTGTAGCACTAAGCTCAAATCTATTGCTCTGTCACCTCCCTTCCATCCTGCTCCTCACATACAAGTTAAATTCAAAAACTACTTAGGAACTGAAAGCTTCTGGAATGAACTAACATAAAGGAGGTCAACTGGTGCTTTGGCAATGAGGTGGCACTGGCCTATGCTAACAAATGCAGAGGAGAGGAGATTGCAAGTTCCACTCAGAGTGCACATGGTATTCACTAAGCATGAAGACAAAGCCTACCCCGCTACTTCCCACAGAGTAGAAAGGGGGCCCATGTCCGAGTGGGCCAGTCTCTTCATGCCTGTGAGGTGTCTCCATCCTGGGAGGGCTCTCACTTGGCTTTCCAGAGCTACTGGCTACCCGATGCCTGAAATACTGGGAGGGAATTCATGCTGGAGAAATTCCCACCACTAAGGCTTAGGCAGAGTGTGAAATCATTAAGTAAATAGGAAAAAAGTGATATGGGGGGAAATGGTAGAGGATTCCAGAAGCTCAGTGACACAAATTCAGTCAACTCAAATTATTTCATCACTAAGCAGTTGCCTCATAACAAAATGCAGGGATATGCTGTACATTTTGGGTTTGGCTCAGAATTTAATTAAATTAAGGATGTGGTAGGACTTTGTAAAGCTCTTTATAAACGTTAGCTTATTTATGTAATATCTGTCCCTGGGACTTGCAAGACCCAGAGACCAATCTTTTCAGGTTGAGCTTGCAGACAGTAAACAGATCGATGCTCAAACAGGGCACAGTGGGAACCTCTCTCTCTGCCACTCGTCCCTACAGAGCATCTGGAAGCAGCCGAGCATCCTGAGCCAGCTCCCAGCATGGGCCCATCAGAACTCCTCCGGGCCCTTTCCTGGGCAGGAGGGATTGAGAGGAGACAGCAGGGGCTGAACCCAGGAGGGATCGCAACTTGTGAGCCTGGTGGTGGAACACACTGACCTCCCACCTTCTGTCTTGAGTGAAGGAGACAAATTTAGCTTCTTTGAGGGGGAAAAAAAGGACCCAGTGTCAGCAATGTCAGTATCTGTGGGAGTCTGAGCAGCATCATGCCTTGGGAAGGGATTTGCATTTGGAGGTCGGAGGTCTGGTCACCAGGCTGGTCTCTCCATGAACTCACCTTGTAATAGTCAGGAGTTCATTGGATCGCTGTTTTCCTGTTTGAATAAAAATGGGATGTAAGATTCTGTTCTTTCTTCCTTCTGAATTGTTATGAAGTTTATGTGAAAATTGTAAAAAGCCACAATGTTATAGACAAGTGGGTCTTCCTCCTATATTACTTATAATTCAGTGAAATCTATTTCTATGTATGAAATGCTAGATTAGCTAGATTACGCCTACTTCTGATCCAAAAACAAAAAACAAAAACAAACCCAGCAGCACTGCAGAAGACATGATTTCTAAATTTGTATTTTGGGGATGATATGTAGGAGTTGAAAGAGTGTACACTTTAGAAATAACAGACTTGAGTTTAAATCCCTTTTAATTATTTACTTGCTAATCTTGAATGATTATCTTAAACTGCCTGGGGTTCATTTGCTTCATGACTATAGTTTATGACTATAAAATGGTCATAAGAATGCGAGAATTGGTATGGTAGAATTGCTACCAGGTGAAGACTATATGCCATACCTTGCTCCCAATAGATCATTAACACAGTTCCATTCACACTGTATAATGTTTAAATGGAACACATTAGCAGTGTGAATGTCAAGTTCTTATCGGACATCTGGCTTTTTCTGCTGTTTAGTTGTTTTTTTCCTGAACAAAGTATATAAAATTGATTTTACAGGAACATTTTAAAGAACAACTAAGAAAATAAAAAATAAATGTACATGCATTAATGTGTGGAAGAGAGAGTAGTTTTTGTGTAAGGTTTCACTCCTAAGTTTAGGAACATTGTAAAATAAAATGAATTAGCAACAATCACATCTGTAACCGGAAGATTAATAATGGAGATATATTTTCCCTTCTGTATAATGCTACCTTCATTAGACCATACACTTATGTTGGGTCTTAGTTTTCTTCACAAAATAATGTCATCCAGAAACAAGACCCTATCCACACTGACATTTCCTAGTTCTATGTGGTTCTGACCATAGTTTTTAATCTTTGCCTGGGATTAATCCATCGCTAACAGAGGAAGCTTGAACTGATCCCTGGGAGCAGGCAGAGGTGGAGTCCATGTGACTATGTGACTGAATAATCACATCTCCAGCCTCATTCCTGTCCCTCTGAAAGGCAGCCATGTTAACAGCCATCTTTTCGGGACTCTGCCTAATGAACACTTGCAACAGCAAATTGTCCTCCTGGTCGACCACTGAGCGTCCCACAGACCTGTACCTCTTTCATTGAGGGGCTTATGTTATGCTTTTTCCTGATTGGAGTGAACAGACGTGAAACTCATTATAATCCCAGTAGTTGTCCAGAGCAAAAAAGCCCCTGTATCACCATGAGCTACAGGGTGAATTTAACATGATACATAACTTTTTAAAAAAATTTTCTTTATTGATTAAAATATTACATATGTGTTCTTATCCTCCCATCTCTCCCAACTCATGCCCTCACCCCTCTGGTGTCTGTGTCCATTGGTTAGGCTTATATGCATACATACTAGTCCTTTGGTTGATCTCTCCCTCTTACCCCCGCCCTCCCCTACCTTCCCTCTGAAGTTTGACGGTCTGATCAATGTTTCTCTGTCTCTGGATCTGTTAGGCATAGGTTGTAATAAGGATGACTGCATGGAGACTTTTCATCTATAAAGGTGTTTCCAAGGTGCTGTGATGTCCCATGTAGGAGTAGAATGTGGGTCACTTTTCACCTGGACATAACAATTAGGGTGTGGGAGATCCTTCCACTGGTGAAGGAAAAATGCCAGGGTTTTGATGGTTTTTTGTTTTTTTTTAAAGACTAAATAGTTTGAGTTCCCGGACATCAGCATGGGGACTTTTTTGCTCCTTCCTGTCATCTGGTTCAGTGGTTTTTCCACTTTTAGGGTGCGTATATGTTGCTGTGCAGGGCTGTGCATTTCCAACAGCTTATGTGGTGTATTATGAGTGACTCAGGAGAGTTTCCAGGATAATTTTGACAACATACAATTTTTATATTACATGCTGAATATAGAGCCTAACCCTAGTAGGAGGAGTAATTCTATTTCATGGTTTTTCTCCCTCACAGTTCACAATCGTTAAAGTCCTTTATAAGAATGAGGTAGCTAAACTTGGATGTGGGCTCTCAGACACTTTAGCTGAATCTCTGCAAGACATTGTCATAATACAATTGGTCAATATCTATCACCTTTAAAAATGTGTGAATTATTTGGCTCTATAGTTTCACTGCTAGCGATTGTTCTTGAAGACACATTTGCACATGTGCACAAATATTTATAGAAAGATGTTTATTACAAGGTTGATTATATTAGTGGAACACAGGAACATATTTTCTCAGATATCATTATATTGCATATTCAATAAAATTGTAATTCCTTACCTTGATATTTGAGGCCCTGAGTGACCAAGGCTCTTGTTTACATCCCCAATCATTTCTATGGGACCTTTTGTCTTCTTGTCATCTACACAATAATCACTGGACTTTTTCTAATTATTCCACTACAGAGAAGTAGATAACAGATTAAAATATATGAAGACAAAGAGCAAGTTTATAGCCAATTATTAAGTTTGAAGCAGTTGTATGTGTAAAGATGAAAAGATCTCCAAGATATCATCTATATAGATAAATCTAGGATGTGTGTATATATGTGTATGGTATGCATGTTGTGTGTATGTGTGTCGACACATAACTCCACACAGCCTTTGCTCCTCCATAATTCTGTGACAGAGTTGTAAATCTGCTCCTTCATCGGGATTGAGTAGAAAGCCTGAATAAACTACTGAATTTATTACATGCTCAGTTTAAAAAGGGGGAAAAATCTCTTTGTATTCAGATTCCACTGACTTAGAATTGCTGGTAATTCAGAAAAACAGGTAATATATATATATATATATATATATATATATATATATATATATAGAGAGAGAGAGAGAGAGAGAGAGAGAGGCTTTGACAAGTATAAAACATGTTTAAGCCTAACTTTGTTCATCTGTGGAGATGATTAATAATTTTATTCATCTGTGGAGGTGATTAATAATTTTGGCTTTTTTCCCCATAAAGTTTAAATACAAAAGAATATGCTTTTACCACTTGGATTGAAATGTAGAAGTCTTATTTTCATTTTGGTCCCTTTACTATCCCCATTTTTTTTAATATAATTATACCCTCTACATACATTGAGCAACATGTCATATGGTGTTATCAGTTTTATTTCAACAGTAATATATCATTTAAGAAACTCATTGGAAATACAATAGGATAATATCCTACTGTGCCTTCTCGGATGTTTTCTTTCCTTTCTGAGATGCCATGCCTCTGTCATTTTCTTTCTTTTTAGAAAACATATTTTAGCTATTCATTGACCATAATTATGCTAGCTGTAAGTTCTCAGTTGTCTTTTGTCTAAGAAATGTTTTGAAATCTCCCTCATTTCTGAAGGGTATATTTTTCAAAATCACGGTTGCTACTTTTTTTCACTACTTGGAAAATGTTTTATTTCCTTCTGACCTGTGTATTTTCTGATGAAAAAAAATCTGTCATCCTCATTAGTGTTTCCCTATAAGTAATGTGCTTTCAAATTTTTTCTTCTTTGTCTTTCATTTTCAGAAGCTTAAGTACATTCTTTGAGTTGATTCTGTTGGGAGTTCCCTTGAATCTGTAGGTTTCTGTCTTTCACTCTATAGCATGTCTTCACTGAATATTATTAGTACATTCTGCAACTTTTACGTATCGAAACATTTCATAAAACCAGTTTTACCCTAGGCTAATGGATAGGAACCATAGTTCAGGTTCTATGCCATCTCATCAACATCACAACAAAGCAGCATTGATTTGCCGGGGCCTCGGGTGATAGGGCTGTCATGCATGGAGACTTTTCATCTATAAAGGTGTTTTCAAGGTGCTGTGGTGTCCCATGTAGGGGTAGAATGTGGGTCACTTTTCACCTGGACATAACAATTAGGGTGTGGGAGATCCTTCCCCTGGTGAAAGAAGAATGCCAGGGTTTTGATGGTTTTTTTTTTTTTTAAAGACAAAAACTTTATGCCCAGTGCAGCCCTGAGCATAAAGGCTTGGAAGGGGAGGAACCGGGGTTCCTTCGAGGCAGCATCTGCTGCTTCCAGCACCTGCCCAGTGGGGACCGCTGGCCCTGGGCTGCACTTGGCGCCCAGCTTGGAGGATCACAACCACCCCCTGGCACGGGACCCCGGCGGCCTCAGTGACGAGAACGATGACTTCAGCTGCGTTACTACAGCTACTGCAGCGAGGGCTGAAGCAGCCGCCGCCGCAGCTCCTGGTCCCTGCAGCCAGCCAGCCGCCCCTGGTGCCGCCAAAAAACACGGGGGGCTGCGGGGCTGCGGGAGGGGCTCTCGGGGAGAGGAAGCGCACCCGGCCCGGCAGCGTGGCCGCCCTGCACGGCTCGGAGCTGGTGAGGGAGCTGGGCCCGGAGGAGGTGCGCTGGTTCTACAAGGAGGACAAGGCCTGGAAGCCCTTCGTGGGCTATGACTCGCTCCGCATCGAGCTCGCCTTCCGGACCCTGCTGCAGGCCACGGGGGGCCTGGGCCCCGTCCGCAGCCCCAACCTTGGCCAGGGCAGCGGCCGGGCCTCCCCAGCGGGCCCGGCCTCCCGCCTCTGGACCGATGGCCTGGAGGACGATGACTTCTGCGGGCGCCGCCCCGCCGCCGCCGCCAGGCACCAGCCCGAGATGCAGCCGCCGCCGGGGAACACGGAGCGCATGTGTGTGCGGGGCGGCCTCTACGAGGTGGATCTGACCCGGAGCGAATGCCACCCGGTGTACTGGAGCCAGGCCGACCGGATACCCGTCATGCGTGGCCAGTGGTTTATCGACGGCACCTGGCAGCCTCTGGAAGAAGAAGTGAGTAACCTGATTGAGCAAGAGCATCTCAGCTGTTTTCGAGGGCAGCAGGCGCCGGAGAGCTTCGACCCAGAGATCTCCGCCTCCGCGGCGGATGGGAAGGATGCTGTGCATAGCTTCAAGCTGAGCCGCAACCACGTGGACTGGCACACGGTGGACGAGGTGTACCTTTACAGCGACGCCACCACGTCCAAGATCGCCAGGACGGTGACCCAGAAGCTGGGCTTTTTCAAAGCCTCGAGCAGCGGCACCAGGCTTCACCGGGGTTACGTAGAGGAAGCCTCGTTGGAAGACAAGCCCTCCCAGACCACCCACGTTGTGTTCGTGGTGCACGGCATCGGGCAGAAGATGGAGCAGGGGCGGATCATCAAAAACACGGCCATGATGAGAGAGGCCGCCAGGAAGGTAGAAGAGAAGCACTTCTCCAACCTCGCCACGCACGTGGAGTTCCTGCCCGTGGAGTGGCGGTCCAAGCTGACCCTGGACGGAGACACCGTGGATTCCATCACCCCCGACAAGGTGCGAGGTCTGAGGGACATGCTCAACAGCAGCGCCATGGACATCATGTACTACACCAGCCCGCTGTACAGGGATGAACTCGTCAGGGGCCTCCAGCAGGAGCTGAACCGACTGTACTCCCTCTTCTGTTCTCGGAACCCGGACTTCGTGGAAAAGGGGGGGAAAGTCTCCATCGCGTCACACTCCCTGGGGTGCGTCATCACTTACGACATAATGACCGGCTGGGATCCGGTTCGATTCTACGAACAGCTGATGCGGGCGCAAGAGGAGTCGCCTGGCCCGGGATGGGCGAGCTACGAAGAACGCCGTCTCCTGGACGAGCTCCGCGTAACAAAACGGCGGCTGCGAGACATCCAGGAGAGGCTGAACGGCCTCAAGGCATCGTCTGTGACGCCTGCCTTGAAATTTAAGGTGGAGAACTTCTTCTGCATGGGGTCCCCGCTCGCGGTATTCCTGGCACTGCGTGGCATCCGCCCAGGGAACACCGGAAGTCAAGACCATATTTTGCCCAGAAGGATCTGTAACCGGTTACTCAATATTTTTCACCCAACAGATCCAGTGGCTTACAGGCTGGAACCGTTAATACTGAAACACTACAGCAACATTTCACCCGTCCAGATCCACTGGCATTATACTTCCAACCCGGTACCCTATGAGTACATGAAGCCATGCTTTCTCCCCCTGTGCAAAGAGTCCACCTCGGGTGCAGAGAAGGAACGCGTGGCCACAGTGACAAGCCCTGTGACCTCGCCCACCCTGTCTCGGCGACACTACGGAGAATCTTTAACAAATATAGGCAAAGCGAGCATATTGGGGGCTGCGAGCATTGGAAAGGGACTTGGAGGGATACTGTTCTCAAGGTTTGGACACTCATCGACTGCACAGCTAGGGGAGACACCTCACGACTCGGTGGAAGACGAGAAGGAGCCAGTTGCCTTGCCTCCTCCTCCTACTACCAGCGTGGCCACACAGACCCTTCCACACAGCAGTTCTACCTTTCTCGATTCTGCATATATCAGACTTCAGGAGTCCTTCTTGCATCTCCCACATCTTCTTTTTCCGGAAAATGTCGCGCAGAATAAAGACAATGGCCTCGTGGAGCTGGATCACAGAATTGACTTCGAACTCAGAGAAGGACTTGTGGAGAGCCGCTATTGGTCAACTGTCACCTCACACACTGCCTATTGGTCCTCCTTGGATGTTGCCCTCTTTCTTTTAACCTTCATGTACAAACATGAGCATGAGGATAATGCAAAGCCCGATTTAGATCCAACCTTGTGAAGGACTTTCATGGCTCAATGATGATTTTTTTTCTATTAAAGTATGTGTGTCAAGATACAGAGATTTCAGGTTTAAGTATGTTTCAGTTTTGTTTAGAGCAAGAAATATTTGAATTTAAAACACTTTATTATCCTTAAAAACAAAACATTTTTCAGTATAAAAGAAGTAATTTACAGTTTTCATCATTTTAATTATGTCTGATAGAACCACCCTGCAGAGAATCAAGCAAGACCGGGAAGTAAGGAACATTTGGGTGAACTTCAAGGTTATAAATCACAAAATAATTTCTCCCAAATATAAAGGCATATGAATGGGTTGAATGTAATGTATTAACCAAAATATGTTATAAATCTAAAATGGTCATGCTGTAGTATATTTATGTAAAGCTCATAAGGTGGTATAATTGTTTTAGATTTCCACAATTCCCTTTGAAAAAAAAAGAGTATAATAGATTTAATGTTTTGAATTTAACTTGTTTAGCAAAACTAATGCTAAAAAAGAAACAATATTTGAACTGTATTTATAAATTATTATCTCTGACAAATTGCTTTATTTCAATGTATCAAACATTACTTTTTAAAATGTTTTCTTTGAGCAATTTAAGAAGCACATTTATTTGCTATAGTGTTAAGACCCTTTTTTTCTTTCAGAACTTCATCTTTGTACTCTTCAGATGAATATATAGACACTGTGGCATACCTTGAGTATTTTTTTCATTAAAAACTTGTAGTTTCACAAATTAGCTTAATTATTTTGGGAAAAAAAGAACCTTTTATTATGTCACACGTATCTCAGAGAAAGCTAAAGTCTTCTAAACTTAACGTAGTACTCCACAAGGAGTACATTTCATTAACTTTATGGAAAATTTAATAAGCTTTTTTGGAATCAGGAGTATGACAACTATTATAAACATCTATGTGCCAAAGAACCTAAATAAAGGGACAGGGTACCACTAACGGGTTCTATTTTAAGTGTTTCAGAAAACATGATTGAGACATAGGCACAATAGATCAGAATTCCGAGGCATTAGAAGAGTTTTCCTCAGCTTAATCATTTCCACGGTGCTTTTCATCTGAGGAGCTCAAAGTGCTTTAAGAGTCAATAATCTATGTAGTAGCTCCTCGAGGTAAGTAAATGAGTGTTTTGCTCATGTTACACGTTATACACGAAGGCACCAAAACATGTAAAGTGCCTTGAATTAGATAACAGAGCAAATCAGAAGAGCTCAAATTGAAGCCAGACCATATTCTTTGATAGCAATGACTACTAATTCACAGGTTAGCTCTTAGTAGTTTGCAAACAGTAACAGAAGTTGTGATTCCTAATTTGGAGAAATGACGGAAGCTAGTATTTCACTCTGCTCGTCTTACACATTCTTGGGTTCTCACACACAAAGGAAGAGTCACCTAGAGGGGATCAGTAGCCACAGCCATCCCTCACTTCTGAGTGGTTTCCACTAGATTCCACTTAAGATGGTGTCCTCACTTACTGCACAAGGATCTTTCTAGCTTCCAGAAACCGTCAGCCTGGGGCACAGTTGGCCAACTGCACGTCTCACCTTCTTTCTTCATAAGGCATGGGATCTGTGGCTTACCTGTGGGTTTTACCCAGTACCATCAGTCCTCTTGTCTAGTTTGGCCTTTCATTGAATTTGCACAATATAAAACACTTCTTTTTAATGTTTAAAAAGATTCCAAGACTCTAGAACCAAATATGTGACTACAAAACCCTTGCTATAAAAGGCTTTTGATGAGATCTTAGCAAAGCTGAAGTAATCTCTTCTGAATTTAGAGATTCCCATGAACTCAGGTCATGTTCATACCTTGCTTATTTCCTAGGTCAACTTAGTTCTCTGGAAAGTTCAATGCATCTCATACAACTGTTATTAAATGCTTGAGCATGCGTGGCTGTGGGTGGTATGGCACTCACATGCCTAAAAGCTTAAAAGAATTCATTCTTAACCACTAGAGTGTGAAGAGCCCTTTTTGAGAAGAAAGACTATCAAACATTTAAGTTTAATATTGAGTAAAAAAATTATATTCCCATAACTATAGAAATATATCGCCTTCCCATTTTTCATATCCAGAAAACAAAATCAAACTTAACCACATGGAATTTAAATCCTCGAAAGGAACAACATTCAAAACCCCCTTTTCAAAATGAGATATCCCAGATTACTGGACAGGTTTTTTTGTTTTCAGCTCATTCCTTCATCAACAGAGATGCCAATTTGGACTTCATGGTACTCTTCTTGTTTCCATATCTGCAAGTTATCATGTAATGTACTACTTTATACTCAAGTCATATATAGAATATGTATAATTCTGGCTTGATTTAGAAGCTAAGTCAGTTACTGAGTAACATTTTACAACTTTATTCCAGCAAGTACTAAATTGGCTAAAAAGACTTGTTTTTTTTATACCATTAAAATTTTATTCTCTAAAAAACAAAAAAACAAAGCAACATTGATCAAAACAATGTTACTTGAGAATCTGCTGTATTTTGGAAAGTTTTTGATCATTATTTCTTCTAATACATTTCTGTCTTGCTATCTCTTTCTCTTGACTACTGGGACTCAGATGATATGCCTGTTAGCTCTTTTGTTACTATGACACAGAACCCTTATACTTTTTTATGGTCTACTTTCTCTCAGTTAATCAGATTTGGTAAATTTTATTGTTCTGTTCTCAAGTTCACTGATTCCATTTTCTGTCATTTCCACTAATGAGCCAACCCAGCAAGTTTTACTTTGTTTTAATTGAATTTTTATTTCTATAATTTTTTAATTTGTTCGTTTTTATTACAAATTTATGGATTGAAATTTTCTTTTCATTAGTTTCATGTTAATTGTGCATTGATGCATTTTTAGAATGGCTGCTTTAAAATCCTAGTCATATAATTTTAACATCTAATTCAGTCACTACTGGCATCTGTTGGTCTTCTTTCATTCAAGATATTATTTTCCTGGGTTTTGTTACAATGAGTGCTTTTTATTGTGTCATGTACAGTTTGGGTATTATATTATGAGGGCAGGTGAACATGCATGTTCAACTTTCTCCTGTTGCCCATGCCAACCCCACTAGCAAAAGAGAAGTGCTGTTTCATTGCAAATGGATCTAGTGGAAGTTTTGCTCCCACCTCTGTTCACTAGTACCTTTTCGGTAAAAGTATGGGAACAATTTCAGTTCTCCACTGTGCTGAGCTGACACCAGAGAAGATAAAAACGAAAGGTGACACATAATCACATTACTGCTGCAGGCTGAGGACAGAAGCTCAGCTCCACCTGAACCTTCCTGACACTCAGGGAGAAGAAGAGTAAACACAGTTCCAACTAACCCCATTTCTCAGCTCCTTATTCAATCTGGGTGGAAGTGGAGGCTCAGCTTATTGCTGGCCTCTGCTGGTTCACTCTTGCAGAGAAATCTGAATACACTCCACTACCTCTATGCAAGAGATGGAGATTAGCTCTCCCCTCAGCCCTACTGACACTATTTGAACAAGGGATTAGAAATACCACTTTAATCAGCTTCCTGCTCAGTCCCCTGGATACCAGTGGGTAGAGAGAACCTGGAGTTCCACTGCCTACTTCCACAGGATGCTTCTCTGGAGGTTCCAACTCAGCTTATTGAAACTATTGACGTGGTGTATGGATATGTTTTTTCTGTTGGTCTTTGGTTGGAAGAGCTTGGTGATTGCTAATTTTTTAGGCCACCTATTTTCTGGTCCTTTTGATAGGGGATAGGCTTTTCTTGGAGAATTTGAACATTTAAAATGTATGTGCCTATTAACAGTACTGGATTGGAGGCTACTGCAGATCCCTGACCAGGATATATGGGAGGTATTGGAACACCCAGAAAACTCATTGCCCTGTTGTTCCTCAAGTCTTAAGTTCGCTAGGCAGTCCACTTTCTTTTCATGTTAAAGGATCTCCCTATGCTTGCTCATTATGTTTTGTCCAGGGCTCTTTAGTTGGAGTAAAGGAAGAAAGCCACTTTGTTTTGGCCAGAAACAAAAGTCCTCTGTTAGTAAGCTTTCTATATTATAAAGTCCAACACAAATGTAAGAAAGTACCATCAAAATTAAATTCAGGAATTTATATAGACAAGAATATAGGAGAGACATTATATTATTGCAGACAACAAGCTCTTTTTAGTCTCTCTGGGAGTGTTATTTCCATCCTAACAATGAATATGGTAATAATAAATTTTCAGAATTAGTTCACAGAAACAGGTTCTCTCCATGGAATGACTTTTTGTAGCATTTTGTTATACAGATTATGATTATTGTATCTTTTAAATGTGTTCCATAACTCTTTTCAGAAATTCAAAACGTGCATCACTTCATTTAGTGAACCAGTATGCTAGCCATTTTCAATGCCTGAATTGACAAAGATGAAATTCTGTGTTGAAGCAAACTCTTCCTTTGTCTTGTTAAAAAAAAGCCAACACCTCCCCTGAGCACCTGTCCAGTATGATACCCTCTAATCAGAGAAGAGGGAAGATAGGCTAATTTTGTTGTTAATCTTAAGTTTCATCACAATGTCGTGTTCTATGGTGACAAAGCACTATCCCTCCTCTTACAAAAACTGTGTCTCCCTTTTCTGTGAGTGATACATTCCAAGATCCCCAGTGGATATCTGAAACCAAGGATAGCACCAAACTCTATAAATACTATATGTTTATTCTTATACATACATACCTTTTCACTTAAGGAAGTACTTTACTCTTTGATTTTAGTATATTTGAATTGCCAACATCACAACTCTTGCATTTTGGGGTCATTCCTAAATAACATAAGGGTTACATAACACAGCATTACAAAATAGTGACAATTTGATCATGGAGATGGCTACATGATTCATGGGTGGGGAGTGTATATATACAGTGCAGATACACAGGACAAAGGGAGGACTCACATTCCAGGATAGAAGAAGTGGGACAGAGAAAATTTTCATCTCACTACTCAGGACAGTGTACAACATAAAATGTATGAATTGTTTATTTCTGGAATTTTGTATTTAATATTTTTGCACAGAGGTTGACCTCAGGGAACTGAAACCACAGAAAAGAAAACCATGGGTGAGGGACAACTACTGTAAATTTCGAACCTTCCACTTGATACCATTTCTTAGTACATTACCCAGTCTAAAAATCCATTCACATCTCATAAAAGTCAGTGTCCTGGTTTTCAGTGGTTTTTCCCACTGTGCTTGCTCAGTGTGCCTTGTGTACATGATGCTAAGCCTCATCTTATCAAGATCTCTTTCTTAATATGTGCTCACCAATAATGTACTGAGCTTTATGCTACAAGACCTAATGGATAGAAAGGATAATCATTGTTTAAAAGTGCTATTGCTAATGATTATTATGTAAGTTTATAATTATTATTTTTAAAAAGGAGTTTGCAATTGACTAAAGAAGATGAACTAAACGCACGAAAGTCTGTAAGATGCCACCAGATCACAGTCAGAATCTATGAGATGCTCTAGAGCCCGAATTGTAACACACTGTTGGCCCAACCTTGAGGCAAGGAGGCTGGGCTTTTGTGCCTCCAAGTCAGCCACTCTTTGTCTGTGACTGACCTAGTCCTTTGGTGATAAAGAGTAATGTTCCAAGCAAGGCAGCTTCTGTTTGAAACAGGGACAGGGAGCTATTGTGAGGTATTAGCCAATAATACTCATGGCAGTTGTGCAAAGTTTGCTCCAGAGCATGTGTTATGAGTTGCATTGTATCCTCCCCCCCCCACCCCTCCAGATTCATGATTTGAAGCCCTACCTCCTTGTACTGCAGGGTGTGGCTTCATTTGGAGATAGAATCTTTATAGAACTAATCAAGTTAAAGTGACTAGGTCATAACCCAATAGGACTGATGTTACTTATAAGAAGGGGAAATTAGGACATGGGAGTGGCATGCATTGAGGGATGATCATAGTAGAGGCACAGAGAGAAGACAGCCAACCACAAGTTGAGGACAGAAGCCTAGAACCAATCCTTTCCTAGTGCTGTCAGAAAGAACCAAGTCTGTAAAGAACTGTTTGTGGATTCCTAGCCCCCAGAACTGTGAGCAATTCATTTCTGTGTTTTAAGCCACCTAATTTGTAATGCTTTGTTAGCAAACTGATATATTCAAATTTAGCCAATGAGTCTCTTCCCTGAGATTTGGGAACATGGAATAAAGACATTGAAATCTGGGCCTGTTCTGGAAAAAGCTGTACACTATGAACCTGGAGTATACTTGTAGTCTTAAGGTTTGAATATGTGGGAAAAGTCTTTGCAATGAGAGAAAGATGAAGCTAATATCCAGAGTGAAGTAGATGATGGAGGGAGGGACGGGGAGGGAGAGAGAGAAAGAGAGGGGGGGAGAGGGAAAGAGAGAGAGAGAGGAGAGAGAACAAACACTCTAATGGCTCTATTTTATGTGAAATTCTGCTTTAGTGTTTCTTGCATTTATCAAATTACCCTTTCTGTTTGATGAATTTTTTCACATCCACAAGTCAAGTACAACACACACACACACACACACACACACACACACACACACACACACAGCATTAAGGAATGTTAATGTAGCCCACTGGTGTTGCTCAGTGGTTGAGCCTGGACCCCTGCACCAGGGGTTGCAGGCTTGATCCCCAGTAGGGAGAGTGCAGGAAGCAGCTGATCCATGTTTCTATCTCATTGATGCTTCTAGCCTTCTAGCTCTCTCTCCTTCTCCCTTTCTCTCTCTCTCTCTCTCTCTCTCTCTCTCTCTCTCTCTCTCTCTAACAATAAAAACATTTGTAAAAAATAATATTAATTTAAAATTCAGCAATTTACTGGTAGATATTGATTTTGGAACAGAGTCCATTGACCCAGATTCTGAACTAGCTCCTACATTATCTTTAATTTTGAAAAGGCTACCTCCTCTGGCCAGATTTTGTCCCATGGACACAGTACTCAGTGCATGGAGTGCAGGCTGGATTTTAAATCTTACACCCTTCTCAGCTGGTTTTCCTTGTACAGTAATCAACACAAACCACCATTACAGAGAACCGTGGTCTCGGCCTTGGTGTTAAATTTCACTTTTGTTTAAGGTAAATTTCACTTTTGCTTAAGGTAAATTTCACTTTTGTTTAATGTAAATTTCTCAAAGCACCGAGTCCTTGTTTTTAATCACTCAAGGCATCTTGTGGTACTAGCCAAGTTAATAGGTTGCTACTGTCAAGGGTATCAGTCTGCAGTGAGTATGTGTTTTATCACCTCCTTTCCACTGACCTCAAATAACTCATCAATGGGAGGAGGTGTCTGGTGGGAAACTGTGAGGAGGAGCATGTGGCTTGTTTGCCACGGTCTAGTATTTTTACTCTTCTGAGGAAACAAAATTAGTTTGTTCCCATAGGATCATTATTTTTTCTATAATATTAAGTTTGGACATCATAATATTCCCTGGGAAATTTGAAATTGGTTTGTATACATTTCCTCTGGATGTAAATAAAGCCATATTGAAAGTATAATGCTATCAGCAGAAAAAAATATTCCTGGGCAAGGCTGGTCTAGCTCCAAGACCTATATATCACAGGATGCCCACCTCAAGGTCAGGCAGGGGATTAGGCTTTGACGGTCAAGGTGATTGTAACTCTCAGTACAGAGGCTAGAAAATTTCCCCAATAGATGATTTTCTCTGAGGCTTAGAGATTCCAGGTACCTGAAAATCTCCAACATACACATTGCTTAATTGTAAACATTTTCATGAAGGAAAAAATGTAATTTAAAACTGTCATCTTAGGAAAGTAATTTGAGAGATGTATTTAGTAATATTTAGGTAAGAGAGATATCTAGTTAAGGTGAAAGGAATGAAATTAAATGCAACATTACCAATTCCAGAGACTCATACTTTTTCAGCTATACTGTATTACTGGAATTTGAAGAGCCACAAGATAGGTTGTTTGGGCTGGAACACCAAATGGGGTCTGGTACAGACCTGCCATGGACTAAAAGAGCAGATGATGCTTTATGGGCTGCACAGGAATGACACAGGTTCCTGAGATGCACAGAAATAACTGTAATATGTATCTGAAGTTAATATTTACCTCCTGTAATAATCAGTCTGCTCTGAACATCTCTGTGCCCTTCTTATAGATGAACTGCTTATAAAAGAGCTACTGTAAACAGCCAACTGCTTTGTCCTCTGTACTGTCATTTCTCTGGGATTTAATTTCAGGTGGAGTCTCGAAGGAATGCAGTAAATATTTGAAGTTCCCCTTGACTGTATTTATGACGAAGCCATCAGTACTTGGAGCACTGAATGAGAGCAAGCAGTATAGCTAGCCTTCCCCTCAGTGGATTACTCTGATAACCCTTCTTCATATTTAACTCATGTTGTGTTGACAGGTGATGCATCCAGTTATCTGCAGTAGAGAGTACATTTACACGGTGTGTATTGTATCTATGGCCCTATTAAATGTCCATAGCAATGGCAGAAATAACCTCCTTCATGGAAGACTTCAGAACATTTAAGCCTTCTTGAAAGCTGCGCGTATTTTCCCCCCATGACATCATCATTGCCAGTCTCATTATTGCCATCACCTAATACTATTATTATCTTTACCATCCCCATTAAAAAATAAAAATATGTATTTCATACAAACCAGACAGTAAGATACACACTTAAATGTGTTATTTAATTCTCACACACACACACACACACACACACACACACACACACACACATCTATGAAGTAGGTATTTTATTATTTGTGTTTTATGGGTGAAATAAGTAACTTACTCAAGGAAGCTCAGGTGATGATGCCACAGTCAGTATTGTCTGCTTTCTTTCTCTTTTAAAAATAAGCCTCAGGTCTTACCCCCACACCACACCAGCTCTCATCTGTAAAAAAGTGTAACTGAAAGCCTTAAAGCAGAGGTCTCAGAATGTGTCCCAGACATCAAGTAACTTCTTCCTTTGCCCTTCAGTAATACTTACATTACCTGGTAGCGAGTAGATCTGACTTTTTATACCCAAACCCTTTTTTGTTTGTTTTCTGCCAAAGAATGTCAGTACGGGGGAATAGAAATATTATCATGGCACTTGTTATGTGTCAGGTTTTTACATGGCATATTTCATCCTCAAGGCAATCCTAAAAGATGATTATACTTATTTTGGAGATAGTGTAACTAAAGCTTAGAGAACTGAGGTGACTTCGCCAGTATCCTAAAACCGAATAAAACCAAAGTCTACTGGAATAATTAGGAAGCATTTCTCCTTCTAGCATGTTTGTTATTAGTCTTGACCTTTTGGTGTGAAACCTAATATAACATCAAGATACAGAGAAACTGGAGATGGTGCTGAGAGTAAGTACCAAAAGCCTAGGGGGAGAAAAGAAGTAGGGTTTCTGAGAAGGAGAAGGAGGCAGTGTGATGGGCAAGGAGGTGGACGCAAGAGTTGGGGACGAGGACAGTGAAAGATCTGCTGGGTTATCGGTCCCAGGCTGGCTCTGTAATGACATCAACCGGAATGCAGCACAGTGTGGTGCAGACATAGCTTGTTGGTTCTCAACATTACCTTTTCTTACACTACCTGCCAATATGGAGTCCAGTGTTATGTATGATTATGAGCAAAAAAGAAGCACCAAAGATGAGCCTGTGGCTTCTCAGCCTGAGGAAGGGTAGTGATTCCTGAAAGTATGTCAGATTTATGTCTTGAGGCTATGTTAATCACAGTAACCCAGTGGAACAATTTCCCTTTTATCTGGTACAAATCAAAACAACACTGAAAATTGAGCTTCTTTGCTCACAGAGATTACAGTGACCCTCTGCTCTCTGCCTCCTACTAATAGGAAGTTAAAGAGAATTGATCTCCTTTACCCTTAAACAAAAAATGTATATTTAGAAATGGAACTGAGGTAGCAGTGACATTACAGGAGGTAATAAAATCACTGATAAAGTTAAAGGAACACCACACAATGCTTTATTTACACCTTTATATGTCAATAAAAGGCAATAAGTTTTGCTTAATTATACATATTGTTCAGAAAGCTTAAAATCCTACCTGAACATTATTTTAATAAAGATATAGCAGAGCTACAAAGTGATTTCCACAGATGTAATTGCCTTTTCATTTTAGGATTAGACAGTTCAGTGATACTAGTATTCACCATGTCTTAATATAAGGAAAAAAATATACCCAGTTTATCAATAGGCAAGGATTTTTAAATGTTGCAAATAAATATGAAACCTCAATTAATGTCTATAGATTAAAACATATACAATAAAGTAATAAGTGAGGGAAGAGTGTTTCATAAATTCATGTATTAGGGATCTGGCTGGTTCATTTTTTGAAGTTAATTATCTAATATTTTTGGATTAACTCTATGAGTAGAAACTAATTGGGTTCCCACTGTGAAATGTATAAAATTAATCTACAAGGGAAGAAACACAAAGTCCCTTTAAATTTAACAATGGCCATTTATGACTTTAATTTAGCAGACTCTCTCTCTGATAATAAGTGATTGACCTTATATTTGCTCATTAATTTTCTCTGTTTCAGATTTCAGTAATTGGTGTTTAGCTGTGACAAACACGTGTGACTCATTTGTCAGGGCTTCTTGCATTTCAAGAGGCTAATGCTTGATGGTGACTTTTCTTTGATTCTGCAAATATAGCTGCAAAGTCCAGTAGACGTTCAATTGCACCTTCAGTACTGCTCTCATTTGGTGGCCAAATGATAGGCCATCATATGAATATACCAATTTTGTTTATTCATTCATCATTTGAGCATTTGGGCTGTTTCCACTTTGGAGCTATTATAAATAATGTTATTATGACTATTCATATACAAGTTTTTTATGGACATGTTTTCATATGTCTTGAATATATTCCTGGAAGTGGAATGGCTTGGTCATATGGTAACTCTATGTTTAACATGGTGAGGAATTACCAAATTGTTTTCTAAAGTAGTCATACCATTTTATAATCTCACTAGCAATGGGTGTATGTTTAACCTCTCCGCATACTGAAGAAAACTTTCTTTTTTGGTCTTTTTTATTACAGCAATCTTAGTCTATATAAAGTATAATTTCTCATTTTGACTCTTAATTTCTGTAATGACCCTAGAATCGAAATCTCTATTTTTTTTACATATTTTGTAATTCATAGGGGTTCATCTTAAAGAAATTCTATTCCAACTCCTCTTCATGTATTTACAGTGACCATTATGTAAGGGGAAACAATAATAATACCAGACATTTACTGAACGCTCATCTTGGGCCATTTATTATCTCTTCAGATTCTTACAACTACCCTGTCCACCCTGATAGGAAAACTTGACCAAATTAATTTATTATTCTGAGAAGTTAGTGAAGAAAACACAAGAGCTTTAAAAATATTTATAAAACTCATGACCCCAACTCTTTTGTTTCCCCCGAATACCTTGTTTCATTTCTCCCATGAGTAGCCTCCAAATATTTCCTATTACAAAGGAAATTGTTTTTTCAGAAGCCTTAGCACACTGACAACAGCAAGCTTATTAAACTCACAGAACCCCAGAGGGTAAGGGGGAAAACACAGAATTTAACGCACCACTCAAGCTTTCAGCAAGTTCTCGCCACCTAAACCCTCATCAGTGGGTTTCTCAGTAAAAGGGGAGGGGCTGGTGATGAGTGAGAGTATTTGATTGTTAAAATAGGATTGTCCCACCCCAGAGAGGACTGCTCATGAGTTGAATAGGGGAGGACTCACTTGTTCCATTCCATTGAGGACAGATTGTTTTCATTCCTGAAGCTTCCACAGGAGAAAATAAACATCCCAAAAGGGTGCTGGTTTCTCATTACATACCTTTATTCTATAAATGTTCAAAAGCCAATATATGCAAAGCCATTTAGCAAAATGCCACCATGGGGTTGTAGTTTTAAAAATCAACAAACAACGGCTGTGCTGTACCTTATAAATTATGCAGTAAAGGGTTTTGAGGAAGATTGAAAAATGGGAGTAAAACCTCCACTCCCAGCATGGAAATATTGCTTGACATTTTTAATAATAATGAAACATAAGAGCTCAGTGGGGCTAAGCTAAATCACATTTGCATGTCAGAAAATAGGTTCTGTTTAATTTGTTTAGGTTTCTTTGTCAGCTTTTCTTGTTCTTATGGAATAACTTCAAGGTTAGGAAGAAAACAATAAATGTCTCAGGGGTGGAGGGGAGGTATGAACACAGGTAAAAACAATTGATTTTCTAACCAGACTTTGGAAGGCAAGAAATCAACATGCAAGAAGTGACTTCTACCCTTTGCTTTTTGTTCATGCAGTTTGGTTTTATTTTCAGAAGGCAAAAAGGAAACCACACTATTGGCCAGCTTGCACGTATATAATATATATTCTCCTGACTGTGCATACATTTAAGGGCTTACGCTCTGCTCCTTGTCCTGAGGAGTTCTGCATACTTGTCACATGTTGACCTTTCTATGTTGTGACAACAGTCCTAAAGTTTAACACTCCAGGGTTTCTTTACCCATTCTTGCTCATTCCTCTCTTCAGAAGAGAAGTGACAAGGCAGGACTGTGGTTAATGGTGAAATTGGGTTTCACAGGTTCAGATTTTGAATTTAGGCAACACATTATGGAACTTTGGTAAGCCTGAATGTTTCATGATATTATAAAACAAAACCAAAAAAATCGCATTGTGATTTTTAAAAAATCAATCCTTTCTCTTTTGTGGTTGGCTTTTATTTCTCACTTAGTAAGTTGAAAGGTATTTTTAATAGCTGAGAAATCTATAAATGTTTTCTATAGATTTTTCTCTTTTTCATGAATGCCATAAATCTTTGTGGGTTAAAAGGGACTAATTTATGTTTAAAACCTTGTTTTAACTTATCAGGAAAGTATTATGTGGCATTGTGGCTGAATGATTCCATTGGTTATAACAATGCCTGGAAGAGAGAGCTGACTTTCTCAAGAGCTTACACTTGATAGACAAATATTTTTCAAGATTAGGATTTTGTTGAATTGACCTTTAGTGCACGGAAGAGGTGTTTGAACACCACTTGGACGTGTGGAGGATGAGGTCTGTGTTTGTCTGGCATTGTTCTCTGGACTGTTGCCCCAGCTAAGGTGAGCTGCATTCCTCTAGGGCAAGATGGAGTGTGCCCAAGTGCCTGACATTTGCTAGGAACTCAAATATTTGAAGAAGGATCTGTGGGTGCACAAATGAATTGATGGAATGAAATGATGGCTAACCCTGGTTTCTTGGGAGCAATAGCGTTGATTTACACATCGTGATGGTAGAGCAATGGGATTGAGCGGTTGGATATTCGCAGACATTGAACTTTTAGGTTAGAGAGTCACAGCTCATTTACACAATTTGAATTGACTCATGACTGAATCAATTTAAAATGGGAACCTAGGTACCATTTGTTCTGCAGCAAAGTTAGTTGGAAAAATTGACCAATTAATGGCATAGTTTTTTCTACCAATCTTCTTGACTATAGCATTTTTGTTTCAGTTCTCGTGTTTCCAATATAACTCAGTTTCCAATTCTGGCTCTGGCTCCCTCTTCCCATGTTATTTTGGTTACATTATTTAATCTCTCTTAGCTGAAGTTGATTATTTATAAGAGGAGACCCAAATACCTATTTCTCAGAGTTATGGGGTCTTAATGCAACAATATGCCCTGTGAGCAGAGGAATTTGTAACGAAAAATGCTACCATCAGCCACAGTAGCCTTGCCAGCACCTACCAATAAGCAATGATACACTGAAAAGGTTATGAATTAATATGATAACCTAATCTAAACTAGTCAGTGTCCTCTTTGACTAGTCACGAGATGATGCCCTCAAATGGTAAAATACCATGGCTAAGGCATAATTACCTAAAAATATTTTTAGTGAAGGAAATTATGAACTCTAATACTAGCTCAAATTATTGATTGCTTCTTGTGCATTAACATTTAAGCATCATACCTGGCTGATGTGGCTCAGTGGTTGAGTGTCAACCTATGAACCTGGAGATCACGGTGTGATTCACAGTCAGGGCACATACCCTGGTTGTGGACTTGATCCCCATTAGGGAGTGTGCAGGAGGCAGCTGATTAATGATTCTCTTTCACCATTGATCTCTCTCTCTCTTTCTCTCTCTCTTTTTCTCTTTCTCTTTTTCTCTCTCTTCCTTCCTCTTTGAAGTCAATAAAAGTATTTTAAAATATTTTAATGTCATGTTATTTAAAGGAAAAGCAATATGTTTTGACATGATCATGTCAAATTTGCCTTAACAAAATGCAGTTCTCTTCATGTTTGTAAAATATTACTAAATATCTGTCATGCTCCATTTTGAATATTGTCTAAACTATAAAATGCAGCCCATTTTTTTTCCAGTTTTGATCAGATTACTTTTGCTTGTGGGAAGATAATATTTTTAAGTCTAATAGAATAAAATTAGTGTCTGAATCAGAACTGGTTACCAAAGCCTTTATTAAAAATGTTTCATTAAACTAAATGATTAATGATGTTTTATCAAGTTAAAAATTACTGAGAAATGCCTTGGCTGGGTGTTGATCAGTGGTTAGAGCATTAGCCCACACACCAAAGAGTTGCAGGTTCCATTACTGGTCAAGGTCACTTACCTGGATTGTAGGTTTGCTCCCA
>JAAGEH010000038.1:11988773-12036070 GCA_011751065.1 Lasiurus cinereus | reverse complement strand
ATATATATATATATGTATGTATATCCTCAGGTGGGGATTAACAATAACAAAACATTATTGAGAGAACTGTTAGAAATATAATTTAAATTTTCTTTTGAAGTCTGGAATGGTGAAAAAGAGATGACATGTGGTTTAAATATTATCTGCCTTCCCTTATCTCATGTGTCAAATACATAATTAACCAAAATAAGGTAGTATACATAAATACAACCTATATAAAAGTAGAAAATAGCTTAAATGTAGTGCCTTTGCAAACAAATCTATTTTTTATTTGCAGAATTATGAGTGACTGATAAAATTGTACTAAAAAGAGGACAACCTGATTTGATATATGAAAGTGCTATGAAGGATTTCTACCAAGTTAATTAAAACATTCATCACTTTATGTATTTACATTTATTGTGTGTATGTAAAACACTTAACTTCTGCTCTCTTAGCAAATTTCAGTCATAGTCTACAGTATTATTCACTAAGGTTAGCAAGTAGATGCCCCGGCTTTGTTCTTCTTATAGCTGAAAGGTGTGTCCTTCTACCTTTATCTTCCTATTGTCTCCACACTCAGCTCCTGGAAACCGCTAATTTGTTCTCTTTCTGAGTTCACCTTTGTTGCTGTTGTTTCATTGTTTGTTTTTTAAAGATTCCACACATAAAATAAGTAATACCATGCAGTATTTTTCTTCCCCTGCCTTGCTAATTTCATTTAGCATAATACTCTCTAGGTTTATCTACATTGTTGCAATGGCAGGATTTCATTCTTTTATAAGGTTGAGCAATAATCCTTTGGGTGTGAGTGAATGTGTGACATTTTCTTTATCTAGTCATCTACTGACAGACACTTAGATGTTTTTTATAGCCTGGCTATTGTAATGCAACAATGAACATAGGAGTACAGGTAATCTCTTCTAGACAGTGATTATGGATTTTTGGCTATACAAACAGAAGTGTTGGATAATATGGTAATTCTATTTTTAAGTTTTGAGTAATCCCCATAAGCTTTTCCATAGAGCTGCACCAATTTGCATACTCATCAATAATATAATAGAGGTCACTTTTCACTTTTCTTCATATTCTCACCAGCATATCTTTAGTGTATTTTTTTATAATAGATATATTAGCAGGTGTGAGATCTTATCTCATTGTGGTTTTGATTTGCATTTCCCTTATGATTAGTAATGTTGATCATCTTTTCCCGTAATTATTGATCATTTGTTTTCATGGGAAAAATATCTATTCAAGCCCTTTGCCCATTTTTAAATTAAGTTATTAGTCTTTTGCTGTTGAGTTGTATGAGTTTCTTGCATATTTTAGATGTCAACATTTTATTAGAGATGTAGTTGGGAAAAAAGTTATCCCAATTCTATTGTGATCTATGGAAAACTGAGAGGTCTCAAGTTCTCAAAAATATCCCAAGAAAGGGAATAAAGCATCATATTTTGTGTGTTTGGAAAATGAACTTTGTTGATTTATGAATTACAGGGAAATTTTTCAGGATTTATATAGAAATTAATATAAAATATTTGACATGTATTCTATTAAAACTTTAAGTTAACTGCCTTTATTGTAATTGTAATCACATATTTTCTATATCTGTAAGAGTAATACTATAGAAAAATTCATTCATCAGAAATATTACCATATAAATAATGTCCCTGGATATTCACAATACAAACAAGGATACAGGAAGTACCTTTGGTTCTACATGACCTTACAGTCTGTGAAGGCAGAAGCTGTATCCTATACTTTTAAAAATACTAAATGTTATTTCAAGTAAAAAAGTAGAGAGATATTTATAGCGGAATTCTTTTACCCAAAAGTAATAATATGCAGAACAGAAGGTCATCTATTTCATCAAGACAAAGACAATGTATACATTTTTCCTTATTATGTCTCTAATAGTAATTGGAATATAATAGTAATTAAAACATACTTTTTGAGTGAATTGATAGATCTAGAAATAAATTAATTGAAATGGGGATCATTAACATGCAAAACAGAAGCCTAAGAAAACTATGGTAGTTGAAGAATTTGACCTGTGGGCGATTCTTGAATATATTATGTGCCTTTAAAGATTAATCCAGGAATAGTGATTGAGTTTTAGGCAAATAATTCAGTTCAATATAACACAGAATACTCTATTGTTCTTGAGGGTTTCATGGCCATCTCCTGCTAGTATATGAGCTCTCTGAATGTATCCTATGTGTACTCTAATTCACTATATGGCCAAATGTCTGTCAAAAGCTACCTTTTAATAAATGTTTCATGAATTAGTATATAAATAATGATTAAATCTTCTCCAGCATGTAGGAATAGTGATCTTCCTATCATTGTAGGTCTTCTAGAATTCTCTAAATGACTATACAGCATGGGTATGCAGCAAACATTAAAGCATATAGGTTGGATTAGAGAATATACAATGTCTATCTCTATAGCTAATTTTGTCTCCTGGAATTTTATTTAATCAGAACAGGTGTTTTTCTGCATGTGCACTACTTTTATTTATCCAGTTTTTAAGTAAGAAACTCTGTCTTGTCTACCTTCAAAGTCTTTTTCCAAAGAGGCACAATACCTTGATCAATGGTAAAGAGAGAAAGCTATATGATTTTGATTGCAGCTAAATTAGGAGGAATCTACTTTATATTGGGACTTAATCTACAGGTTCCTTTCTTCTAGGAGATCATCCATCTTGACTGCAACCTTGTTACCTAGATTTTAGAAGATTCGGGTTGTTCAGGCCAATCGTCAAAGCCTCACTTGAGAGCATAACTTAATAAGAAGTTATTTCTAAATAATGCCAGAAAGACTTCTGTAGAAAACTCACCACAGAATTAGGGTTATTAATTGTTGGAGGTGTAAAAATAATTTTTTTCCTACCTTTCTAACTTCTGACCAAACTAATAACATGAGACAGGTTAAAGAAGAAAAATGACCACATTTATTACACATGCACATATGGGGTTCCCATAAGGATGTGGAGGACAGATTGGGGAGTTAAAATTTATATACCATTTTAAGCTAAAGGAAAAGGGTATGAGTTGTAATTTTGGATATTAAATAGCAAGAAGACAATTCACATAGGGATGGAAAAGTAAATGTTTGGTAAATTAATGTTTGCTGGGCATCGTTAGCAATTGGACATAGAGAGGACTTTGATGGGAGAGGAGTGCCGGGTTCTTCCCTATCTAAAATACCCAGTTCATATAAACTCTTCTTATCTATGCTGATATCTCCCTCCCTGGAGCAGGTACTCTATCTAAATTCTTTTACACAGTTGGAGAGGTGGCAGAGGGAGAGGGAGGATCAAATGTTTTTCATGATACTTTCTTAAAAATAACCAGCTTAAAATAATCAATATTCCCAAAGTCATATTTTGGGGTGGCAAACTCTGCTTCTTCTCATAACCAATAGAATTCCTATTATGAAATGTCCCTAAAGTATTGCTCCTGAACACCACTAAGTATTTAGAAGCAATAAGCTAAGTGTCACTCGATGTCTGTGAAGTATGTGTGCATGTGTCTTGTCCTTGTGGACAAATCCAACTGACAGAGAGCAATAATGGCGGTGTCCTTGTTGTCTGTCATCCATTCAGGAGAGCTTTATATTGATGGGAAGAAGTCACACAAATTGGATGTTTTTCCCTGGGTGGAAATAATTTGAAATTGGAAGACATCCCCAGAGCAAGTCCATAGCTCTCCCTTTCTACTCAAAAGAGAGTCCATGGTTTAAAAACAATATCTACTGAGATTCCTCAGTCTGCCAGGAAATGTCTGTGTGTCACCCAGACAACTGCAGCTAGCTGACTTCATCTGACCTCCCAACAATACCTTTACAGGCAGAAATGCAATTTAACTATTTTTATTTATGTCTAGCCCAATTTTGTTGGATTTTGGAGCACACCAAAGATAAAATAAATTTCACAAAGCAATGAGTACAGAATACTAAAAGATGAGGAAAGAAGAAAATAGTTGAAGTGTCAAAGTAGAGACTCTAAGTAACACAGCCACAATGGAACTTGCCCAAAACGACCATCATGAAACTATACACACAACTTTCTAAGCTCTCACTTTAGGGAAATGAGACAAAGAAATAATAATTGCTTGGTTTTACACACCACTTTATTTGTAGTCATAACTTTAAAGTGCATTCTTCAGGTATTATGTGATTTTTACTTAGCATAACAATCAAGTGAGATTCCCAGAGTCAATCAATGAGTTCCTGGCATTAACTAGAGTCATAATCTTTAAGCTCTTTGAGTTCTAAAGCCATAACAGTTATGCTCATTCTGGTAAAATTTTGCTATTAGCTTCTAGGAATTTTCAGATCCATGGAACTTATTCATTGACTCCTTATGAGAAACCCTTTCTTGCATGAGAGTCATTTCTGAGTTCAACATTTGGAAGGTTTATAGTTTCTTGGCCCAATCAATGCAATATTAAAAGTATAGTGTAGGCCCAGCCGGCACAACTCAGTGGTTGAATGTTGACCTATGAACCGATAGGTCACAGCTCGATTCCTGGTCAGGGCACATGCATGGGTTGCAGGCTCGATCCCCAGTGTGGAGCATGCAGGAGGCAGCTGATCAATGATTCTCTCTCATCATTGATGTTTCTATTTCTCCCTCTCTGAAAAAAATTAAAAATATTTTTGAAAAATAATGATAAATAACTAGTGTAGGAAAATAATTTTAAAAATGATGGAGTCAGGGCGGATGGAATTTACATATTTTGTATATGTTTGGAAGAAATATAAATAGCATCCTGAAAACATCTAACATGATTCGGCCCTTGTTTGAGAATTTGTGGAAAATGTAGGATGAGGATGGAGAACTGCTATTTATCAAGGGTCAGTGTTCCTGAATGCAGGTTTGTGAGCCAGCTCTAGATTCTGAGAAACCTTTCACCAGTGATAAAACTTGGAAGAACACATTTGTTTTTCGTAAAGCCGATTTTTCTGGATGTTCTATTTTATGAAAGTATCTCGTTGTCACCTTTTGATGAGGATTTCTCCAGTGGCATTCTCCAATGAAATGTAAACATTTACCATGATCAAGGACAGGTTAATTTATTCACTTTGTTCATTTTAAATCCCAAATTATACAACCTGAGATGCATTAATGAGAAGCTACGATTTTCAATGTCCTTATCTGTAAATTGAGGATAATAACAGTAATATCTTCTTAAGAAGAGTCACCATATAAATTTTGTGGCATGGATCTCACCCAAAGGAAAGTCATGTGCTCTGAGCTCTAATACTGGCTCACACAGTGCCCCCCCCTTTTTTAATTGTCTAATTAAAGGGTAGCACTTTGAGGGATGATGTCCTAAGTCTTTCCCTAACTGTGATTATTTTATCTCTTTGAATACATATTTATCTATTTTTCTTTTCCTCCAAAAAAATCAGTAGATAATGTCTTGAATTTTACTGACATGATGTCAGCAATTGCATTATTTAAAAATTCCTTTTATGATTTCTCCCATGAATATTGAGCAGTTCTTTTCTAATTCTTATATTTCCTAACCCGAACCTGTGTCTGCTGGAGGTAAAATAATAATTAAGTAAGAAGGAAACTACCGTGAAATTCTAATTATGTCTGTCTAAGGGATTACAGATAATTTTTATATGCTTCATTTTCCTTCTTCTCATTTGTTATTTTTCCTACAACAAACTGGTGTTGGTTTTATACCTTAAAAATCAAAATGAGTTAAAATAAAATGGTTAATTTTCTGATATTATTTATTCTTATTAACCCACTGCTATTTTCTCAAAGGTGGCATGTTTTTTATCTTTAAAATAACTTTAATATTTTCTTATTTATTTCTATGTGACATTAATCCACTTTAATTAGATTATAAGCTCCTCAGGTCAGAACCATGGGTAAGAAAAATATACTGTAATTCTGTGACATATTTATTGCTCGTGTTTTTTCTGTTTTCTTTCCTTACAAATAGATGAAAATGGAATTTTGTTTTGTTTTTTTTCCAGAGTAAAACCTTTGCAGGTTATTTTTGTTGTTGTTGTTATTTCTAATTTTAAAGTTCTTCTCTGCCTTTATTCAGTTTTCTTGCTCTCCTTTGTATCTGTAGAATACCTAGCACAGTGTTAGACATTTAGAAATGGCTCATTAAATTGTACTTTTGTATATGTTTGCATTGATTTCAGAAAGAAGAAGTGAGAGAGAGAAAGAGCTGGAAACACCAGTGATGAGAGAGAATCATTGATCTGCTGCCTCCTGCACTCCCCCTACTGGGGATCTAGCCCCAAATTCAGGCATGTTCCCTGATAGGGAATGGGAATGTGGGAATGTGACTTCCTGGCTCAACACTGAGTCACACCAGACTGGCTCATAAATAGTATTTGAGGATTTTTATTTTTAAATGTAATGTTTGTTTGACACACACACACATGCTATAAATTGAGAGTTCCAGTTTTTCAGAGTCCAGGAGTCTAGTTAATCATCTCTCTAGTGAAAAAAGAAATGCATTTCTGCAATTTATTTATGTTTAAAGCAAGCTAGTATTGAGCACTGCCCATGTGGCTACCATTTATTCTCCCCAGCAACCTGTGAGGTCATTCTTACTATCATTCTCATTTTATAGAGTGAAGTACAAATACATTAACTAATTTCCCAAAACTACACAGTAAATGGGGTCAGCATTCGAACCCAGGGTCTGGAAAGAGCAGAACTGCCTTTCAAGTATGCACTGAACACTATGCACTTTCCACTTTGTCAGAGACCTCACCACTGTCTATCATATTCCCATCTGGCCTCACACTCATTCATACTCCCTGCCTGGCCCTGGTTAGTATTTGCACATGCAACACCTTTGACAGAGTCTCTGGCTGAAGCCTTTACAAAGGATGGCATAGTCTATTCAACCCCACTCACCACAAGGTGGCAAAGGTGAAAGGCTAGGTGACTTTTTCCTTCAAGTTTATTTATTTTTATTTTTATTATTTTTAATATATTTTTATTGATTTTTCACAGAGAGGAAGGGAGAGTGATAGAGAGTTAGAAACATTGATATGAGAGAAACATTGATCAGCTGCCTCCTGCACACCTCCTACTGGGGATGTGCCTGCAACCAATGTACATGCCCTTGACCGGAATCGAACTTGGGACCTTTCAGTCTGCAGGCCGACGCTCTATCCACTGAGCCAAACTGGTTATGGCTCCTTCAAGTTTATTTGGAAGAAGAGGTTTTCTTCAGAAAGGAAGATACCTTTCCCTTCATTTTTTTCCACAATAAAAGATGGGGGTGGGGCAGGGAGCGGGAAACAAAACAAAATAAAAGCAAAAATCAAGTGTGAGTCACGATGTTCCCAAAATGGTCAGATAACTAGTCTGGCTTTCAATTCTAAGTCTTCTTATAGATGTTCTTTGATGGAGGGTTATGACAACTATGGACCATTATGTTTGTCTACTCCTCAAATTGTGTGTTGATGCTCTAACCTCCCATGTGGCTGTATCTGGAGTGTGGGTCTCTAAAATAATAATTAAGATTAGATGCAGACATAAGAGCAGGTCCCTGATCCGAGAGGATTAGTGTCTATCTAAGAAGAGACACCCTCCTCTTCCTGTGCCCACACACCAAGAAAGGCCAAGTGGAAGTATAGCAGGAAGGCAGTCCTCTGCAACACAGGGAGAGAGCTGTCACTAGAAACAGACAAGGCTGGCACCTTGACCTTGGATTTCTATCATTTAGAAGTAGGAGAAAGGTAAACTTCCTTTGTTTAAGGGACTCAGCCTGCAGTATTTTGTTATGACAACCTGAACAGATGAATCCAAAGGTTAGCAATTGCTGTGAGAATGTACATATGTAGGTACATTATTTATGCTACTTAGAATACTCAGTTCACTCAAGAACTAGGGTCATAAATTGCTTTCCCTGTTTCCTTTGAGCTATCTCCACTCATTTCAGACTTATTTATATTCTCTAAGGTAAAATAACAATGTTCTAATATGTATTTTAAAAACATAACAACTTCCTTATTGTTTTACCTGTTGACGGAAAGAACTCAGTTGCCAGTTATTGGGTGAGGTGTCCCATCAGTGGGAATTGAGACGTGGGAGGTTTTAATCTCTGTTGCTCCCGTTGCTACGTTACTACATAGTTTGGCAGTTTGAGGGAGGCATTAACTTCTCTGTATCTCAAGTCTATTTCTGAAATAAGAATATTGACTATTTCAAGGGGCTACTGTATACTCTCTCTTTTTTACTAGTACATTAAATGAAGCAAAGTATAAACACACCTAGCACCTAGCTCTGCTTCATTTCCCTAATGGAAGCTGCTCTGTCTTGCTCTCAAGCATACAGTTGCCTAGAAAACTGTGATGATGAGAGCTGGTGGCCAGCCCAGTGGTCTGCCAAGTCTCAACTTTACCTGCTGTTTCTGAAGTATGGCCCAGACCGAAACTTTCCTTAAGAAGTAGACATTTAATGGAACTCTATGCTGCCATAAAAAAGAAGGAATTCTTACCATTTGCAGCAACCTGGATGGAACTGGAGAGCCTTATGCTAAGTGAAATAAACCAGTTAATGAAGGAGAAACAACACATGATCTCACTCATTCGTGGATAATAAAGAACATTATAAACGGATGAACAAAAGGATAGATACAGAGGTAATAAAGCATCAAAAAGACCGTCAAATTACAGCAGGAAGGTTAAGGAGAGGTGGGATAGTTAAGAGATCAATCAAAGGACTTGTATGCATGCATATAAGTATAACCAATGGACACAAGACACTGGAGGGTTAGGGTATGCCAGGGAGCTGGGGGGGAGGGGGCAATGGGAAGACATGTATACATGTAACACATTAATAAAAAAAAAATTTTTTTAAAGAAGAAGTAGACATTTATCCAAAGGCCTCAGTCCTTACGTTGATTTAGTTCAATTACCAGACAAGATCATCTTGTATGGATTTTGTCTTTCTCTTTAATGAATAAGACTTACACGTCTAATCCATAGGAACATGAGACGTCTCAGAGCAATGTGTTCATTGACAATCCCCATCATGGACAGCAAAGTTTGATCTCTCTGACGTATCAAAAACTTGTTTTACAAGGAGCTAGACCAGTGGTTCTCAACAGATGTGATTTTTGCCTCACAAGCAACCCTTGGCACTGTCTGGATATCTTTGGTTGTCACACTCGGAGGATGGGTGCTACTGGCATCTGGAGGATAATAGAGGCAGGGATGCTGCTGAACATTTCACAATGCACAGAGCGGTTCCCCCGACCCCTCAACAAATCAGTTTGGCTTCAAATATCAATAATGCTGAAGTTGAGAAGCACTAATCTATACTGAGCCGGGCATCCAGCCAACCCCTGAGACTCACTCCAAGTAAACAGGTGTTAATCTTTTTGCCAGGAAAAGAAGAGTGGGCAGCTTTCCATTACTATGATTATCATATTTATTAGGTGCATACCATGGATTCAGCACACTGTAAATCCAAGGGTTACCCTTAAAACAAGATGTGGAGTAATTTGAACATATTAGATTAAAGGCCACAGCTTGGAGTAAGATTTTCATTTGATTTTGGTTCCATCACCAGTTATAATTTCATAAGCAAGTAACTTCAATTTTAGTTTCAGCAACCCTCCACAGGGGGGATGCAACAGGATAATGAAATTATCCTATATAATAAAAGGCTAATATGCAAATTGTTCAACTGGGAATTTGACTAGGGGGTGCGGGCAGGGCCAGCTGGCTCACCTCCAGTGGCCCCAATTGGGGCAGGCCAGCCGAACCCCACCCATGCACAAATTTGTGCACTGGGCCTCTAGTGTGGATAATAAATATCCTTAGCACTGTGTTTATGATATGGAAAACACTAAATACACTTCAGATGTTACACATTTTCTACATACTCCTATCATCTTCATTATTACAATCACATCTCATCTCAGCCTGGTTTAGAGCCCTCTCTATCATCCAACCCAGCTGTGCGTGCAGGAAACCCAGCATTTAATTAAAACAATCTGTGTCAATTCATCTACGTGTGACACCCCAGGGGAAGCAACATGAAGGGAGTCAAAGGGATCCAGGCAGATGGGGAAAGTGGCATTTCATCACCTTCACCCCACTTTCTATTTCCAAAGGACTTGTATACATGCATATAAGTATAACCAGATTGAGTTTCATCTGACATTGGAGGAAAATGCCAACCTCTCAATTTGTTGGCCATTGGCGGACAATGAAACCTTACATGGTGGAATATTTTTCTTCACTAATTTTTTTCCTTTCAAGAGACTCTTTATTGTTTTCCTTGGCTATTTCTGAAATATTCAGAGCTTCTCCAGGTTCATGCATTTACTATATTTATCAACTTGACCCTTTAAATTAAAGCATATGTTGCTGTTCCATTTTATGGAAAATTCCAGAACATCCTAGTTTTGAGGGAAGATCCAAATTATGCCCTCAGAATGCAGCCTGTCTACCTTCTGACTTTGATCTCACAGGAGGTTTAGTCTTGGGATCCACAGGTGTCAAGTTCCTTGCCTGCAGCTCTGGATCTGTGCCTTGTCAGGTGGAATCTAATGGCACACTGGATCTTTTTTCCTGCTCATTTAAGATTCTCAAAGGCAGGGACTGTCGCTTAGTCATGTTTGAACACCTTGCAGTCTAGCATAAAATGCAACACTCAGAAAATGCACATAATCAGATTTCCCAAACAAATGTATGTTTAAGGAGCGGTATTATGCCTCAGTAGTCAAAACAAGAAAGTTGAGTCCCAGAGGGAAAGTACACGTACCTAAAATGGTACAGCTGGTTCCTGGCAGAGTGTGAGGACCGTTGTCTGCCTACAACACAAGGTAGTCCCATTCCCATGACCAGTGAATGTGCTGAGAGGTGATTGCCAATGAAAACCGAGGCGAGGTCTGCCCGGGTTGTGCTCTGAGGCAACAGAGGTGTTTTGTTTATGTTTTAATTACTTTTAACCTTTCGAAGAGACTGCTATACTGTTTGGCAGAAACCCATGAGAAGAGACAGCTTGTTTTTTGGACAGTGATGCTTATCAGCATGTGCTGCACACATTACATGACCATGGAAAGGGCTGACACACCGAACCTGGCAGAGCTGAACGTTAGGGGCAACCTGGACCATGATGCTGTCATTAACATGTATATTAATGACCTGGAAATTGTCTGCCTCTGCAGTTCTTATTATTATCCAACACACGGATGTGTGTTCATCATTTAAGCCAGCTATGATAGCATTTCTGTTCTTCGCAGCCAAAAGCATTCTCATGGGTACCAACAAGAGTCGGGACTCTTCCCAAGAGATCAGTTCACTTGTGGAGAAACAAAACCTTTGTCTGGAACATAGCAGAAGTTCTTGTCTGGCTTACATTGTTGGGAAACATTGTCAGCTGCTCAGGCATTTCATAGATTCAAAGCTTGCAGATGGTACATGGGCCTTGTTTGATGCCCTTGAAATAATAGAGGAAAATTGGAAACTTAGACCCTACCCATAAGGAGCTTATAGTCTCCCCAAAAGACTCAAGGGCTGGCTGGCCAAGCCTGATAGGGTGGATCCCAGAAAGTTACTCTGTTTCTTATCTCAGCACTACCAGGTACATGGTAAGCACACACTCAGCATACAGGTTGATAACTGATCAGGGCAATGGGCATCCAAGAGATATGTCTCCAAAAACAGAAGAGGAGAAAGAGAAACTGGGAGAAATCTGATTAAATAGTATGACCCAACTTTCTTTATGTTATGAAAACAATATTTTGCTTCAAATTACTGGAAGGCTTGATCTCTGAAATTAGCGGACTGTTATTTAAAGTTCTAGTTTTTGAATGAATGAATGCGAAGCATATCTTCAAGGAAAAAGCAGGTGTTCCATGCAGTTCCTTCCAAATTAACGTCCTAAAATTTGAAATAATTTGTTTGTACTCTGAACAAATTTTTAATGATGGTACAAAATGTACCACCTTGACTATTTAAAGTGTACATTTGTGTGCTGTTAGGTGTATTCACATTGATGTCAAACATCTTTCAAGTTTTTAAAGCTGAAACTCTATAGCTGTTGAACCATAACTCCATATCTGTTGAACCATAACTTCTGTTTTCTCCTCCCACCTGCTCCTGGTAATCAAAATTCTAGTTTCTATATTGATGAGTTTGACTACTTTTGATACCTCATATGAATAGAATCATGTAGTATTAGTCTTCTTTTGACTGGCTTATATTATATACCATAAAGTCCTCAAGGTACATCCATGTTGTAACATATGACAAGATTGCCTTCTTTCTTTTTTTTTAAATATATTTTATTGATTTTTTACAGAGAGAAAGGGAGAGAGATAGAGAGTTAGAAACATCGATGAGGGAGAGACATCAATCAGCCACCCTCTGCACACTCCCTACTGGGATACATGCCCTTGACCAGAATCGAACCTGGGACCTTTCAGTCCACAGGCCGACGCTCTGTCCACTGAGCCAAACCGGTTTCGGCTGCCTTCTTTCTTAACAGCTAGATAACATGCCCTTATATGTATGTGCCACATTTTACTTATATTCATCTTTCCATGGAAATTTTAGTTGCTACCACTTCGTGAATACTGTGAATAATACTAAAATCAATAGATAGAGGTGCACAAAGATCTCTTTGAGGTCTTGCCTTGAATCTGCTGGGATATCAACCCAAAAGTGAAATTACTGGGTCATGTGGTAATTCTATTTTAATTGTCTTTAGGAATTTTTATAATATTTTCATAGTGGCTGTAATATTATACATGTCCACCAGCAATGCATAATTCTCCACATCCTCACAAATGCATGTTATATTCTATTTTAGATTTGCTTTTGATTTTGATAGTGGCTATTTTAATGGGTATAACATGATGTCTTACTGTGGTTTTGCCTTGTATCTCTCCAGTGATCAGTGATGTTGAGTATCTTATCATGTACTTTGGTTGGATATTTGTATAACTTCCTGTGATAAGTGTCTGCTCAACTCCTTTGCCCATTTAAAAAAATTGTTGTGATGGTTGACTTATGAGTTCTTAATATATATTCTAGATATTAATTTCCTATCAGATATGTGATTAGCAAATGTTTTCTTCCATTGTGTGTGTCATCTTTTCATTCTACTCTTTTCTTTGGTGAGCAGAAAGGTTTTAGTTTTATGTAGTCTCATTTGCCATTTTTTTCCTTTTTTTGTCTGCGGTTTTGGTAATTCAAATACAAGAAATCATAACCAAATCCATCTTCATTGAGTGTTTCTTTTATGTTTCTCTTCTAGTGGGTTTAGGCCTTATTTAATCCACTCTAAGTTAATTTTCCCATATGGTGTAAGATAAGGGTCCAATGTCATTCCTTTGACTGTAGATATTCAGTTTTTCCAACAGTTTGCTGAAGAGGCTGTCCTTTGTGCATGGGATGATCTTGGGACCCTGAACCAATTTTTTGTCTTGAAACAGATAAAGAACTGGGGATAGATGTATGCTTGGATAAATTTAACGTTGTTTGCTTTGTTTATAAGTTTGAGTCCCATAGACCTACTGCGTGTTACTTAAACAAGACATGAAATCAGAAATACTAACCTTTAGGCCTTGAATTCTCATGTGTGTGTTTGTGTGTGTGTGTGTGTGTGTGTGTGTGTGTATGTGTGTGTGTGTGTATGTGGTTTGTTTTTCATGTGCTATAAATGAAACTTTTTATTTGAATTAATTCTGACTTCTCACTGAAATGGGCCAATTAAACTTATTTAATTTCTACAGTTGATTTATACCATATGGCTTTTTTCCTAGAAATAAAATACAGCTCTGAAGCTGAGGTTTTTCTACTGCTCTTATGAGACCATATAAGAAATTTTAAATGACATGAATTAAATTTGCTCTACCTTTTGATATATCTTTATTAATGGAATGTGATACAAAAACACTAGATATTTTTTGAAAGTCTACTTTGTATTTAGTGGTATATTAGATATATTAAATAGATTTTCTTTCTAAGGAATAAGTGGTTTAGTAGATGTAATATATGTATCCTATATAATAAAACCCTAATGTGCAAATCGACTGATTGGTAAAATGACCGGTCGCTGTGACATGTACTGACCACCAGGGGGCAGACACTCAATGCAGGAGCTGCTCCCTGGTGGTCAGTGCGCTTCCATAGGGGGAGCACGATTCAGCCAGAAGCAGGGCTCACTAGGCTCATGGCTGGTGAGCGCAGTGGTGATGGCAGGAGCCTCTCCCACCTCCGCTGCAGCACTAAGGACCCCTCAGGGGATGTCTGCCTGCCGACTTAGGCCCACTCCTCCCAGGCTTAAGCCAGCAGGTGGACATCTCTTAAGGGGGCCAGGATTGCGAGAGGGTGCAGTCCAGGCTGAGGGACATCCCCCCACAAGAGCACGAATGTTGTACACCAGGCCCCTAGTTTAATTATAATATACTAGTAGCCCTATGCATGAATCTGTGTGCCAGTAGCTCGCTGCCACCCTCCTGTAGCCCTCCACCCACTGCCCCGCCCTCCTATAGCTCCCTCTGCCTCCTCCCTCATAGCTTGCTGCCCTGCCCCCTCCTGTAGCTCTCCACCTCCCAGTTGCTTGCTGCCCTCCTGCTCCCTCCTGTAGTTCTCTGCCACCTGATTGTAGCCAGTATCTCACTGTCGCCCTCCTGTAGCTCTCCACCCACTGCCTTGCCCTCCTGTATCTTCCCCACACCGCATCCCCTTAACCCCTTTCCTCCTCAAAGCTTGCTGCCCTGCCCCCTCCTGTAGCTCTCCTCTGCCTGCTTGTAGTTCGCTGCCCCACCTTCCTGCAGATCCGTGATCTGGTCATGACGTAGTCAGTCCTTACAGCTCTCAGTGTAATGGATAATTAGTATATTCCTCTCTTATTATGTAGGATGATGGCAAATAAACAGCAAGAACTGCATGCAAGGAGTAAAAACGGAGTTCTGAAGAGAGGAGGTTCAAATCCAGGTGAGGGCACTAGAAAAGGCTTCCTGGTTCAGCTGGTATTTGAAGGAGGTCAACAGCTGCATAGAAAGGACACCTGTCATTTTTCCAGCCACAGCTCCAACTGACATCCTGAGACAGACAACATTAGACATGTGAGCAAGCAAGTCTTCAGGTGATTCCAGTGCCCGCAGTCATACCACTGCAGCTGATGCCAAGCAGGCAAAGATGAGCTGAACCCACCAGCCCCACACAAATTGCAAAATTGTTGGCAAAAGAAAGGTTCTCATTGCTTTGAGGTTGTTTGTTATATAGCAGGAAATAGTTGGAGTATACAGACAAGAAGCTATTAAGGGTTGTTACACCTGGGTGACTTCAATTTTGTTCTTCTTATGTGTATTTTCTGCTATAAAGCAAAAAAATTAATTATACAACTGAATTAATGAAACAGTGGAGGAAAATCCATTAATGAATGCAATATTGCATTCCCATGGTCAATGCAAAATGCTGCAAATAATTTGCTGGGCAGAGACATTAATGGGGGTAGTGGCTTACAGGAAGAAAAACATTGTCTTGAGCATTAGAGATGGATTTAAATATTTTTAATTGATAAAATGAAAATAAGTCCTTGCTGATTTTCCTGAGCAGACATATACTCTCTCATTGTGAGATGCTTAAAAATATTGATGGGAATTATGTGATCTGGTTCCTTCATTCCAAGGACTGTTGGCTATTTTGACTCTCATCATGAAACCAGATTAGCAGAAAGGTTACATCTCATGATTTCATATGGATGAAATGTCCATATAATTATTCATTTACTTACCTATTTATTTTCCTCCCCTTTAAAGCCATTACCCTAGTCATAAATTATTGTTCCACTTATCACCCAAAAGCCTGTAAGTCACTCACACAGATAAAACCTAATAGTAAAAGTTAAAGAGAAAACAATAGTCATGACACCGCGAGTTTATATGCTCATTAGATTTTGAAGGTATTGGAAAGAGCAGCAGTTTGTTAGAGTTTGGCAAAATTATATTACTGAGCCAATCAATACCAAGGTGGCGTTTTTGTTAGTGAATAATTCGTATAAATAATGCTGACTTCATTTTAAATATCCTAAATACTGAAGAAAATAGAGGGTTCAATGGGGGGGAAGCAGATGGATCATTTATTTCTCAGTTAGAGCTGACACATTAGTTACAGAAATTTTCATATCATGTATTTTTATAGTCCACTTTACAGCTGTGTTTATTGTTGTAATAAATAAATACATTATATCCTCTTATTAGGGCAGCAATGGAAATTTCTGGTAACAAAACAGTCACATTTTCACATGACACAAATACCCCAAATGGAATACTGATGACAGGGAATGTGTACCCAACCAAAGAAGAAAGCCTGTGTGTGGTTGAAGATGAGGGTAGCGAACTCCAGGCTAATAAAAATAAAACACTTTGGACAGAGGTTATTAGTATTAGAGAAGGACCTCTCTCATGGTCCTTCTAAGAATACAGACAAGCTTACAAATCTGTGTATGTCTTCTAGCAGCAAGTGAGTGCTGCAAACCACCGTCCGTGGTAGAGAGAGATAAGTTACAGCTTCCATTTTAAATTATCCTCGTAACTAAAACGATGTCTAACAACCCGGGGGGGAATATCCACAGCAACTTGATGTTTTATAGCTTCATTCATTGTATCAGAAGAAGGGGGTGCTTAATAGCAAATGAATAGCTAGGTGGTTTTATTTTCTCAGAGAGGCCCTCCTAGGATAGATCTTGTGTGAATCAATCAAGTCCCACATACTTATTGCGCACCTGTAGTCTCTCTAGTACCCCGTTGGAGATTCATCTGATCTACTCGTGTCCATGTTGACAGGGATTTTACAAAGGTAGTGGTGCAATTTGGAACACACATTCCCTGATCTTTTACTGATATTATTCAAAACTATCACTATGTTGACATTCTACCCGCTTTTTCTATCCCTTGACTATTGAGCCTTGAGTAATTATTCACATGGATCTCCTCTTGCCTATGATTCTTGTCCTTGAAAAGTTCTCGGTAAACTGAATTTTAGCTGCTCTGAAGGCCTTGAAGTTGGAATCAGACAGATATGGGTTAAAACCCTGACTCTTCCACTTGACATCACATACATGGCGTCAGAGTACTTGCTTATATTACTGTTTTTCTTAGTTTCTTCATCAAAAAAAAAAAAAAAGAAAGTAATAATTGCATCTATCTCAAAGGATAGTAAAATTATATGAAATAATTACTGTAAAGCACTTTGCAAGGTTCTGGGCATATAGGAAGTGTGATTGTGTTATATATTTATACTAGAGGCCCGGGGCACAAAATTCATGCACCGGGAGCCCTTGGGGGATGTCCACCTGCGTCTCTCCTTACTACCCACCTCCTCACTGCTGTGTTCACCAGCCATGAGCTTGGCTTCTGGCTGAACAGTGTTCCCCCTGTGGGAGTACAGTGTCCACCAGGGGGTAGTTTCTGCATTAAGTGTCTGCCCCCTGGTGGTCAGTGCACTTCATAGCGACTGGTCATTCTGGTTGTTCTACCATAATGGTCACTTAGGCTTTTATTATATAGATTACATATACAGTGGTACCTCGAGATATGAGTTTAATTCATTCCGTAACCTCGAGGCGTGGGAAACTATGAGACGCTCGAGTCTCGGTAAACTGGTGGGTCATGTGCAGCCGGCCGATCCTTGCGATTACTCCTATCTCAAATGTTGCTCGTATTTCAAAGCAAAAATCTCTCGCTCGATGGCTCGTATCTCAAAAATCTCATCTGTTAGGGCACTCGTATCTCGAGGTACCACTGTAATTGTAGTATAATGTTACATTTAGGCTGAAATGGGGATACAGAATGTGCTGCTATGGGAGCACAGCATTCAGCTTATCTTTTTAGAAAAGAGAGAACACATTATGAGCAAGAAGAATCATTCACTTTTTAAACTGTGTGATTTGGGGCAAATTACTTCAGCTTTCTAAGCTTCAGTGTCTCTCCTCTGTAAAATGGATACCCCCGAGCCCTGGGGCATCTGATCTGAGGTCTACATAAAGTGATGTATGTACAACACCACACTTGTAGTCAGCTCAATGTATGTTGATTGAATGAAAGCCGGAAAATGTGAACACAGATTCTGTTACTGAGGGTTAGAGAGGTGAATTGCTCAAATACCTCATAGCCAGTAAGTGACAATATTATTATTTCTACCTTGGAACTAAATATATAGCATCTTTTTACAAAATCTGACAAATAGCAATGTATCTCCTTTCCATAAAAGTGGATTGGTTTAGCCGAAACCGGTTTGTCTCAGTGAATAGAGCATCGGCCAGAAGGGTCCCAGGTTTGATTCTGGTAAAAGCACGTACCTTGGTTGTGGGCACATCCCCAGTAGGGAGTGTGCAAGAGGCAGCTGATCGATGTTTTTTTTCATCAATGTTTCTATCTCTCTCCCTCTCTGTAAAAAATCAATAATATATATATATATGTATACATATATATATTTAACATATATATATACACATATATATATTTAATATATATATTAAAAGTGGTTTGGTTTAAAGAAGGTAAAAGTAAGAGCTATGCCTTAATATAAAAAATGAGGGGGGTGAGGGAGAGAGATGGGAAGAACTGAACCAAAGAACTCATATACATATATGCATAACCAATTGACACAGACAATAGTGTGCTGAAGGGCCTGGGGTGAGGTATAAGCTGCGAACAGGAGAGTAAAGGGGGGAAATGAGGGACATCTCTAATAATGTCAACAATAAAATACTTTTTAAATGAACTATTTCTAAATAGTTATATCTGAAATCTTTGGCTCTTTGAGAACCAGTTTGTTAAATTCTAATTTCAGTGGATTGAGTTAAGAAGATAAATACTACATAGAGCTGTGATAAGTTATCGTAATTCTTTCCAAATAGGGTTTTATTTGACCATTTTTCTTTTGGACATTACTGTCTCTTTAAAGTAATTATTTATTCATTGTATTCAGGTCTCTGGATGGGTGATTGCCAAGTGCAATGTTGGTGTAGTAAAGAACTTTACTGTGAGTTAAAACAAGACCTGATAATTTCTGTATGTTTGTTAGGTGTACCGATTGTGTACTATCTATGCAAAGAATTGCAATGTCATGCCATTAAAAAGGAAATTAACTTTCCAGTCGTTAATTGGAGAACAGTATCCTGGAGGGGCTTAGAATGATGTTTTATATATATATCAGTGACTGGGGAAAGAAAGTTGGAGAAAGACTTAATTTTCATCAAAACCAACAACAAAGTCTTTACTTCACAACTGGTGATAGTTCCTGCCTCTGATTCCTATTTTTATTACATTTAGGGGTGAAAACCCTGATTTAACACTAACTGTTCTGTTGCCTTGGGATGCAAATGCAAATACCTGGCTAAATTATTCAACAAACCCATCAGTATTTCAAATGAGTAGGAGGACTCCTGAAGAAAAAGGGGAAAACAGAATCAATGACTTGTTCCCCGCCTCCCACCCCCCCCCCCCAACAACCCCCATTTTCAACATAATCCAGAGTCAAAATCTGCCTTAAGTGAAAGGATAGGTGGAGGAGAGGCTTTTCATTGAAGAGTTAGGCTTCTGAGACCACACTTGAGTCCATGCCAGGTCTCTGTGTCTGCAGCAACCACCTCTTGTGATCTCCACATTCTCATTTTCTAACCACATTTGAGGTTACATAATGACATTTGCCAACTATCATGTTATGAAGAGGGAACTGCTGTTATTTTGCACCTGTAGCTGTCTTTTATGTTTCCCATCATTGCACACAAATTACACCAGCAAACATGGATTGCAAATTCATATTGCACATTGATACCTGAAGCTCCACAAATATAAAATTAGTTTACATTCCAATGCTTGAGTCTTCCCTATTCCTCTTATTATATTTCTTCTATGTAGACTCCCCTCATGCCTGAATTCACAGTTTCTATTCTGGTCTGATTTGTTAGAAAACAAACTAATGGCTCCATTCTTTGGGCACATTCTATTGTGTTTTATATTATTATCATGTTATAGAAATGATTGCTTATCTCTTGATTATATGCATTGTAAATCCCAAATACATTTAATGTCTTAAGAATTCCATAAAATCAAAAGGATATGCTTTAGAAATTATAAAGTGTTAGACTTTCAAGCTACAATTCTATGTGTGTTTGAAAACATTTTATGTGGTAGGATGTCTTGATGATTCTGTATGAAAAATGAAGAGACTGGGACCAATATTACACAGCCTGCAATAAGTCAGAGATAATGAGTCTAGATATTTCCACAGTCCTTTAATATGTTTTATGCCTCTATTTTTGTCTTTATATCAACAATAAGTATTGGGCTATACAGATGCTCTGTAAATGTGTATGATTGAATTACAAAATATCCTATCTAATAAAAGAATAGTATGCAAATTTACTGCACCTCCACTACAACAACAAACCATGCCCACCAGCCAATCAGGAGCAAGTATGCAAATTAACCCAACCTAGATGGCTGCAGCCACGGAATGAGCAGGAGGCTTGAGTTTTCCCAGCAGTGGAGGAAGCCAAGCTTCCTGCACAACCTGGTTGGTCTTGGACTCCACTCAAGGCTACAAAATTCCAATGATAGAAGATAAATAAATCCCAACAAAAATGGCAGCACCATGGAGTTGGAGAGAGCAGGAGGCTTGGGTTTCCCTGGCAAGGAAGGAAGCCAAGCTTTCTGCTCACCCTGGCCTCCACTCAAGGCTACAAAGTTTCAATTATAGAAGACAAATAAATCCCAACAAAAATGGCAGTGGCGCCAAAACCAGTTTGGCTCAGTGGATAGAGTGTCAGCCTGTGGACTGAAAGGTCCTAGCATGTACCTTGATTTCAGGCACATCCCCAGTAGGGGGTGTGCAGGAGGCAGCTGATGGGTGTTTCTCTCTCATTGATGTTTCTAGCTCTCTATCCCTCTCTCTTCCTCTCTGTAAAAAATCAATAAAATATATTTTTTTAAAAATGGCAGTGGCCACAGAGCAAGCAGAAGGCTTGGGTTTCCTTGGCGATGGAGGATGCCAAGCTTTCCACCTGCTCTGGCCTGCCCTGATCTCCACTCAAGGCTACAAAGTTCAATTATAAAAGATAAATAAATCCCAGATACCAGGGCCTCCACTTGAGTCACCAGGGGGTGTGGCTGGCCTGCAAACCACCACTGCCCCTTGCCCAGGCCACTCCACACCCCAAGGGAACCCCCACCCTGATCCAGGACACCTTTCAGGGCAAACCAGCCAGCCCCCACCCATGCACCAGGCCTCTATCCTATCTAATAAAAGAGTAATATGCAAATTGATCATCACTCCAACACACAGCTACCCCCATGTGGACACAAGCTGGCTTCATAAGATAGCCAGCAGAGGAGGGCAGTTAGGGGTGACCAGGCCTGCAGGGGAGAGCAGTTAGGGCCAATTAGGCAGGGGAGTGGTTAGGCATCAATCAGGATGGCAGAGGAGTGGTTAGGGTGTGATCAGGCTGGCAGGATAGGGGCAATCAGGAAGCTAGGCAGGTGAGCAGTTGGGAGCCAGCAGTCCTGGATTGTGAGAGGGGTGTAGGACTGTCCCTTTAGGCCCAATTCTACCTGGATCGTGCCTAAACAGTCCCAGATTGGAGAGGGTGTAGGCTGGGCTAAGAGATACAATTAATAAATTCTACTTGCTGGGGATGTAAGATGAAACAAACCAATCTGCTGCTTCTACCATCAAAATGTTTATAGTCTCCCCTGGCCCACAGTGTGGCTTTGTTGATTGAGCTTTGTCCCATTTACCAAGAGGACACTGATTTGATTTTCCATTAGTGCACATGCCTGAGTTTCAGGCTTGATCCCCAGTAGGGGAAATACAGGAAGCAGCCCACAGATGTTTTCTCTCTTATTGATGTTCCTCTCTCAAAAATCAATAAAAACATATTTTTAAAAGTAATAATAAATAAATAAATAAAATAAAAGTAATAACAAAAATAATAAAAAACAGAATCTATAATTTCTTCTAGTATCTAGTTAGTACTTAAGAAATTATTTTGTAAGCACACTGAGTACAGCAAATCTTACATCGCCAGCTGTGCACAAATTCATGCACCGGGTCTCTTGTTGATTATATTTTCCATGCTGTACTTTACATTACTTGTTAATCCCTTCAGCTTTTCCATCCAGTTCCCCAAACCCATCTGGTAGTAACATATTTTTAATGTAATGTCTAAGCACACTGAGTACAGCAAATCTTACATTTGAATTATCAGTAATACTTATTTTTAGCAAATATTACTTAACTTATCTTAAATACATGTTCCACTTCATATTGTTTTATTCAAAAATAATCCCTCAAAAAGAGTCATTATTGTTCATTTCCTCATAGAAAATTTATTTGATAATATTTTCTTTCTCCTTAAATTCCTCTTAAAATATTATTTAAAAAGAATACTATTGAAAAAAAATGATTTTCTTAAGTCTTATGTTTCAGAAATGACTGAAATTTTTAAGTATCTAAAAAACAATAACAACAAAAGTCCTTATGGGAATAAATACCAAATTCAATTTTACTAAGATACTATGGTTTTGTTAACAGTGATGAAAAATAAAGTAAAAGGAGAGTTGCTTCAGAGAGATTCAGAATCAATCTTATTTAATGGTGACTGCTCAATGGCTTGCAGAAAATAAATTTATCTTGGTTTAGAACAACAGTAAGTTCATAATAGAAAATAAAGTTAAACTTGATTCTAAAGTAAGACAGCTATGCTGCCTATTTGGCAAAATAGAAGAAAACATTCAGCTCAGACTTGCTATATTATTAATCTGCTTCCTGTTTACAAAATTGTTAATATCTGTGGCAGGAAACAGAGCATCATATGCTGACTTCTGTAGTCAGCAGCCTGGATGGAGAATGAAATTACCTTTCCTCAGAATATGATTTGTTTGCTTATGGTGCTTGTATTGCAAATAAATTTTACTTCTCATTTACGCTTTAATATTTTATATGAACTATATAAACATATTTTAGAAATTCAACATCTTTTCCTATTTTTTCTACCATTCTCAAATAACTGAAATTTTTTTCTAGGTGAGTCAACATAAGTTGCAGAAGCTGCTATCTATTTCACTTGCATAAATTTTAAAAAGATTTATTGAGTCTCAATAACATCCAAGGCATTATGCAGGCTAGAAATTGAAGACACATAGAAAACCTGTCCATGATGCATATGTAACGTAGTCAGGAAAAAGGAATACATGTGGCAAAAGATGAATAGTAGTTCCATGAAGTGACCCTAAGATCTATGTTGGGGCCCTTGACCTCTACTCTGGGGCAGCAAGGCTTATCCATTAGAAGGGTGTGGGCCCTTGCAGTCTTCACTCAAGAGCCCTCACCCCAATTCTTTTTATACCAGAGTAAATACCCTGCTTCTTGCTGTTGCATCTTTTATTTATTTTTTAAAATATATTTTTATTGATTTTTTTACAGAGAGGAAGGGAGAGGGATAGAGAGTTAGAAATATCGATGAGAGAGAAACATCGATCAGCTGCCTCTTGCACACCCCCAACTGGGGATGTGCCCACAACCAAGGTACGTGCCCTTGACTGGAATCGAACCTGGAACCCTTCAGTCCGCAGGCTGACGCTGTATCCACTGAGCCAAACTGGTTTTGGCTTCTGTTGCATATTTTAGAACTTATCTTAAAACTTTACTTAGGCATCTTGGGCTCCATTCAAGTAATCAGTGTTTACTTGTGGAAGAATATCTTGGCTTTTGACTCTGCAGACACTTACATGACCATATTTCTGTGGCTTCTAAATGTGAACTAATATAAGAATGGGAATATAATAAAAGAAAGGATAAATACCCTTAAAGTACTAATTAAACATTAAAAAGTAAAAATCATATAAGATCCCAGCCATTCTCATGAATAAGTAAGGAGACATTAAGAAAATTGGGGCCACATAAACTGAACCACAAGGATGAAAAATGCCAGCAATTATGTTTATTATTAAGATGATTCACCTCCATAGTCAATCCAAAGATTTCTTTCTGACTGTGGAAGGAGTCTGCCTGATTTTCTAACTGAAACAAAGATAAGCAATGTGGTGAGGATTCAATTGTTTAATTAGATTCCTGCCCCCAAATTTCTATCTTTTCTTGAGTGGTCTTCATGATTTTATATATCCCATCCTGTGAGGATGCCCCTAGGTCTACCAGCTTTTAAGGATTATAGATTGATTATATTGATGGAGAGGGCAGGATTGCTATACTTGTTGTATTTTCTATGTGAGGGAATAATGCAACATAAGTCAGTCCATGAGAAAATATGTAGAGCAAGGAAAAGAGGAAACACCTGATTAGTATTTGGGAAGAATACACACACACACACACATACACACACACACAATATTTTTTTAAGAGCCAGGTCAATCACATTGACTGCAGAAGTTCATTTTGAACACCTGATCTTAGGATGATGCAACTGCTCAATGATGCCCTGGGCCATGAACCTCCTCTTTTTTCTTGTTTCCATCTCTCTAAGAAAATCTGGAAGATTTTTAACAAATTCAACTCTCCTGAAAAAAATGACACTTACTTGTCAAAGCATCTGCCATCTCTCACTTATGACCTCCTTCATGTAAAAGTATTTAAAAAATCCTAGGTCCTGTCAAAGTCTCCTTTGCTCTCAAACTGGTTGTTTTTATGATGCCAAGTTCAAAGGTGAACTCTGGAAATTGAAGGGAGAGAAATGCAATTAATGGCTTGCAATTATACAGTCTATCCATTCATCTGGCAAACTTTCTCTTCTCTGCTCTATTCTAATTTTCAGTTGTTTGTTTCTAAGCATCATATATATGTCCTGGCTGCTTAGGAAACACACACACACACACACACACACACACACACACACACTCCTTCAATGACCTGAAGTTAACTGGATCATGAGACTGTCTTCTTAAGAAAGATCATTCTCATTACTTAAGCTGGAGGATGCTGGTAGTTATCAGCCATGCTTCTCAGGGTGGCACATGTGAGGATTCACTCTTGACTTGACTGCAATGTACTTCTGACATTCTTGCTACTTTTACATTCTGGTTTAGGTGTCTTTCCCTCTGTACCTATACTCCATTCCAGCTTCTTTTTATGTCTTCTTTGGTGGGGTGTTCGGGTTTTGATGAAAATGCATTCCTGCTGCTGCCATTCTCTGGTCTTAAATTTGAACATTAGTAAGCATGCGATGGTCCCCAGAAAGTAGCATATATATGTTTTATTTTTTCCCACCTGCTTGGAACTTTTGGTGCTTTAGACTTCTCTCGTGTACAAGACACAAAGGGAAAATAATTTGGCTATTTTAATACAAAATTAAAATCCATGAAAGACAATACAGGCTCTAGGAAGGGCCAGAGAGTAACTTTTTGAAGATTTTAATAACTAAAAGCTGTGAGTAGAAAGAGTGTTGTTGAAAGCATTTTTGTTGGTGGTAGTAATATTAATGGATGGGATCAGAGGTTGAGAGCTGGAACAAGAGGCAGTTACAACTGTAGAGAACATTAAAGCTGAATCAGTAGATCCAGGTAGAGGCTAGGTCAGCTGCTTCCTTCCAGCCTCTCCCATTGGCACATTTCCTCCCAACATCATGTCTCCAGCCACGCCTCCAAGTCCTCTCCTTTCTCCAAGTCCTCATCTACCAAGAGGCAGTGTATAGAGGCCTGTTTGTGGCCCTACATTGGAGTTAACTTAAAGCCTTAGGCTGTCTTCTATGTTTGTGTTAGAAAAAGTCGGGAAAATTATTGCAACTGTCAGAGGTGGAAGTTGGCTATAAGAGAAGCAACAGGATATGGTGGAAAACGAAAGCTTTGCTATCATAGCAACCAATATTCAAATCCCAACACCACCACTTCTGGCCTGTGAGAACTTGGACAATTAACCAACTTCTGTGAGCCTCCATTGTCCGCCTCCGAAATGAGAAATATAATGCCTCTTCTGTAACTTTCTTTGTGAGGATTAATTAATGTATATGAAGTAGTGGAATACATGGTATAAAACCATATTGTGTCTCTCTAGCTCTCCGTCCATCACCTTTCTGTCTTTTTGTCTGTCTGTCTATCTGATCATCTATCTCCAAACTTTGCCCACAGGGAGTGCAGTATTAAGGAGCATTGCAAAAATACTTAGCAGAAATACAGGTGTGGTTTTAATTTCTGTTTACTAGTTTTTCAGTTTGCACTGAGAAGAAAAATCAACAACTTAATGGCTACGCACTGGAGTCTACCGCTCTCCCTGCTGTGAAAGGGGACACTGTAGAGATTTTCTAAGATCCCATCGTTTTTTTCCAATTTTGATTAATTATTCAGTAAACAACATTTTCATTACTAAATTATGCATCTTATTCCCTTCATCTCCTGTTTGCCCATGAAGTTCATTGTTCCACTTAATTATAATTACTCTTTAATAACCATGTTATGGCATTAATTGATGTTACATCAAGCCAATAACAATTATTATTCTGCATAAAACTCATACAACCTCAGTGATCAAACCTAGCTCAGCGTTGGTCAATGGTTACCTGTCTCTCTTCTCAGGCTGATACTATTTTTTCCCCTTTCTAACAGATTTGAAATGACTTTAAATAGCTTAGATGTCCTCAAAGTATTGTTTGCTCACAATCAGATCATCTATTTACACTGTCTTATCCACAACCTCAGTCTCTCAAAAGACATTTTTTACCTATACTCTGTTACTAATAGCCTAGGCCAATGGTCAGCAAATTGGTCTGTGGCCTATTATTGTACAGCCTTTGAGCTGAAATTGATTTTTTACACTTTTAGTAGTTATACACAAACAACGCAAGAAATATGGAATAGAGAGCAAGCATCGACTGAAAGCATAACTTATTTACTATTTGGCTCATTACGAAAAAGTTTGCCAATCACTGGACGAGGCTCACTATTAGCCTTTCTAGTCATAGAAATTCAGAGATAAAGTGTTAATTTCAGAGCCGTGGTTCTGTTTTGTGTCCTCCTTAAGTACTGGCCCCTAATCTTAATCCCCATGCTTGTTACTTCATTATATAGTTTTGTCATCTGCATTTTAGTCTCTCTCTCTCCCTCTCTCCCTCCCTTTTTTCCTCCCCTGGCTCAAAGCAGCAATAAGTAGAAGGAGACAGTTATAGGGCTGTGTTAAAGTAGACAATATCTTGTTCCATCTTTGTCATGTGACCTTGTTTGAGTCTTCTCAATGCTTGTGTCCCTTAATTTCATCATTTGTAAAATGGAGGAGCTTGACAGAATGGTGTTGGAAGCTTTTTACAACTCTGACATTCTAGAATTAAATCTCAAGGAAATGCAAGAAACTTTAAGTTACTTAGAGGCTAAAAGAGCCCTAATGCTCTACTGCAGTGGTTCTCAACCTTCCTAATGCCGCGACCCTTTAATACGGCCCCTCATGTTGGGGTGACCCCCAACCACAAAATTACTTTCATTGCTACTTCATAACTGTAATTTTGCTACTGTTTTGAATCGTAATGTCAATATCTGATATGCAGGATGTCTTAGGCCAGTGGTCGGCAAACTGCGGCTCTGTTGACTAATGAGTTTGCCTACCACTGACCTAGACTCTCGATTCCAATAATTACAGGCTGTTGTTGTTCCTTGTAATTAAGCCCCTATCCCAGTGGTTGGCAAACTCATTAGTCAACAGAGTGGCAAACCATGGCTCACGAGCTGCAGTTTGGCAACCACTGTCTTAGGCGACCCATGTGAAAGGGTCATTTGACCCCCGAAGGGGTCGCAGCCTACAGGTTGAGAACCGCTGCTCTATTGGGGGAGAACTGAGAATTGTTTGTTCTCCTTGAGTAACTATAGGGACAGAATGCTCAGACGTCTACTGACATTCAATGTCAATCATCACAGGAAATCTTTCTTTTATAGAGCTGATATCAAGCTTGTTGCAACTTCCATCCATTGGTCCCAGTTCAACCCTCTCAGTAGACATAGAAAATTAGGATAGGTCCAAAGACATGAGAACCTAAGTTCTCCATGGGCTTAAGGAGGAACTTAGCATGCCTTAGTGGAAGCATCAGTAGCATCAGGCTTCTTTATCCCCTGCAAAGTCGAAGATCTCCTGTGTACCCATAAGCTTTCTAAAATCTAAAGTAACAATCCTAATGAAGTCAAAGAAGAGAGGATAGCAATAGCAATCCTCCCTATAATCCTGCCTTTTGCCTGCAATGGCTCATGTACCCATTGGCCTTAATTCTTTCTTTGGAATCAGCAGAGAAGATTTATTCTGCTTTCTGAAACAAGTAGAATGACAGATCAAAATACATATAAAACTTGTTTCCTGCTTTATGATACCTGGGTTCAAAAAAGTATTAAACCATTCTAATAATAGATTGAAAAAGACTCGACTAAGGATAACATAAATAAAGCTATGTTGTAAAAGTTCTGAAACTTTAGGTGTTTATAAAAAATGTATATACAACAAAGATACAAATTTATAACCCATTATAAAATACCTTTCTATCTCAACATATGTTATGTTTTGCTTTATTATTATTGTATGAGTCCCTCAAGATATTATTGGAATCACGCTCTTCCAGAAAAAAAAGAATATACCAGGCTAAAAGTTTTATGGGTTTTTGTCCTAGTATTAGTATACTGCATTATTAATTTTAAGTCATTGATATTGTTTCCTGTGCTATAGTTTTGTCTTAGCTTAAAAGGCATGGATTTTTGACCAGAAATTCAATTTGAATTCGAACTAAGTTATTAGGTTGTGGATCCAGTGAATGTAATTTTTGAGAAACTCACAGTAGTTGTACACAGTTTCTTTAAATCAGCGGTTCTCAACCTGTGGGTCATGACCCACAGGTTGAGAACCACTAGCAGGGTCACCTAAGACCATCGGAAAATCCAGATATTTACATTACAATTCATAATAGTAGCAAAATTACAGTTATGAAGTAGCAACAAAAATAATTTTATGGTTGGGGGTCACCATAACATGAGGAACTGTATTAAAGGGTTGCGGCATTAGAAGGGTTGAGAACCACTGTTTTAAATGGTGAGACTTGATGAAGTATTAAAACAAAAAAACAGCACCTGCTATAATAAAGAGATTTAACTCCTGAAGCTGCTGCAACTTCATAAAAGGAAGATGAACGATCCAATAAAAAAATGGGCAACGGACCTAAATAGAACCTTTTCAAAAGACGACAGAAGGAAGGCCAAGAGACACATGAAAACATATTCAAAGTCATTAATCATCCGAGAGATGCAAATCAAAACGACAATGCGATACCATCTTACACCTGTCAGAATGGCAATCATCAACAAATCAACGAACGACAAGTGTTGGCGAGGATGCGGAGAAAAAGGAACCCTTGTGCACTGTTGGTGGGAATGCAGACTGGTGCAGCCACTGTGGAGAACAGTATGGAGTTTCCTCAAAAAACTAAAAATGTATCTCCCATTTGACCCTGTAATCCCACTCTTAGGAATTTATCCTAAGAAATTACAAACACCAATCAGAAAGGATTTATGCACCCCTATGTTCATAGCAGCACAATTTACAATAGCTACAATTTGGAAACAGCCTAGATGCCCGTCAGCAGATGAGTGGATCAGAAAACTGTGGTACATCTACACAATGGAATACTATGCTGCCATTAAAAAGAAGGAATTCTTACCATTTGCAGCAACCTGGTTGGAACTGGAGAGCCTTATGCTTAGTGAAATAAGCCAGTCAATGAAGGAGAAGCATCACATGATCGCACTCATTGGTGGATAATAAAGAACATTATAAACTGATGAACAAAAGGATAGATACAGAGACAGTAAAGCTTCAAACAGATTGTGAAATTACAGCAGGAAGATTAAAGTTAGGTGAGGTAGATAAGAGATCAATCAAAGGACTTGTATGCATGCATATAAGCATAACCAATGAACATAGACACTGGGGGGTTGGGGTATGCCTGGGAGGGAGGGGGGGCAATGGGGAGATATGTATAAAAAATTAATCAAAATTTAAAAAAACTATAAAAAAAGAGATTTAACTCTAAAAATGGGTAAAAATCTATATCAGATCACTTCTTTTGGTACAATTTCATATCATCCAGGCCCCACATGTATATAAGAAATCATAGCAATAATGTTTCTTATAATCTTGGATTTGTTTCGTGTGGGTGAAAATTGACAGAGCCTCACTTCATCTTCCACTCAACAACTGGATCACCTTTGGCCAATGGAAATGAGAGAAATTCAGCAAATGCTTTCCCTTTTCATTCCTCAGGTAAAAATACCTGTGACAAATTTCTTAGGCCTCCTCAGAAGGTTCCTTAAGATCAAACACAAGGAACCTATAACAATAGAAAATTCAATGAGGCCTCTTGATATTGGCTTTCTCTCTTTAATTCCTTGGTCATCTTATTCCTGAGACTACATTCCCAGGGAATATAAACAAGTGTGTATTTAGCATCTGTTGTTGTGGAATGAAGTTGTGACCCAGGCCTGTGTGTTGGGAAATGAGAGTTATTTCTTCCACTGAGAAAGGTTCTTACCCAAGATCTGAAGGACAGCAGTGTCTTTTAAGCCAAGATATCAGAGATCGAGGAACTTGAATTTAGCAGAGATTAGTTTCCAGGCTGTAGGTTATCAGGTTTGTTTTAGAGGGAAAGTCAAATCTCAGTACAGATCAAGTATATTCATTAAGTCCAGGCATTAAATGTGGGGCCAGGAAACTTAATCCTGAAAGGAAGCTGCTGGAGGTCAGAGGCTCTGAGAGATTCTGGGAGAAGTTGATATGGATTTAGAGTTGGATGTTGTGGCAAATTAAGTCAACAATTTCAGGAAGCTTAGATAAAGAAAGCAGTTTTCTGACTTCATAATATACCAGACACTTTGTACTTTTAAAACTGATGCTGCTCACTTACCAAGTAAGGACATGAAGGGAATAGCATTCTCTTTGGGATTCAGACATCAGTGGGAAATAAGTTCAGACATACTTGTTAAAAGTATAGACTCATTGCATGGAACCTGGCAGAAATGTAATAGAAACTGGTTTAAGAAAAAGGTAAATGCATTGGGCTCATCAAATTTAAAAGTTTAGGATAAGATTCCAGTGGTGTCTTGATTAAAATGGCTTCTCTACCTCTTTCTGTTCTGCATTCTCTTTTGGCTTCATCATAAAGCTCATTCCCCTTTTATGGTGACTCCTGTAGTTGAAGGTAAACATCCTATTAGCATCAAAGCAGTAAATGTTCTGTCAGTGATTCTAAGCTTGGGTCACATGTCTTTCCCTCAACCAATCAGATGTGACGTTCCAATTGGACATTTCTGAATCACGTGCCAATTCCTGGAGCTGAAGATGGGATAAACTACTCTATCCCAAGGACATGCTTTGAGAGTGGCAGATGGGTTGTCAACAAAAGAAAATATAAACGGGTTAAATAATAGGCTGGCCAAAACATTTGTTTCATCTATACTTTCATTCTTCTCACTTGACTTGCCAGAAGCTTTGCCAGAATGAAAAATTGTGAGATCGCTTTTTCTCCTCCCAGCCCTTTGCCTCAAAAACATGTGTAGATCCCTCCTAGTTGGTCTCAGACCTAATTTACCCTGCTCTTCTAACAAATACACGTCTCTTTACAAACACTGCATTAGTTTTGATGTTTGCCTCAGATCTCTACTGTGTTTGAAGGGTTTCTTTAAGGGTTTCTGCCATCTTTGCTGAGTGCTCTTGTGAGCTTTTCCCATTTTCCTCGAGCTCATCATTCTTGGGATACTTCTGGCTTCATCAATATTTGTTAACACTGCTTGACATTCTGTGTGTGTGCATTCAAGCAGTGAGGTAGACCGATGGAAGTCATCAGACTCTGGCCGATGAGTTGTGTCAAGTACTAGGAAGTCTTTATAATAAAAAGGGGGGCAGACAATAACATTGTGATTGCCCAGTTTATCATGGAACTAACAGGAAAGAAATAATGAGTGACACTGGGTTTACTGAAGCAAGAGAGGATGTCTTATTGACTATGTCTATTAGAGTCTCTTAATTTTTATGCAAGGGGGGCGGGGTGGAATATACAATCTTTCGAACTGGCCTATACAGAATTTCTGCCATCTAGTGTGGGTCTTAGGTAAATACAGTTTCTGGTGTTCATCCTGCCACCAACCGTTGGAGCAAGGGATCCTTTCACAAATCCTTGAACTGGGACAGGCACTTCTCCATTGACTCATGATATTTGAACTGCACAATTCTGTCCTCAAAAGTATTATTAGAGCCGAAACTGGTTTGGCTCAGTGGATAGTGTCAGCCTGCAAACTGAAGGGTCCCAGGTTCAATTCCGGTCAAGGGCATGTACCTTGGTTATGGGTACATCCCCAGTAGGGGATGAGTAGGAGGCAGCTGATCCATGTTTCTCTCTCATCGATGTTTGTAACTCTCTATCCCTCTCCCTTCCTCTCTGTAAAAAATCAATAAAATATATATTTTTTAAAAAGTATTATTAGAGAGTGAAGGTGTTGTAGTGCTGAGTCAACAATGAGAGGTTCACACTGCTCAGTAGCTCAGTTGATCAGAACATTGCATCAATAAGCCAAGGTTGGGGACTTGATCCCTGGTCAGGACACATACAAGAAGCAACCATGAGTACATAAATGAGTGAAGCAACAAATCAATGTTTTTTTCTCTCTTTCCCTCTTCCTCCTTCTCCCCACCTCCTCCAAAATCATTAAATAAGATTTTAAAAAACTACACTGATGGGTTCAATTCCTGTGATGCCCAGTTAACTTAACACTGTTCCTTGGCTTAGTGATAACTCATTAGTCATTTTTAAGATAAGGTGATTATGCTATGAGGGAGTGTGGAGTAGAAGCATATTGAATCAGGACAAAAGGATTTTTCTTGTAGGAAGAGCCCTCTGAATTCATGAGTTATTGATGATGAGTCAGGAGCATAATTTAAAATATAAAGCACCTTTAGCATCTAGAACAAGAAATATACATAGGTGGGTGGTCAGCCTTACCCCACCATAGAGAATTGACCAGGGCTCTTCATCTCATCATGTACCAAGAAGATAGATTTCTGAGATCTTAACATTGGATCTTGTTTTGTTTTCCTATCTTCCAGCAACTTTTCTTATAAATATATATTTTTATAACTATCAGGATGAATGCAAATACTTCTAGAAAAAAGAATAATTCCATAGTAATGAACTTTTAATAATGTGACTATATTTTAATTTCTGAAATTTTGAAAATATCTTAATTCAGAATATTAGGAAGGAGAATGATGGAATGCCTGCTTTGAAACCTGAATATGCCCTCCTTGGCAGACTTATGCCAACTCTCACGGCCAACACACGCCAAAGAAATTGCTAAAGTCATATTTGCTCCTTAAGAATTCCCTTCTGGGCTGAGAGAAGGCACATGCTGTGTAGGAGACTAAAATTTCTAGGCAGGCTGGGTCTGTGGCATAAAACACAATGCTGACATATAGAGGCCATTCGAAACTGGTAAAGAGAATAGACCAAGAGTCCTATCATCACAGTGTTTAGCTTGTGGGGATAAATAGACAAAAATTATAAGTGTAAATAAGTCAAATATATGAGATGCTAGTGAAAAAAATAGAGAAAAATCAAATACCTGTCATTTTATTGAAGGGATCTGAAATGGGAAAACCATGTTTAGCTTAGACACTCCGATCTTTCTTCTCTAGACATGTCTACCTATTTCTTGAAAACATCTGGCATGACCCTATCTCAGATCTCTTGCATTCCCTTTTGCTCGTCTTCCATCTAGGCATGACCCTTCTTCACCTGACCATCTGATTATTTCTGACCTGCATTAAAAACTGAGTGGGACTTCAAGCAGGGCATGAATTTACAGTCTGGTTGAGAAACAAAGGAAAATTCATGTAAAATGTTAATGACATAAAATAATCTAGTATTAAGCATAAAATTGCAGGATCTAGACTGTTGTGTGAGTTAAACAGAGAAAGAGGTCTGTTAGAGGAAGCCTGGTAGGGTACAGGTAGGTCTACAGGCAAAACAATAGCAGAAGAAATGACACGAATGTGGGAAAAGCAGCCAAACCCATGGTAACCTTTCCAATGAGACCTTTGTGATAGATTGATGCTAGGAAGAGAGGATTAGACCAAAATCGGTTATTGTGGAGGAAATGTAGAGTCCCTTTGGAGGTTGAAATGGCCTTTTCTTTTTGTGGTCATAGATTTTTAAGGACCATTCAAGGTCAAAGCTCCTTGATATTAGCTTCATATCACAAGAAGAACAAGAGTCATAAATAAGCAGGGAGATCCAAATGATGGTTTTGAATAGTTTCTGCTTCCTTTATATTTCCTTCTTTAATTTTTCTTTTAAAGTAGTTTGACTTAGATTAAGATCGGCTAATATAATACATAACAATGAAAGGAATAAGTATTGATGGATGGGCAAAGCCCTCCAGCCTAGAGACTAGGAAAATTATTGAGAAGGAATATCCTTCATTTTCTCACATTTATACGGAAAGAATCTCGTTTGATTTTAAATACCCACTCAGTTAAGATTTCTATTTATATCTGTCAATGAGACCCTGTAAAAGTTTAGCTTAGTGGAACAAATATTGAGATCTCTAGGTAAAAGATAAAGCAGACAAAAGGTATTATTTATTAATTCACAAGACCAGTATTGTCTTATTTTATCTAAAAAATATTAAAGTTTGGCAGATACTGGGAAGAAATGCACTTTTCAATAACCAAGAATCATTTATTTATCTCATAATAGCTGCAATATTATTTCTTTTATTAATCATTTCACACACTAGCTGCTGCTTTCAGAATAGACACTGCCTTTCTTGCCTGCATTCCCTCATTCTCCCTTCGCTCTCATTTCTCTGAGAGAGAAAGAATATTAGTATAATTACTGTGAACTGGGTGGATCTCTGCTAGGTAGTCTGCACATTATATTCTTAGAGAGATATCATTTTGTTTTTGCTGTTATATATTTACTAAATGGCACACTTTCCACTCTTCATCCCAGTACACACTGAAAGCAAGAAGTGATCTGCTTAAAGGGAAGTAAACTTTGCTAAGCAGCTCTGGTTTCTGATGGTGATGTTGTATTCTAATAAAGGTGGGTGGAAAGAGTGGAGAGTGGAAGGGAGGTACATTTAAGTTTATAATGAGGATGATTCTTTATCATTCCAGACAGATCCTGTGCTCTGGGTAGGCAGTAATGAAATAAGAGCCTTAAGACTCATAAAAACATAAATAAGCTGCCTGGTAGAAACTTCATTGTAATGATTAGAGACTTGGTGCATGAAATTTGTGTGTGTGCGTGTGGAAGGGGCAGGTGTCCCTAAGCCCAGCCTGCATCCTTTCCAATCTGGGACCCCTTGAGGGATATCCCACCTCCTGTTTAAACAGGCCATTGGACATCCCTCTCACAATCCAGGACTTCTGGCTCCCAACTGCTCTCCCCTGCTGGCCTGGTTCCGCCCCCAACTGCCCTCACCTGTAGGCCTGGTCCCCTCCAACTGCCATCCTCTGCAGGTCTTGTCCCCTCCCCCAATCACCCTCCCCTGCAGCCCTGGTCACCCCTAACTGCCCTCTCTGCTAGCCTGATTGCCCCAGCTACCCTCCCCTGAGGGCCTGGTTCCCCCAACTGCCCTCCCTTGCAGGCCTGGTCCCTCCCAATTGCCCTCTCCTGCAGGCCTGGGTCCACCCCCAACTGCCCTCCTCTGTTGACTTTGTCACCCCCAATTACACTCCTAACTTCCCACAACTGCTCTCCCCTGCAAGGCCATCTTGTGGAGGCCATCTTGTGTCTTGGTATGATGGTCAATTTGCATATTACTCTTTTATTAGATAGGATGCTGTGATGAAGCCCAGAATGCCCATGTAGGTTTCTCTTCCCAAAACTCTTATGACATTACTTGGGTGAAAAGGAAATTAGAAGAATAATCTTAGCATTCTACTCAAGGGACAGCTCTTTCCTCAAGCATTCTCACCCACATAGTTCCTGAAGGGAACTATCAACTATGAAAACATGAGCAGACCAGCTCTTGAGAAAAGGCTTTAGACTTTGGTCATGAGATTGATGATTGCCTGTGAAAGATGATTATAAGATAAAGGAGAGACCAACAGATTCTAAAGGATAGGAGAGTGAGAAAGACCTCTCTGTTACCCACACATTAAAGAAAAATGCCAGCTGACATTCTCTCCTTATTTCTTTTCCCCTCCCCAGAAGCACAAAAGAACTCTCTGCCATTCTGAGAGAGGCACTTTTAAAATCTGAACGTATCTATTTTCATTATAGGGAAGGAACTTAGAAGATGCCCAAAGGAATATTAGTCCTTTTTGTTATTTTTTTCTGTTCACCTTCATTAGATCTTTCTAATTTACCTCCCTCCCTCAGCAGTGATTCAGAATAATGACATCAGACTGAGTTTCCATGAAAGTAAAGTCAAATAGGTTACCTCGCTAACCTAATTAATTATTGTCTGTGTTGAGGAGAATTCTTAAAAAAAGAAAACTGAGTTTGGAAAGTGAAGTAATTATTCTTGGTTACAAAACATGATTAACTACATTTCTATTAGGTAATAGCATTCATTGAGATAAAGATGCAGGATACTTGGGAAGGAACAGTCTCCAGCTCATAAATTGCTCTTTCATACCATCCTCAGTACTGACTCATTCGAATCCTTGGTAGGCATTTTACAGGCATTGTCTCCACAATGATTCTCTAATGATTCTAATGGTTGACTGAATATTCCTAAACAGTGGCTGGCGGTCAATAACAAATAGTTACAACTGAATTGATACATAATAAGAAACAAGTGTAGTCCAGGTTATCTTTAATGGCTACATTTAGAAGATTACCTTTGGAGAACAGAAAAACAAATGGGCAAGACAGTGTATGGATCTATGTTCATTCCCTATGGTAATGGAATCATTCGATAAAATTGGGCTGAAGTGTGAATATAGAGGAGATCCAGAAGTAGGGGGGATGGTATAGTTGTCTTTATTGTAAGATCATTTCAAACACAAATTCAATGCAGGTGACTATTTCCTAAATATCACTTGTTTTTATACTTTCCTCTGTATTTCATTTCTCTTCAGCCAGGTTCATATCAATCATATTGTGAACCTGCAATGGAAAGCAAAACAGTGGTGGAGAAGAGAAAGAAGTTATCTTCTGTCATGTCTCCATTCCTCCTACCAATCTGAATATTCCTGGAAGGCAGCAGCCTTTTGTGTTTTGATCTAAATATCTTTCAAATCACCTGGCTGAGTGCTAAGCAAATAGTGAGGATTCAATAATAAGTGAGGACAAATAGCAAGGAATATACTCCTGGGAGCAGTAACTAAGCTATTGACATTTTAAAATATGTAGAAAGTTGAAAGTAGGTGGGGGGTTATGAGAGAGCATCATTGTGTGTGTGTGTGTGTGTGTGTGTGTGTGTGTGTGTGTACGCATGCACACGCATAATAGGTGAAAAGACTAACATGTCAAATTAAACCAAAGTTCACTGTTTTACCAAAGTACAATCTACACTAATAAAAGTAAAACATGCAAATTAACCATCACTTTGCTATACCCACAATCCATGCCCACAAACCAATCAGGAGTGAGTATGCAAATTAACCCAACCAAAATGGCGGCCAGCCACAGAGCTAGAGCAAGCAGGAGGCTAGGGTTGCCCTGGCAATGGAGGAAGCCAAGCTTCCTGCCCTGGCTGGCCCTGCCCTCTGCTCAAGGGTACATAGTCTCAATTATAGAAGTTAAATAAATCCTAGATACTTGCTTACAGCTGACCCTGGCCTCTGCTCAAGGAGGTGCTGAAAAAAAAAAAAAGAAAACAAGGAGGGGCTGGGACCTTGGGTCACCAGGGGGTGATCAGGCCAGGATGGGATGTCAGGGGCCATTGGGGGTAAGCAGACCAGCAGGGGGGCCAGTTGGGGGTGAGCAGGCCATCAGTGGGGGTCAGTTGGAAATGATCAAGACAGCAGGGGGGGCATTTTGGAGTGAGCAGGCCAGCATGGGGGGTAAGTTAGGGGTGAGCAGGCCAGTGGGGAGGGATGGTGAGGGCAAGCAGGCCAGCAGGAGGTGGACTTGGGGGTGAGCAGCATGGCATGGGGGACAGTTGGGGGTGATCTGGTTGGCAGGGGGGCAATTGGAGGTGAGCAGGATGGTAGGCAGAGTGGTTAGGGGCAATCAGGCAAACAGGCAGACAGGTGAGTGATTGGAGACAGCAGTTCCAGATTGTGAGAGGGATGTCCAACTGCCGGTTTAGGCCCAATCCCTGTAAACTGGCAGTAGGACATCCTTTGAGGGGTCCCAGATTGGAGAGGGTGCAGGTCAGGCTGAGGAACACCCCTCCAATCCCCATGCATGAATTTCATGCACCGGACCACTAGTCTATAATAGTAAGAGTGTAATATGCTAATTAGACTGGAAATCCTCCTGGATATCCTTCCTTCCTTCTAGAAAAAAACAGGGCTGTGAGGGAAGCCAGGGCTGTGTGGTGCCAGAGGGAAGCCGGTGGCGGCAGCCAGGGGAAGGAAGGCCTACTCTTGCATGAATTTTGTGCACCAGGCCTCTAGTTCCATCTTAATTTGAAATCAGAGTCCAAACTGCCTTCTGTAATTGTTTGGTAGAGGGAAGAGGGTTGTATTCCTTTAAGAACCCAAACTGGCATCCAGTTACAACCTAGAAACCAGAGGTGATAATGCTACTTCTCTCAGGAGCCCATGCTGTTCTCAGCTGGACCCCACAGTCATAGTGGAGGGTATTTGGTACAGGAGCAGAGAGTCTTCGATTCTCCAATTAGGGGACGTGTCTCAGACAATTGGGGTGTTCTGTCCTGAGATGCTCTAATCACCCAACATATACTCACCCTAGAATGGACCTTTCTCCCAGGTACCCCGATGCTGCAGTTTAAGTGCTTCCTTGTAGTCATGAAAAATTCTATGTTGGAGTAAGTAATTACAGGTTATAGAAATAAAAAGGGGGACAGGAAGAAGCCTTGGAGAAACTACTGAGCAGAGTCAGGGGTGGACCTAAGCTAATTGGCCTCCACATAGGAGTCTTCTCCAAGGTCTCCCGGCAGCCCTTTCTTTTAATGAGCGTTTGCCAAGATTAGAGGCTTCTCCGAGCCCTCGGGTACAGTGTGGAACAACTCAAGAGGTTTTTGGACTCAAATAAGATGTCATCCACGTAAGTGCAGTACGATTTAGTTTTCATTATTGTACTCAATTTCTACTCTACCTGGGAACAAGGAAACGTACGTGTGTTTTATGGGTAAGATGAAACTGATCTGTTGAAATATTTGCTCTGTGCGCAGCGATTCTTGAATTGAAACTCAAGTGTCCCCGTGATCAATGGCCGCATCTCACAGCCAGTCATTGTTAGGCGTCGTGAGGGAGACACAGGTAATGAGAGATGAGAGGTTGAAGATACTTGGCTTTTTCCAGTCCATTGGGGTGTCTCCAATTGAAGCCTGGGTTCCCAGGGGACTGATAGAGTAAGGAGGTTCTTCTAAAAGCCCATGCAAGCCCAGATAGTCTCTATTAAAAATGCTCTATTTGGTCTAGACTCTGATCTAGATGCTGTGATATTTCTCTTTACATTCATTTTATCATCTTATCGTGAGCCCAGGTCTCTGGGGTATGAATAAGCATTTAAAGCTGAGAAATAAGAGGCTTTGAGAGGTTTAGATAGCTTGTGTGCATGAGCAGTAGTTTTCTTTTAGACCATTTTGACTTCAGAGCCTCGCAATCAGTGCACACACTGAGTCCTGTGTCCTTGAAACCTGGGTGAAACGTGTGCCTTCAGGTTTACGAGCACGACACGCAGAGGTACTTGCCAGGTACTTAACCCGCCTCTGTGATCTCAACTGGCCTCGGTGAGTTGAGGAGTACAATTAATTCAAGGCCACGGCACAAGGAGCAAGAGCGAGGAGGTGAAATAAATCGGAGAAAATTTCATTTTCAAATGGGACAGTGTTTATGGAGTTACTGCCCCGGCCGGCCTGCCTCTCTGTAATGCAACTCTGCTCTCAGTGCAACACAGAGCTTTCTCCAAATGAGCCGGATGGGCAGGGATGTGATGGACAAGGAAAGCAATCCCCCAACACGAATACTATCAGGAGGCCTGTTCCAGCGGGGGGAGCGGTGCCCTCGGTGCTGTACCTTTCAATTTCCCGTGTCTTCACATCAAAGTAAGGCCGTTCGCAATAATAAGCAGCTCTGTTTACTTCTCCATTCCTTCCCCCGGGATAGGAAAAGGGAAATAAGAAAACCGTGTTGCCTTTATTTATTTTTTTCCCTCTCCGTTTCAAGCTGATGAAATGTTTCTAAAATTAAAAGGAATCTGGGTTGAGTAAAGGTCAGGTCAGCCTTGACACTTTCTTCATCAATAATAAATCGACATCTAGCTGTCTTGGCTTCTGGCAATTTTATTAAATCAAGGGGCTTGAAACTGCTATCCTTGTGGGCTAAGACAGCATAGAATATATATCCAGAGTTATCAATAGCAGAGGCAAGAGGCAATGATTCTTTAGGTGAGCATATTTATTTTATGTGTACAATGGCACTGTAATTATACCACCCTGTTAACTCCAAAGATAACTACTTTTCTGCAGAAAACCATGAGGCGATTGCGTCGAACATTTCTGTTTACTGGAAGGCTTTCTTCCTCTGTGCATGCTGTAGTCCTTTCCTCTTTAATTAGGTCTTCGTCTATATTGTTACTCTCTTTATACCCCCAAATGTACAGACTCCCTAGAGAGGGTGGATGGGCTTCTGTTAAGCAATATTGTCGGTAAAAAGGAAGAAAGGCAATGGTCTGACAATTAAAACGGAGGAGAAAAAAATTTAACAGTGAAGTCAGCTTGGGAACCAGTGTTCAGGCTTGACCTCCATTAGGAATATAGTAGGAACGAATGAAGTGTTTAATACATAGCAGAACTGGGCAGCTACCTGGATGAGGGAAAGGTTAATTCTGAAACCTGCATGAATGCAATATTTAGGATAGAAGAGTCGAACAGAAGTAGGTGAAGCTGTCAATTCATTTAGGTAGCACTGCAGTGAGCCCAGTTGTACATTCAGAGTGATTTGCTCTGACTCTTATCTGTGAGCTCAGAAGAATGAAGAGATTGTTTTAGGGCTGCCATTTAAATACTTCTTCAAGATTAAACGTTTTATTTTGAGGTCATTATAGATTCACAGCAGTTGTGAGAAATGATACAAAGATCACATACACCATCTTGGGAAGGTAACATCTTGTAAGATTACAGTAATATAGCACACGCAGAATATTGATAGTGATGTCATGTAGGTGGAGAGCAGCTCCATCACCGTAAGGAAAGCAACTTCCTTTGAGCATTTGTGTGCACTGGGATTTATGTGTTTTGTGGAGGAAGACAACAGAGGTGATATGCCATTTTCATGACATCACATCAAGAGAAAATCCTATTGACATGACTTACCACATTTGATCTGAAAATACTATTGACATGACTTACCACATTTGATCTGAAAATACTATTGACATGACTTACCACATTTGATGTGACTATTATAGTCACAGCCAACTTCCTTTGAGCATTTGTGTGCACTGGGATTTATGTGTTTTGTGGAGGAAGACAACAGAGGTAATATGCCATTTTCATGACATCACATCAAGACAAAATACTATTGACATGACTTACCACATTTGATGTGACTATTACAGTCACAGCCAACTTCCTTTGAACATTTGTATGCACTGGAATTTATGTGACTTGCGGAGGAAGACAACAGGGGTAATATGCCATTTTCATGACACCACATCAAGAGAAAATACTATTGACATGACTTACCACAGTTGATGTCTTTTCCGTCTATTCATTAGCTCTCTACTGTAAAGTTAACTTCTCCCCCAAAGGAAGGATCTTTGGGGGAGAAGTTCTAAGGGGTGGGGAGTTATGCACAACCTCCTTGCAGGCACAGTATCTACATAAATTAATCAGAAGTCAGCTGCAGAAGAGATTTGAGAGGTTTTTAATATTCTCATGAGGTTCAATGTACCACTTTTCCTTTTATGGGTTGTAGTTTTTATGTCAAACTTATGACGCTCTTGTAAGCCTGTATTCTGCAAACTTGCTCCAGTGTTGTTTTTTTATGTGTTATAGTATTTCATTGAAATCTGTGATTTATTGGAGCTGGTTTTGTACAAGATGTGAGCTCTCAGTGAGGTTCGTATTTTTAGTTTGCTCGTGTTCAATTGCCGCAGTACTGTTTGTTGGAGAGACTATCCTTTTTCTATTGAATTGCTTTGCACCTTTATCTAAATCCAGATGGACATATTTGTGTGAGTCTATGTCTGATTTCTTCATTCTAATACCTTGATCTATGTCTGACTTTTTCATTCTATCGCCTTGTCTAATCCTCACCCAGTATGGCACTCTTTTGCATATTATGACTAATAGGCTATGATATTGGGCAGAGTATTTTCTCCCTCTTTACTCCTTTGTTAAGATTGTTTTAACTATCTTAATGCATTCAACTTCCCATATAACTTTAGAATAAGATTGTCTATATCTACTAAAACATGCTAGGATTTTGGTAGGAATCACATCAAGCCTAGAAATCGGTTTTTAGAATTAATGTTTTCTATGTTGTCTTTCAAATCATGGGCATCATATGTCTTTGTGATTATTTATGTCTTATTTTATAAGAAGGGATTTCTTAGAAATTTTGTTGTTTACACTGGCTGGCAGTTCTGAGTTGGAGGCTTTTTAAAAATTTATTTTAGAGAGAGAGGAAAGAAGAGGGAGAGAGAAACATCAATCAGTTGCATCCACACACACCCTGATTGGGGATTGAACCATTAATTTCTGTAGATACTGTACCCTCAGAGAGGTATGTGTCCTGACCCAGAATCAAACTGGTGACCCTTTGGAACATGGAAAAATGCTCAACCAACTGAGCCACACTGTCTGGGCTGCATTGTAGGCTTTTGGAAGTGTCCTGTCGGATATGTTTCTATCTCCCTCTCCCTCTCCCTTTCTCTCTGAAATCAATAAAAATATTAAAAAATGTTTTTTTAAAAAAAGAAGAAAAGAAAGGCTAGATGTAAAGTTGTCTGAATGCTAAAATATGTTTTCTGAAAATGAGTCTTGAAGGGTTGACAAATCCTCTTAGACAGAATGGAAGCCAAAGTCCAATTTCTTGCCATGGTCTTCTCAATAGTCCCCATCCAGATTGTTCCATGTGCTGCCCTTTCTTGCATTCCATCTTCAGCCATTCCTTCTACTTGGGATGATCTGCCTTCCCTTTTGCCTATCAAAGTCTCTTCCCAGTACAAATATCAAGAAGCTTTGCTTGGAAAGAAGTTTTGCTTGAGCACCTCCTGTTGTCTCTACGATGAGAAGACAACTGTCCTGCCTTCCCTAGCTGCGTAGATTTTAGTGCCATCACAGCAACTGGCATAGGAGGGTTCTTAATACAAATTAATTGCAAGAAGGAACCAATGAACAAATCTTTTACTTGTAGTGTGTATATCTCATAAGACTCTTACCTTACATTTTTTTTTATCCTGGGCTATATTTTCCCTCTGTCTTCTTGTATACTAAGCCTCATGAAGCCAGGCACTGTGTCAAGGACTTGTTAGTGTTTTCCCCCTTTTGTTCACCAGAAGCTAATGCAGTATCTGTCATTGAGTAGGTACTCAATACAAATTCTTTAAATGATATAGTAGACAAATGAATAAATGAACTACGCTGCATGTTTCAGTACCCTAGGGCTATAATTCCTAATCCCTTGTATCATTTGTTGGTCTTTCCCACCTTATTGAACCAGCCAGTCTGCAACAATACGTGAACTACAACAGCATGTGGCCCTACACCAACTCTCTAAGTGTAAATATCACTGCAGCTTCATATCTTTCAAATCTTACTCCAATTTATTTTGTGAATAATCCTAATAGAGTGACCACAGGGGGTGAAATCTTAGCTAAACTGACACAGGGCAGAGCTACCAAGGAGGCCATGTTAAAGTGTCTGGAGACTGTGAAGGATACGTATGATAGATAGGGTGTTTGTTTTGTGTGTTTTTACCCAAAGAAATGTTGATAATTGAGACCACATAATTGAATCTCAGTAGTGATAATTTATTAATGCATTAGTAACCAGTATGCAAAATAAATGAAAACAAACCCTTTCCTATTTATATCATTACTAAAATATTTAAAATAAATTTAAGATGATATAGAAACATACATAACTGAATATGTTTACATATTTCTGTTTCAATTCTCTCATTTTACTTTAGGCTTAAAAAATAACTTCTATTGTACTCTGAACTATGATTCAGAATATCACGACCACAGATCATATGGACTATCTGCCCACAATCCATCTGGCAACCCAATAGAGAAGCACAGTAAGGGCTCAACTATTGGGCAGTAGTAGGCTTTCTGAGACCAGCATGGTGAGTTCAGGTGTAGAAATTTGTGAACATCTGAAATCGTGTTTGTTTTTCATCTGTCTCTCACTCTTCCTCTCTTCCATTGTTTCTTTCTCATTTTTTATCTGTGTTTTCCCACTCCCCTTTCTTCTCTCTCCTCTTGGAGGAAGCTCCATGCATGTCTTGGATAAAAGGTCCCTACCTCTCCCTCCTGCTTTTCCAATCCCTCTCCTACATTCTCTTTTTTCATTCCCTCTTTCTCACCCACCTTCTTAGTTTCACAGTTTTTATTTGGAAATGCAATAAAAATAAAACTCGGACCATGTAGGTCTAACCTTGCCCAGAGATACATCAGAATTATTCTGGGGGAGTTGAAAGAGTTTTAACTAAAGCAGCGAAGGGAACGTCATAAGAATAATTAAAAGTAGAACAAGCAAAGTGTAATAATGCCAGCAACAAAACCAAGTATGTCCATGGCAAACAAGATTGAAAGCTAATGTGGTCAGTTTAGAAATGGAGTTAAGATAAAATGTGGTAGGTAGAAAAGACTCTTAGGAAATGCCAGGCAGAAAAAGCAGAATTGAGATGTAGAGAACAGTTTTTGGTGACATTGTTTGAACACCTCTCTCCTTCCTGACTTCTGTTTCTATCCTAATATCTCCTTGACTCTGACCCTCCTGTCTCTTTCTTATAAGTCCCAGATAACCCAGAACAATCTCCTCATCTCCAGTCCTTAATTATATTTTCAAAATCCTTTTTGCCATGTAAGATAAGGCATACATAGCTTCTTGGAGTTAGGGAATGGATACCTTGGAGAGGGTGTAATATTCAGCTTACCATAGAAAATATGATTTGATTTTCTGTCATTTAAATCCTGAGGAATTTTTAACAGGTGCTCCTTAAATCTTGCAGAACCAATGCCTGTTGGTTGTGGTCATTGCCCAGGTTATAGAAAGAAGGGGGTAAAGAACATGTATGTGGCAGGAAATAGGCTATTATGTATACACATATAAAATACTGAAGTTCACAGAAGATGTCTAATAAACATTTCTGAAAGATGACCTGTAAAGAATGTTAACTTACCCTTGGGATGTTGTCTGTAGACAGGATCATTTACCTTAAGATTATATTACTATGCAATCCTTTAATTTTCTATAATCTGATAGAAAAACCTTCTTTATAATTATGTATATCATTGAACACCCAAATCAGAATATTTTTGAAAGAGATAGAGGTACTTTTTAAAATTAATACAGAATAACCTGCATAAATTGGAACTCTCCTGGGAAGCCAGGATCTGACTTAATCCTACTTATAATAAGATGTGGTGACTACATGATCTTTAAATCAATTTGTTCAAGTTCTAGGAAAGATGAACTTATTTCTGTTCTTCAGAAAATAAAGTGTACAGAAAAGGTCACTATATTTTGTGGGTTTTTCCCTTGGGCATCAAAATAATTCATAAACCTAAGATATTGAACTCTTAAAATCTATAATAATAAAAGCATAAAATGCAAATTAGACTGGACAGCCAAACGACCTTCTAGACGACCTTTAGGACAAAGCCACAGAGGGCAAGGGCCGAAGGAGAAGCGATTAGGGATGATCAGGCAGGCAGGCCAGTGGCTAGAGGTGATCAGGCAGGCATGCCAGTGGTTAAGGGTGATCTGATAGGCAGGCAGAGTGGTTAGGAGTGACCAGGCAGGCAAGCAGGCCAGCAGTTAGGAGTCAGCAGTCCTGGATTGCTAGAGGGATATTCTACTACCACTTTAGGCCCAGTCTCACAGGGATTCCTGTGGGATCGGGCTTAAACCAACCAGCAGTCAGACATCACCTGAGGGGACCTGGATTGCAAGAAGGTGCAGGATGGGCTAAGAACCCCCTCCCTGTGCACCGGACCTCAAGCCTATAATAATGGAAAAACAACTGACATAGTGGTATTCGTCTAGAAACTCTTCAGTTATTAAATATGTTAATTCACTCATTCATTTTTCCATTAACCTAGTAAATATTTACTGAGCACTTAATTATATAACAGCCTCAGTGCCCCATTCAAATTATAGCCAGTGCAGAAGTGGATAAAGAATGCTGGGTGACAAGGAGGAAGAACCAGGGGGGCCATCTTTGAAAGGGTCAGGAAATCATCAGACACTTGAGAATGAAAGGAAAGGGTTTACTTTTTATTTTGGCTTCAAAGTCTGGTGAAAACGGGGAAGCGGGTGATACTTGAAGGAAAGGGTGGTTGGATCCGGATCTTGAAAAGCAAAGAATGTAAGATTTGGTTATCTTATTTTTCACTCAAGTGTGAGTCAGCAGGGATGTTGTCAAATTCTGAATGATATGATCTGATTTACCTTCTAAGAAAACATTTCTGAAGACTGCCTGGTGCAGCTTAGTCATGTGGAAGAATTTAGGATCCAGATAACAACAATGATAGCTAGGAGACTTTCTGAGCAATTACTGAGTCCGGGTACTATGATAAGTGTTTTTCATATTTTAAATTCCTGTGTATCACCACAACTTCCTAAGCTGGTAGCAATCGCTTGCCCACTTTTTAGAGGACATTAAGGCAGCAAGATTTCAAGCACTAATTATTTAAGGCCAAACAGCTAGCAAATAATGTTTGTTCCTGGAATCCAAGCTGCGTCTGACTTCAAAGTTAGTCATTGCATACTCTCGACTCGCCATATGAATGATGCCCGAACTAAGAGAATGAATGTGGCATAATGGAGAAGAGACAAAATGTAGAATACATCTCCCTGGTCTTAGAGTGTTGATAGACCCATCTTCTGAGCTGCGGTTTGCAGGATACAGAGTGAGAACAGAATTGGAGCTGATTTTAAGGCCCATCATTTGGGGCGTTGGAGGTACAGTGATGGCAATTGAAACAGAAATTCTAGGTCATGACC
>JAAGEH010000038.1:11953504-11988763 GCA_011751065.1 Lasiurus cinereus | reverse complement strand
AGGCTGATGCTCTATTCACTGAGCCAAACCAGCTAGGACAGATTGAACACTTTTGACACCTTTTATGGGAAGGTTAAAGGCCCAGCCTTCATAATGTATGTGCCTTGAAGAAAAACATTAACTTACCATAGTTCACATGGCAAGATCTAGGGAGGCAAGATCAAAGCAGCAACTGTACCTTTGAATCCTTTAACTAGGAAAGTCCCTGTTTCATTCTCACAGAATAAAGGCAAGTCTAGGACACCTGGGGTTACATCTCATGGCCCTCCAGAATTATCCAACCTTTATGATCGCAGACTTCTTGGGACAGACTTTACATTAGAGAAGTATTAACTCCATGAATCAGCTACACACGGTGTGGAACAGGACCTGTGAATTGATAAGTGTAAGAGAAACCCAAGTGAATCTGATGATTGACCAGACGCGGAGGGCTTGATTTAAGTCAGGTGCAAATCATTCCAGCCCGCGTGAAGAAGGCTCCGCAGTGAATAAATAGCTGGGAGCAGGCGAGAGGGGTAGTGGATTTCCATGTTGCTCTTAGCTTAACGCTAACTTATTGTGGGCTGTGGAGGAAGTCACCTCATTGCGTTGTTTCTTCATCAGAAAAGGTAAGTTTCAGATGACCTTCCTAGTTCTCAGATCCTGGAGAGCAGAAGGCAGTTTGAAAGGAGAAGATATAAAGGTTTGGGGCAATTTTAGGCCACCCTCCCTGGTTTCATCTTCTTTGCCACTCAGAAAATAAAACCCTCAGCCACCGAATGTCACTCTGACTTTGAGGAGTGCCTGAGACCAGGAAGGGGAAGCAAGGGAAAGATGCAATAATCTACACTTAGTCACAAGAGAGGAGGCACCTTTTTAGAGAGCGGGGGTGGGGGTGGGGGCTGAACTGGGTTTGTAGGAAGAAATACATGTTTGAAGAGCTGTGATCCTCGATTGTGGAATTTTGAGGACACCTCTTCACTCTGAACCAACCCTGTGGGAAAAGATTTGGGGCGTGCTCTCTGGGATGTTGTCTGTCTCTAGTCTTTTGTGTCTTTTGTAAGAGAACTGAAGTTGTGTACTCAATAACAAAAGCAGCCTAAGTGACTGTGTGTGTGCACGCGAGTGTATGTGCATTTCCGGATATAAGATGGGAGGTTAAAAAACACGAAACTTAAGGGTAAGTGAAATTTTTCTTTCCAGGCAAATCTTCATTAAGAATTGGATAAGATTAGTGTTAGGCCCAGCAGTTACTGGCTTAAATAAGTGTTTATCCAGATTGGTTACATGGGCCATTCGCCTGATTCTCTGCAAATGCTCCTAGAGAAAGCTTTTGTTTGTATTGTGGCCGTAAAAGCTTAGAGAATAAATATATAAAGCTCCGTAATGCACATTAAAATAGTAAAGAGACTGGTGAGTCTAGCAGTTAATCTGAAATGTATGCTTGCTAAACTTAATTATAAAAATGTGCTCATACACTCACACATATACCCCAAATAAAAGCATTTATCAATGGGCCTGTACAACTAGCGTTCTGTGAAAAACTGGCTACCACTTGGCATTATTTATGTTGTATACTACAAAACTAAAAAATGCTCAGTTGTCATTAAACTTATAGGCATCACAATTATGTGTAGCTTTTTTTTAAAAAAAAATCTTTATTGTTGAAAGTATTACATATGTCCCCTTTACCCCCATTGACCTCTCCCAGCCGCCTGCCCCCCCAGTCCAGGCCTTCACTCTCCCCTCCCCCAAAGCATGTCAAACTGGCAGCCAGCGGGCCACAAAAATGAGACAATGCCATCATTTGAGGAAGGGGTGCGTTTTCTTTTTTCTAGGAGTCACAGTAATTCACCGTGTAGGGTGGTGGCAGGTTTAAACTAACTGCACTCCATTTCTTTGAATGGGGAAGGGTGCTTTGCCTCTCCCACAGGTACTGATTTTAAGATGCTAAACTGAATTGTGTTCTTGGAACATTTTTAAAAGGTATAGAGCTTTTTCAGTCAAGATTAAAGTCAGTTTCTCTTGGATATCCCTTATATTCATCTGGAGATATTTTTTTTCTTCTGAGTTTAATTTAAAAAAATTAGCTAATGACTATCATCTGTGACTTGAGCAATAAATGGTGTTCCAAGCATCCAGCTCTCTCTTGCTGCAGGAGAGTGGAATTCATGGAGTCAATTAGTCTTACTAATTTGGTGCCTGTTAGATCTGGTTCTTGGACAATGGCAGAGGAGACAAATGTCCAGGCTCTAATGCTGCTTCTACAACCCGAGTGATGTTGGGTGTGTAAGTGTCCTATGGTTTAGCCCCGTTACTTCACATGGAACATGGATGTCATCATGTCTGTTATGTGGAGATCAAATACACTCAATGAAATTCAGCCAGAACGTTGTAAACCAAAACACGCTAGTTATTAAATTACTAGTGAAGTAGCTGCCCGTTATCCATAGACTCCCAGCTGGTGCTGGGACTTATATACACCACATTCCTAATTTGGTAGCTGCTCTCTGTGAAATTCTACTGATATCCTGGCAATGGGAATCTGTAGAAATATTTGCTCTGCCTGTCTCCTGTTATTATATTTGCTTCTTGTCCTCTTTGACTTCCCGTCCTGTGAGTGTCACCCTAGCAAAGCTCCAGCACCCCAGCAGAGCAGGTTATTCCTGTACCACCAATGGATGCTACTTGTACTTTTCCCAACAGTTGTAGATCTGTCTTCATCGTGCTTCAGCATGCCAGATTCACTTCTTCAGAGTTCCAGATTTCAGCCAAATGAGGCAATTCATCTTACCTTAGAGACACCAGCACCACCAAGCAGTGACCCCTGCTTCTTCTTCGCAGGGTCTGAATTTCATCTTAGGAGGGCTCTGAGTCTTCGAGTTTAAATGATTCTAGCTGAGATCGGTTTGGCTCAGTGGATAGAGCGTCGGCTTGCGGACTGAAAGGTCCCAGGTTCGATTCCAGTCGGGGGCATGTACCTTGCTTGCGGGCACATCTCCAGTGTGGGGCGTGCAGGAGGCGGCTGATCGATGTCTCTGTCTCATCAATGTTTATGACTTTCTATCCCTCTCCCTTCCTCTCTGTGAAAAATCAATAAAAATATTTTTAAATGATTCTAACCTTGTTCCTCAAGTGTTGGGTTGGTAGCTGCTTTCTGTAGAGTCTCCAATCTTGTTAGCCTCATGCTATATTAAGGTTCTTTCTGACTTTTCAAAGCTTCAATATCTAAATAATACTTCAATTTAAATGACTTGTATTTTTTTTCTGTTTCTTGGACACTAACTGATAGAGTAAATTGTAATCCAGGATTGGTCCCCACCCCAAATTCACATTTAGTTTACATATTTAAACACATCACAGGCATGTGTTTACTTCTGTAGAAAAGAATGGTCTCTTGTTCATTCATCATTATAAACATTTTATTCTTTTGATCTAAGTTAATGGTCACATTTTGGCCAGAGACATGAATCTAATAAATATTTTCCTTCGCTTTGAAACTACTGCGAATGTTAGTGTAACTACCATGTAGGAGGAAAAGCATTTCTGAGCTTCAAGGTTCAGACTTAGGAGGAGTAGTGACTGCGCAAACCGGAAAGTGTACTTGAAAGAGTGTCAAATTCAGAAACAGCAAAAATTAAAACCAGATCAGTAAAATAGTTCATTATCCCTAGAAAATTAGTTTGTAGACTGGAAGTCTTTAAATCCAAAACTAATTAAAAGCTCAGAGGCCTGATGTGATAGGTTGGCTTATAAAGGGAAGATCAAGTCCTTTAATTTTACAATGATTGGTTATTACAGTGGGGGAAGATTGGTTAAAAATGATTTATCTTATATCATTTTAGGAAAGTGAATTAAGTTTATTTTATGACTATCGGAGATATTGTTTTGCTTATATGGCTTAAATGAAGTTGCTCAGGAAATTTTCAGGTTTCAACTCCATTTGTAGTTTACTTTAATAATTGGTAGGCTTTTTATCAGCTATAGCTTAATGTTAAAATGGGCGGGAAAGGGTTGGTATTTCTGGATTGTTTATTTTTACCTCCCTATAAGAAAAAAAAAATACCGCAAGGAGTTCTATGTGACTCTCCCAATCTGTAAATATTGGCTACTTTTTTTTTAAATTAAATACTTCACTGTGTACATCGCCTCGGACATGCAAAGCTCTCCTGTAAACCAGATTTGGTCCAATGAGAATTTGTTGGCAATTTTTATTTTAGAGAATTCAGAACTTTGACTGACAGCCTTCTCTGAATGCATAGTACTACATGGTAATTGTGGTTGCAGCAAAGAGGAAGAAAAAGACCCTCTAATCAAGAGGAAAGACTCAGTTATTAATAGAAGCAATTGATAACATAATCATGATTTCAAAAAGATATATCACTAAATAAGTGCTCCCTGATTCTCTTACAATTTAGGAAAGTAAAACATTGCAAGAGTCCCTGTTGAGAAATTTTAAGAATTTAGAATTAGAAGGGTACTCTTAATAGTACTTTACAATCACTTAAATATAATTTACATTTTCTTCCAAATACAGACTTTAAAATACATCAAGTTATAGACAAATGGATGGTGTGGAAGTTATTTGTAACAAGTCACTGCTGTTCTCTAGGCACATTTGACAAATTTGGGTTAAGGTCAAAGGAAGGCACACATACAGAATGGTCGTTTTAGGTAACATATTTAAAGAACTCTTTTTTGAGGTGATGGTACTTGTTATAAATCAAGAAATATTTTGTATATGATAGCAGATGTTGACTATATTATTCATATTGAGAATATTCCCATTTTGAAATGTAAATGAATTTTAAGCAATCAATACATCAAGAAGTCAGTCATTCACGTTCCTATTATTGCTAATTGTTTGGGAGCCGTCAAACAAATTCTATTCTTTCCTTGCTTTTGCTCAAATGCTTCCATTTGCCTAAATGTCTTCCTCTTTTACTCTCTGTCCACCTGTCAATTCATTGACTATTTTTTATGGTACAGGTTCCGACTAACCTCACAAGGCCTTTTCATACCACCTTAATAAAAATCAATTATTTCTCCTTTCTTCTCACATTATATTATTAGTGTAATTGACTTCCATAGTACCATATTTTTTCCTTCTTGAAATATTTCAAGCCAGGTTTTAATAACTCTATGGTTATTTTTAACATTGCCCCTTCAGTCTTTCATCCATCTCTTTAAACATTTACAAGTTTATAAACACACATTATAATCATAACCTCTGGATGGAGAATTCCAAACTATATATTAAAAAATTAAGAAAATATAGCCTGGTTGATGTGGCTAAGTGGTTGAATGTTAGTCTGTAAACCAGGAAGTCATGGTTCAATTTCAGGTCAAGGCACATACCTGGGTTGTGGGCTGGATCCCCAATGTGGGAGTGCAGGAGGCAACCAGTCAATGATTTTCTCTTATCATTGATGTCTCTCTCTTTCTCTTTCCCTTCTCTGAAATGTGTGTGTGTGTGTGTGTGTGTGTGTGTGTGTGTGTATTAGAGATATATAAATATTTATAGATGAAAAGATATGTCTGTGATTTGCTTTAAGAATCTCATGGTGGGGTGAAATAAATAGCTTGGGATGTAGACAACAAAATATTTAGAAATGCTCTTTAGTGTTTCTAAACACTGTATACACTACCTACCTCTTGATATTCCTACTAATATTTTTTTCTAAGTTCTCTTTACACCTCCTCCATCATTCACCTCTTCTGTATATTCCTACAATAGCTCTGAAATGGTCTTAACTGTGTCAAGTCTTCCGCCAGCCAGTTCATTCTAAACATTTAGACCTGTTTCTGAAAACACAAAGTTGATCAGTTCCCCTTTTAAGATCCTCGGGCACAAAGTTCAAATTCTTTGGCACAATTTACAAAGATATTTATTAACTGGTTTCTCCTTGACCATTTTATCTCTATTACGTATGTATAGTTTATTCATGTAAACACAGAGAATTTTCTTTATTTTGATAATATGATCTTATATTGCCTATCATAGCAACACATTTGAGAGGCCATTCCTGACCTCTTTAACTTTTTCCCAATGTATATTAAATATTTTAATTCTTCTTCACTGTATTATGATTATTTGCTTCCTTGTCATTCCAATTAGATTGAGATGTTAGAGGTTATTAGCCACTTAGCTCCTATGGCACAGGAACCTCTGTGGTGAGAGTAAGCTGAGGCTTTGCCTAGGTTCACTGGGTGAAAATATGCCATGGATAACTGGTAATATCTGCAGAGACAGAGGAAGAAATGAGTGGCTGATGGTGATGTTACTAAGTATCTTAGAATACAGTTCTACACCTGCCAATGTCTACTCAAATCCGGCACTGATCTGTGGGCCAAATCCTACACACCTCTTTGGCCTCTTTTCCTTTGAACTCCCCTTGCAACTATAACCATTGCTCTTCCTTTTGTGGTTATTGTTGCATACTCATAATAGGGAATAGCAGTAACTCCTTATACTTACAATAGATTCTAGCTAATGCTTAATTAAATTATGGAAAGCATTCATTATGAAGCTTGGAATATAGTCAATGGAATATATGAATTAGCTGCTGTTACTGTTACTACTTAATATTAGTACTAGTGGCTCAGTGCATGAAATTTGTGCACGAGGGGAGGGATGTCCCCTCAGCCTGGCCTGCACCCTCTCCAATCTGGGACCCCTTGGGGGCATCCCTCTCAAAATCGGGGACCACTGGTTCCTAATTGCTAACCTGCCTGCCTGATCATCCCTAACCATTCTGCCTGCTGGCCTGCTTGGCCCCAACTCCCCCCCCCCCCACTGGCCTGATCTCCTCCAGCTGCTCTCCCCTCCTGGCCTGATTGCCACTAACCACCTCTGCCTCAGCCCTGCCACCATGGCTTTGTCTGGAAGGACATCTGGAAGGTCTCCCAGAAGATCTCTCGGTCTACTTAGCATATTACCCTTTTATTAGTATAGATTATATAATAAGGAGGCCTCCTTTATTTCCTATAAATGGTCTGCATACTATCTCTAGTTTTCTCAATTGTTTCTAAGGTAACCAGGTTTCACTAGCATTCTGTGCGTATACTCTAGTTATTCATTCTCGGAATGAAAAACCTAGAACTGGCCCAATAAGTATTATCTAAACAATACATACAATGGAGGTTTTACTTCCCTGAACCAAAATAACATATTAAAGCTACTTAATTCTGCATGGCTTGCTAACTAGACAGCTCACTCCTGTGCCATGGAGCCATTGCCATTTCCACATATCCCTCTACATTCCAGAAGGGTTCACGGTCTTTTTTCTGCCTTCCTCTTCTGATTAAATTGGTTCTACCTCCAAATTTTTCAAGGATTTATGAATTTTAACTCTTCGGTTCATTTTTCTTTCTAGGCAATAGAAGTCTCAGTACTTTTCCTGTAACTATGGCAACAACTTTCCCCCTTGACTATGATTTGAATCTTCTCTCTGCTACCTGGTTTCCAGCTTCTCTGCGCTAATCTCATTTCATAGAGAATGACATCCTTTTATAACACGGTTGTCACTAAAGGGGAGGCTATTTGGGTGTGGGGGGAGGGTGGCTGCTTTTGAGCAACACTTAAATACTTACCAGCCAGGCACTGTGTCCAGCACTTCACATAGATTATTGCATTGAATCTTCACAACAGCCTATGTATTTGATAGTGAAATCCAAATTTGACAGAGAAAGAGATAGTAGATTTACTACCTCAGACCACAGAGCTGGTTAGAGATGAATCCAGAATTCAAATGCAGGGAGCAACTTCTCAACACTGCGCTTCAATTCTGTGCTTTAGTGAGGCATTCACTAACTCATGTAACTGTACTCAAGTTAGCATCTAACTATGTCAACTTGCATTTTGTTCTCTGTTGGTGACCACAAACTGTTCACCATTGTTCTCTAAGCACTCTGACATCAGGGACACTTCCTGCTTCCCTTCATATTCCCTCAAGATCTAGCACAATACAAATTCTGTGTGTGCTCTCAAATCCCATTTAATGAGCAATATTGAACAGAAGTAAACATTTGAAGAAGGGGAAAGGGCAGATCATCCTATAGTGACACAAATAATAGAGTCAAAGGGATAATTCAGCAAGGAGTTTAAGTCCCAGCCCTACCACTTGATCACATGTGTCTCCAATGATTTGTGTATGAAATCTAATTTGGTTAAGAAGAGGCCACGCACAAATGTTTAAACAGCCATTAAGGTTGAATAAAGTATGCTCTATATTTAACTCATGAGGATGCAAACCTTAGAAATTTGCATACAAGAAAGGGTCAAATTCCACATTTTCGGAATAGTTCCTTTGAGCTCAAGTAGGGGAAAAAAATTATTTTGCAAGGAACACATTTTCTACCATTTCACAAATAAATCAATAATTTTCCAACAGTTGACCATAACCTTAGGGGTTAAAAGAGCTGCATTTTCTTCTACCTGCCCTCTTAGCTGTCCCAATAATTGTGCACTTAATTGCCTAATGAGCAATGGTGTAGATTTTACATACTTCTGAAAATGGTTGCCCTAGGTATGTTTTCCATAAAACTGACTTCCATGTGTATTGAAAGGAAAAGTAAATCTTACCATCTTGATGACAGGCTGTGAATTCAAAACCAGGAGATGTAAGAGCTCTGAGAGAAAATGCATGTACTCTCTGACAGCATAATTACTATACTGTCAAATTCCTAACCATTTCCAAAATATCACTTAATACTTCATATATGGCTTTTACCGTCAAATATTTGATATATTAGTTAACAATTAGAAACTCCTATATTTTTTAAATGTCTAATTTAACTACTTAATGGGATGCCATAACCAGACAGTTTACACTCACACTGAAAGCAGGTGTAAATATTTCTGTCACAACCTGGAGCATTAGAGAAAAGAGGGAAGGAAACTCCGTAAGATGATGGCTTATTAGGTTTTATTGTCTAGGTGGATAGGGTCCACAGGCCAGGAGATTACTGCCATTGAAAAAACAGCTACTCATAGTTACAAAGAAGGGGGCATGATGTTCTGATCTAGGGTTGGGTGGGAGGGCACTGCAGTATCTGAGTGGGCAAGGGGCTATGGACAAAAGCCTTCACTATAGTTTCATTGAGGAAAAAATGGTGAGGAAGTGTACACAGGCTTACTGTTGGCTAGTCTGAGTAATTTCAGAGAGCGGCGGAGCATAGGTGCTGCCCCCACTTGTCTGCTATTGGCCCTGGGGTGTGTAGGGCAGGGAGGAGTTGGGGTCAGAGTGTGACAGTCTGATAAAGCAGGTGATTGGGGGGTGTGGGCTCTGAAGTGACAACTATGCATTTGAAAAGAATTCTCTTAGGTAAATGTTTTACTGTCTCCTGGAATTTTGCTGGTTCTGGGAGGAGCAGTTTCTCCTGGATCAGGAAGATCCAGATGTCAGAGCATCAGACCATAGAAAACAGAAGACATGGATAATACTATGACGCTTACCGTATTTTCCGGCATATAAGACGACTTTTTAACCCAGGAAAATCTTCTCAAAAGTCGGGTGTCATCTTATAGGGTGAGTATATCCCAAACTCTCTATTTTAACTGGAAAAGTTGGGGGTCATCTTAGACGGCAGACATCTTATACTCAGGAAAAAACGGTAGTAGAGCTCACAAGTCATGAAGCCAAAAGCACAAGAAAAATGGTCAAGAGCAGTGGAATTTTTCAAAGAGAATTTCTTTTTCACCAATACTCCCATTCACCTTATGATAGACTGTTAACAACTTTGAGGTATGACACACATATGGCCTATATTTAAATATAAAATTTAATTTTGATATGTCTGCACCAATGAAACTAACATCATATGTTTATTGCTGTCAATATGTGTTCTTTGAAGCATCAGTTCAATCTTTTGCCCCATTTTTATTTTTATTTATTTTATTTATTTTTATTTATTTATTTATTTTGTTTTTTGTTTTTTTCTTTTATTAAATCTTTATTATTCAGATTATTACATTTGTTTCTCTTTTTTTCCCCTCCATAGCTCCCCTTCACCTGGCTCCCACCCCTTACCCTTACCTCCCTCCCATTGACCTCATCCATAGGTGTATGATTTTTTGTCCAGTCTCTCCCTGTATACCCCTTACCCCTTTCCCCCGTAGAATTATCAGTCCACTCTCTTTCTGTGCTCCTGATTCTATTATATTCACCAGTTTATTCTGTTGATCAAATTTTTAATTCACTTAATTTTTAGATTCACTTATAAATATGTATTTGTTGTTCATAATTTTTTTATCTTTTACCTTTTTCTTCTTCCTCTTCTAAAAGAGTACCTTTCAGTATTTCACATAATACTGGTTTGGGGTTGATGAACTCCTTTAGCTTTTTCTTCTCTGTGAAGCTCTTTATCTGCCCTTCAATTCTGAATGATAGTTTTGCTGGATAGAGTATTCTTGGTTGTAGGTTCTTACTATTCATCACGTTGAATATTTCTTGCCACTCCTGTCTGGTCTGCATTGTTTCTGTTGAGAAATCAGCTGACAGTGGTATGGGTTCTCCCTTGTAGGTAACTGTGTTTCTCTTGCTGCTTTTAATATTCTGTCTTTGTCTTTTGCTCTTGGTATTTTAATTATGATGTGTCTTGGTATAGTCCTCTTTGAATTCCTTTTATATGGGGTTCTGTATGCTCTATCCACTGAATCAAACTGATTTCAGCGAAGTTCTGTTATTTTGATGAAGTATAATTTATTACATCTTTCCTTTTATGTACCATATATTACTATAATAAATAAAAGTTGTGTTTAGTATATAATCTATAATTTTTTTCTAGGTTTTTTCTGTAGAAGATATAATAATGAGGTTGACATTTAGATCTAGAATCTACTTTGAGTTAAATTTTCATAAAGGTTGTTAGGTATAGATTTATATTTTTGCATATATATCAGATTTTTCTAGCATTATAGAAAATATCCTTTATACATTTTGTTTCAAATGTAATTTATTGAAGAGAAATGTGTGGGTCTCTTTCTGAACACTCTACTGACCTACTTGTCTATATACCAATTCTACATTTTTATAACTTTAGCTTTGAAACAAATTTTAAAGGCAAGTAATATAAGTTTTACAACTTTGCATTTCAATTTTTAAAGTTGCTTGGGCTCTTCCAGGCTTACTGCATTTTAGGCTTATCTTGGCAATTTCTAAAAGGAAAACTGCATGAATTTTTGTTACAGTAATGCTTGAATCTATAATCCAACTTTAGAATTGATCTTATATTAATAATATTTTATCCATGGACATGATCTAACTAGTTAGATATTCTCAGCAATGTATTATAGGTTTTACTATAAGCTCTTGGGTATTTTTATCACATTTCCCCCTAATTTTTAACTAGAGCCCTGGTGCACAAAATTCATGCATGGGGGTGGGGCGGTCCCTCAGCATGACCTGCATCCTCTAGCAATTCGGGACTCTTTGTTTAGGGTCCCTGGGCCTGGTCAGTGATCAGGGCCTATCAGGGCTTTCTTTCACCCGGCTGCTGGCAGCTGGCCCTGCCTCCTCCACTGCTTGACATCTGTGAGGTGCTGCCCTCCCCTCCCCCACCACCAATCACTTCCCTCTGGGCGTGACAGTGTGGGATGCCATTGCTTGGCTGGCCTGGGCCTCCCTCTTTTGGGTGATCATGGAAGGGCCTTTACCCTCAACCCCCATCAATCATCCCTTATAGTGTATCTCATAGGTTTTTATGTAAACTATCAACTCATCTGCTTAAATAAAGATCCTTTTATTATTTCCAATCTAGATGCCTCAAATTGTTTCTCTTGCTTTCCCAGGATCCTTAACCACTTGAGTTGATACCATTCATCAGAGTGGTAAATGTTAGTCTACCTAAAGACTAGGACAGATATTTTACAACCTGTGTTCCACCCTGGCCCTAGAATCCAGCACATAACAAGTACTCCATAGCTGGGCTCTGTGAAGTCATTAACATGATTGTACTTGAGATTTGGAAAGTTCTTGCTATCCTTTGAAGAGTGGTTAAGGTGTGCAAGAATGTCAGTGAAAGACCACCTAGAAGACTAGTCCAGTCAAGAGCCAGAGGTGGGTTTGGGTAGTGACAGAAATGGGTAGAAGCAAACTATTGATAAAAAAAAAAAAAATTAAAGATGAGTGAAACATGAAACTGAGCACAGTGTCTGGTATGTAGGTAGAACTCAAGAAACACTTGTTATAAGTGATTTGAAAGCATGAGGAGGAGTCAAAACCAAGGTTCATGCTTTAGCCATGGTATTAGTGAGAATCCAGACTGAACTTTCTCCCAAATATTGCCAGTTATTTAAAATCATAATCTATCATAATCTAATTAGCAATGTTTGTTTTTTATTATAACATTTGAATCTTTATTTGACCAAGTAATGTTCTTTGATAATCTTTCTCTATCCTTCTCTAAAAAAATTTTTTTTACATTTTAAATATAATAATCACAGACTAGTGACATATGTATTCTTTCCATCGTTTATTAAATAGAATCAGCTTAAAATGATCAAGCTCTGAGACGTATTTGTGAAAGGTGTTATTTCATGTATGTCTTTGGAGTGAGGAAGGTAATTGAATTGGGCTAATAAAGCTCTATTTGGTATCTTTAGACTTGATCACCTTGGCACAGACCAGACAGCATTGATCAGTCAGTGCAGAAGAGAGAGGATTGAATAGGGTGCCCAACAGGGATGCTGACTTCCCGTAGAGTGGATATGTGCCTGTGCTGTGTATGTTTATTTACAGTGCAATTCACCATGAAAGAGGAAATGTCCTTTACCAGCTGGTGGCCTCATGCCTAGTCTCATTGGCCAGGAGTTAGGCTAAGTACCAGACATTATGGAAATTAGTACTTTGTTCTGAAGTCTTGTGAGCAGAGCATAGATTCTGTTAGCAAATCTCATGAAAATCTCTATTTCCAGAAGCAACCAAACACTTATGACATCTAATTTAGGCTAAATACCAATGTCCTTTTGTCACTTGAATCTTCTTCTAGAGATGAAAAAGTATCCTTAACACAGGATAATTGGAAAAATATCTGATTTGGATTGATAATGTTGTCACCAAATATAACATTAGGTACTAAAAATACAAAACTATAGCTCCTACCTATGATTAGTGTAAAGAACATTGAGGGGACCTGCCCAAAGCATTATGGGTGAAACTAGTAATACAACAATTACATATCAGAACCTGAAATTTCCAGCTCTTTGCACTCAACCACACTACACTGAAACTCAGTTACCCAGAATATTTAGAGACCAGCATCGTGGAAATAGCTATGGACTAGCAGTTAGGCATTCTGAATAGACAGGATGTGTTTACAAGTTAGGTTTTTAAAGAAGTATATATTAAGTAGAGTCAAGAGTTCTAAATTGTTAATTGAGCAGTATCTACAGTGTAACACAAGTGGGGTTCAGGATTTGGCAAGAGGAGCCAAACAAAACCATGATGTAAGTTTCACCAAGGGTCTGCCAACCTGACAGGGTACCACAGAGCAAAGAATGACCTGTTAGAGGAATTCTACACTGAGTGAAATTGGCTGAATCATTGTAGTCACTTTGCTTGGTCATTGGCTAGGGCCACCCCTGTAAGACCTACCCTTTGCTACTCACAAACAGCATGAGTTCAACTCAAAAACTACTAGTAAGATGAACCCCCAGTTTGTAACTTTAGACTTGGTCTCCCTGGTACAGATTAGGCAGAATTGATCAGCCAATTGGGAAGTAATAGGATTGATTAGGATATCTGGCTAGGATGCTGATTTAAGTGGTAAAGTGCTTAATACCAGGTATGTTTATTTAGAGTGCAATTCACAATGAAAGAGGAGGTTAATGACTAGAGAGAGGTTCCAGGTGCCACACTCCTTGCTGCTACCTGTTATCCCCTGCTGGAGGAGGAATTTGAATAGTGTCTCCATGTTGTCCACAGATGTGTTGTGATGCTAGCATATACCAGGAGTGTTGTTTAGCTAAACCTGATTTATACTTTTCTTCAGATAAAATAATGTACATTATGATAACCTCCCATAATTACATGGAGCATCACTGTGAGAGCTTCTCTTTAATTGTGTCAAAAATGTCTTGCCCTAGCTGATTTGGCTCAGGGAGTAGAGCATTGGCCTGTGGACCAAAGGGTCCCAGGTTCAATTCCAGTCAAGGGCATGTACCTCAGTTGTAGGTTCCTCCCTGGACTGGGCTCTGGTCAGGGCTAGGAGACAACCAATCAATATGTTTCTCTCATATTAATATTTCTTTCTGGCTTTCCCACTCTCTAAATATCAGTGGATATCAGGTGAGGATTTAAAAACAAAAGTCATCATTGTTCAAAATAGTAAAAAATGACATGGTACTAAGGTAACATGGAGTTAAGGGGGTTAGGGGTTATATCTACAGTGGATGTGCTAGTGTGCTGTTCTCAGAAAGAAGAAATCAAACAGTACTGGGGAGAAGAGATGGTGTGTGTATGGGAACAATGGTACCAGGCAAGAGGCCTTCAAGGTGAAATATAACAAAACAGAGGGCCAGAGGGCCTGGCCGATAGAGGGGTGTGTGGAAATGAGGGGTGCGAAAAAACTGGCTGTTGCTTTTAAGTCCTTTGGAATGACCTGCCTTGCTCCTTTTCTAAAGCTCTTGTAGGAAAGAAGTTGTGTCAGCCACTCCAAGCAGAGCAACAAAGCCTCCCCTCCCGCTCAATTCTAGTCCTGGCCCTCAGGCAATGGGCCTGGCTTAGGGGCAAAACTGCAAATTCCTAAAACATGGCCAGCCGCTCCTCTTCCCCCACATCCCATTGGTCCCTAGGCACAGATAAGTCTCATAGGATCTTAAAAGTTGTGTAGCAAATAGTGTCCTGAGGTAGGAGATTGCCAGTAAGAGTAGAGAATCTAATTTTCCATAATGGGAAGGTAACATGACATCATCTAACTTGTTAGAGAATTGAACCACGTTGAAGTGGAAGTGAAAGTGAAGGAGTGCCCGTGTAATGTAATAGAATGGACACTGGGGAGGCCTCAGGAGGTCTAACTGTGCTTAATTCTTATTTTGCCTTCTTTTGTGATGCTAGGTTAATAAGGAATACCTCGTCTAGTATTTAAACAGGTATTTGATTTATTATTTAAAAAGAACAAAGAGATGACTTTGTAGTAGTTATCTTAGGTGGGAAGTTTCAATGAGAGCTCAAGAAGGCTTCTAGGGGTTGGTAATGTTCACTGTCTTGATGGGCTAGTAAATGCCAATTATCTGGGTGTATTCACTTTGACAGGAAATCTACCAAGTTGTATATTTATGTTTACTTTTTTACACATATGCTGCACATTATTTTTTAAAAATCACATTGCAAAATTTCCAGTAGCCAATCTCAAACCCTTATTGAGCAAAAGGCCAACAAGAAATATATTTCTGTGCTGCTGTATGATCATATTTGTAGAGGTTTACCAGTTTCCAAAGAAAACCAGAGGTGAAAATTACTTTTAGGGGGAAAAAATACCAGTAGCAACCTCAGCATTTAATCAGAATGGGCCATGTTAGGTAGTTCATCCTTTTTAAAAAATTATTTTTTACAGAGAGGAAGGAAGAAGGGTAGAGAGTTAGAAACATCAATGAGAGAGAAACATCGATCAGCTGCCTCCTGCACACCTCCTACTGGGGATGTGCCTGCAACCAAGGTACATGCCCTTGACCGGAATCGAACCAGGGACCTTTCAGTATGCAGGCCGATGCTCTTTCCACTGAGCCAAACCTGTTAGGTCTAGGTAGTTCATCCTTATTTAAATGATCATCTTTTGGTCAAACTGTTTCTGAGACATTGCATATTGAATAAATTTCAGTGATGGGGCATTAGCTGAAGCCTATAGTGATCCAAACCTGACACTTTAGCAGCCATATCATTGCCCTGTGGTGTTATCACTCCACAGCACAATGAAACCGGATATTAAGCTTGTCAAGACTTCGGGAGACTAGAGCATAGGAGTCAGATTGCAGTCCATCTTGTTAAAACAGAACACATTTAGATAAATGCACCCCTTTATTTGCTGTTAAACCAAACATTCAATTATAATGGAAACTGCACTTAAAATGAAAGGGTCTAAATAGTTGAGGAACTCATATACCTTGTATACTGAACCTAGGTAACTTCAGACCATGAAACAACAGAGAGATAAGCACCCATTTAAAATGAGTTCCTGCTCCCCAATAGGCACTAGGATTAGGGACTTTGAGATGCAGCCTCTTAGTAAGATTGACAGAAAATAGTATCATCTTGTAAATGTCAGTGCCTGAAGGGCTCAGAGTTAGTGTTAGAAAAGTAGAGTTTTATAAAAGGATTCATAGGAATGTAAAGTACACAACCATCGTGGAGAGCTATCTGAAAACCTTAATAAAATTGACGTGATGCTTAGGCGATGACTCAGAATTTCCACTCTCAGACGTGCCCCAGAGCAATATGCTTATCAGACATCAGCCCTGTACAGATGTTCACAGCACTGTAGTAAGAGTAAAAATTGAAAATAGCCTAAATTTTATTAACATAAGAATGGAAAAAACATCCCTTAATAAAAAGGGATTCTAAAAAAATAGTGGAAATAAATAAATTAAAAAGACATAAATCAACATGAATTTATCTCACAAACACTTATGGGTAAAAAAGCAGGTTGCAGAGACTATGAATAAAATATAAAGTTTAAAAGCATGCAAGGATGATGTTGCATATTGTTGTTGTATAGCATAGGAATCCATACATGAGTGGGGAAGAGATCAATGGAAATTATCAACATTGGGCTCATTACAGCAACTACTTCTGAGCAAGGGAGGGCCACAGGTATTGAGTGAGTCTTGTGGTGGGTTTAGTTACTCATTGTATTAGTCACTGGGCCCTTTTTATATGTCAGAAACATTTTTAAGAAAAAAAGTTGTGTAGTTTCTACTTTGGATGATTCCACCAATTTAGGTCCTGAGAAAGAAATAGGAGAATTCATAAGCCATCCCTCTTTATCTCAGAGACCTTAAGTTTCAGTGCAAAGTGGTGGTCCCCAATATTGGTGTGTGGGTGAAGATGGGAACCTATATTTCTACTATTCAACATTTTTTCTTATATTCTTTCTCATTTTTCATCCTCCACCCTGTGGCTGTGCCATGAACTGCTTCACCATTGGTAGACCCATGATTCGTTTTCTCTGCAATGAAATCACCAATTCTTTGTACCATCTAGCACTCTTAAGGGAGGGTATTTCCTTTAAAATGATGTACACTCAGGGCAAAGACCTCACGATTGAGTTCAGAATTTGTTCCTAAATTAATTGATGCCCAAGACACAAGTGATACTCTTCTTAGACCTTGTTCTGGCCCTCTCAGGGTGTACCAAAATATTATACCTCCCCCAAAACATGTCCTCACCCAGTGCCGCCCGTCTTTGTACACTGCTTTAAATCTCCTGGGGTCCTCTTTCTTTCTCTAATAGATGTGAAATTTAACTTGTAGAAATTTCCCAGCTCAGTGGCTTTCAGGAAGCTTTTGTATGTTTGTTTCTTTGGAGTATGAATCACCTCCCTAGATCCCTGAATTCTTTGGTTTCTGTAGGAATTCCTATCTTCATCACACACATCTTTTGCCTCTGAGCCCTTGAACAGATTCTGTCCTAGAATCATCTGATCTACCGTATATTGTCTCCTGGTCAAGTTTTTGCCTGGTCCATGCCAACAGTTGCTCTAATTAGTAGAATCTAAGTGCAGTATAAAAGTTAAGGAACACACACCTAATTCATAGAGTAAAGATTAGTAAGTACTCTTTAGATTTTCTCTTCTCCAGTTTGCCATTGTTCAGCTCCAGAGGCTAAGCTGTAGGATCTCAATATTGTAGTCATTAATATTCAATGTGTGATGTTTCATTTTATTCAATTTATACTTCCTGTGCTCTGCCAAACTGCAATAAAGAGAAAAATTTAGAAGCCAAGTGGCAGAAATTAGTAAAGTTCCCCCTCAATATCCCCCGCCGCAAAGAATGGTGCTAAATAATAATCACTTAATGTAATGTTGTCTAGGGCACTTGGAGGTTACACAGTTTATTAATATTTTGTCTGAGGTTGCTTGTGTAGGCGGAGGTAATACGAGTTAGATGTAATTTTGAGTGGGAATGAATAGATGCAAAAAGAACTGTGTTGGGTGCTGTTTATTGGTCCCCAAGGGAGCTTGTTTGGTGAGAACGGTCTGAAGAGCAGTGGAGATAGGGACCAGGAGCCAAACTTGCCTCAAACTTGAGCCTTTGCCCAGAGTGAATTCAGGTAGCATCCCAGGAAGTAAACTGGTCGTCCCAGGTCTCTGATTCCTTCAAAGCTCCTAGGAGGGGATCATGATTAAGAAGCCAATTCATCTTCTGTCCCTGAGACCATCTGTGCTCATCTAGACATCCTTATTAATACCGTGGCTTCTATTAGGGCTGTTTCTAGATTTTAATCTTGCTTGCCAGATTGTTACCCCAAGGTATCTTCCCAGTAGAAACACATTTTCCAATTGATATCCCAGTGGGGATGCCTTACGCTAATTTATGCAGAATCCCCACGTAAGCCCTACCTCACTTTGTAGCCAGTGGCACAGGTGGTTTTATATGTATTTTACATCATCATATTTTTGGGGAAGGGGGGTTGTCACCTGGAGATGGCTTGTGCAGCTTTTTCTTACTTTTGGAAGGAGCATCTCTGGCTTTGTGTTTCAAATAAATGCTAGGTCTCTGAGGCTAAGGATTGGCCTCAGTTTTCTCCATGGTCTGTTAGATCTGTCCATGGCTCCTGAGAAGAAGATGGACATGGCTTCTGTCATGTGAATGATAGATGAATGACAGTAGCTGAACTTAACCAGTGTTTCCATGATACCCTCTCGAAGCTTATTGCTTAATATTGTTTAGTGCTCTTTGTGCTCATAAAGAATTTATAGGTGAATTTTTGAATTCTAATTTTACAGGAGAAGACAGTGAGGCTCAGATAAAGTCGATACTATATGGTCACAAGACTAATGGAGGTGGCATTTAAACCCAACTGTAAATGTCTTATTCTAACCACATTGCCTTATTGCTTCTTTCCAGAGTGCTTATGATACATCAGTAATACAATTTTTGTGTTAATTAGTATATAAATGAAAATCCATGTCATTATTTTATTCTGTTTTGGTCTTCTTACTACTGTGTATTAACTGTGTGATGTGTTCTCTCTCAAAGAAACCTCTCTGAGCCTTGAGTATGTCATTTGTAATGAAATACCTGGTGATTTTGTTTCTTTGAAACTCAGATTTACTTATTAATTTTATATTTATTCAACTATTTATTTAAATATATTATTCTAGAGAGGCAAGGAGAGGGAGAGAGAGTTAGAAACATAAATGATGAGAGAGAATCATTGATCACCTGCCTCCTACATGGCCCTTACTGGGGACTGAACCCACAATCCGAGCATGTGTCCTTGACTGAAATTGAACCAGGGACCTTTTAGTCCACAGGTAAATGCTCTATCCACTGAGCAAAATCAGGGCAACATTTTTTTTTTAAATTCTTGTCACATACCAGGCACCTTCCTAGGTTATAAGAAAAAACTGAACTAGAAAGATGAGGGTACCACTCTAATTCCATTGGGGGCAATCTATAAAGAAAAAAGTAAAGAAAATAAAAATAGTAATATAATAGAATATAAAGGATGTGCTTTAAGAAAAAGAAAATGGTGGTATTTGAAGAGGTGATATTTGAACAGAAACATCAATAAAGTGAAAGTGAGATGGCTAAGGCCTAAAGAGATAACTTCCGAGGTTAAATAAAAGGCACCTTTTAGAGGTCATGAGGTAGGAAAGAATTTAGAATGTTCAAGAAGCAATGGGTTGGATTCAGACCAAGGATGTAGAAAGACTTCGTAAATTATACCTTGGCAAAGATTGCTCTTATGTCTTTTGCATTATACTTTTTTTTTTATTTAGTGTTACAGAAACAGCCAGAAAATTCTTTTATCTCTCCTCCATATTACTAGTAAGTCAGTGACCTAGTGATGATCTATCTATCTATCTATCTATATCTATCTATCTATATCTATCTATCTATATCTATCTATCTATATCTATCTATCTATATCTATCTATCTATCTATATCTATCTATCTATCTATCTATATCTATCTATCTATCTATCTCTATCTATCTATCTCTATCTATCTATATCTATCTATCTATCCATCTATCTATATCTATCTATCCATCTATCTATATCTATCTATATCTATCTATCTCTATCTATCTCTATCTATCTCTATCTATCTCTCTCTCTCTATCTCTCTCTCTATCTCTCTCTCTATCTCTCTCTATCTCTATCTCTCGATATACCAACTATGTAAGATTCTGGTAAAGCAAAGAAAAAGTGCTATTGAGTGTGGGTTATCTTCTATTCACTGTAATATAATTTGTTTGTAGGTCATAAATTTCAAACCATATAGCTATTTGAAGCCATTTTTCTTGCCAGTCAAAATACAACTGTTCATGTGTCTGAGAAACAGTCAAGTTCATACTAAAATATGGTGTGAGTTGACCTTACCTGCACATGATTTTATGAAACAATAAATGCCTACTGGAAAAGTGTGTGCACCATCTGTTACACAGTAAGTGTTCAGTGGCTAAATATTTTGCCATTTGAAAAAATATATATCACCAAACCTCAGTAAAAAGAATTTCAGTATCCTAAAGGGCAATCTTCTAATTTAGTAATCTTTAACACAATAAACAACCTTAGGTAATATTTTATTTTTAAGCTTAGGAATAAATTTCTATTGACAGAAAATATAGCAGTGGAATTCCAGAGAATGACATATTCCGTCTGGGTCCCTTGGCTCAAAGGAGCCCAGTGCATTAGCACTACTATGATGAATGGCCTAAGAATTGCTAATGATCAAAATAAATGCACATTGCTCTGTATGACAGATGTATGAGTCTCCATACACAGTAGTAACTAAATGTTGATTGCAGCTGTGAGAAATGAATACAATCATAGCAGCTGGAGGTGTTACTCTTAATCACATGTGTGATCTTTCTTGTCTACTTTTCACATGAGAGTTCACTGCAGAGGGGAGAGGGGAGATTGAAGTAGAGAAAACGTGACCTTCAGAGTCTCCTCCACTTTCAGACCTTTGCCTTGCTGCAAAAATGCAAATAAGATATGCAGATTACTTGCTAGGATTGTACGAATGTTAATCTGTTGGCTTTGGTGATTTATTTTTGATGGGATTAGATGTGAAACATTTGGGGAAGCTGGTTGAAGGGTAAAACAGCTCTTCTTGGTTTGAAAAAAATAAATAAAAATGATGTTGCCGGAATTTAGCTTTGTTGTCACAAAATAGGAGAAAGAAGGATGGGTTGGGAGCTGACAGGTAAAGAATTAATAACTGACCCTGTCACCTTAAAGAGGTGTTGTGCTGTCATGGGATCCCAGCCATGCATCTAGTACATTCTGCTCTGTTAGAGCCGAGAGAGTCATCCCTTCAAATCGAAACAGGTCGTTGGCCCTTCCCAAGGCCTCCCAATGAAGATTTAGCCAATATAATTGCTTTTTAGAAAGGTGTCACCTCTGTCAATGGCAGTCTTCTACTTCTTTGAGGCCTAAACATTGCCATTACTGCCCAGAGAATGGGAAGAGAGGGGATTTACGATTTAAAAGGCTTTTTAATAAATCGTTAGCCTCTGCAGGAATGTGTTTCTCAATGTACAGAGGAAGTGATGAATCACTAGAAAATACATTCTTCCTATTAAAGTGAGCCATTGGCCTCTTGCCCAGCTGCTCCTGGTAAACTGAATGGTCTAGGCCAAGGACACCTGGAGTTCTATGGCTCAGAGACCCTAAAATGTGAAGTTGAAGAAAGCAGATGATTATGTGCATATGAGGGTGTGTGTAGGTGATGTAAGGGAGAAGAGTTTCATATCTCTAAGCCTTAGAAAGAGAAGCTCTAAATGTAAGTTAATGAATTCTGTACCTGTGACCAGGTTTTCATCTGGAAGGTTTGAACATTTGAAGTTAATGGACATCCCGGATTCTTGGAACATTTAAAAAGCCTTTGGCTATCAAATCTCTCTATTTATTACTATTGTTATTACTCTTATCATTGTTATCATTATTGAAAGTAAGACTAGTTGATATATACACATACATGCATGCACACACACACACACACACACACACACACACACACAAATATGGAATTAAAATCTGAAATCATGCCCTTTCTGTATTGTATTTGATCCATTCTCCACTACCTTGAACTAAATTTAATTTCATTCTCATTGTTAATTTGTTTGGGAGATATCAAAAACGCCTCTGTTCTGTCTCCTCTAATTGGTGGAAATAACAAAAATCCCAGACTTCATGGCAGCTTGACAGTCATTCCATGTCATCGTGTCATCCTCTGATTGTTCTGATCTTACAGATAGCTTTCTGGTCCCACCTTGCCTGGCCCAAAGGTCTGATAAATAAGTGTTTTGTGTTTTTTTTTTTTTACCTTTGGTTCAGAGAGAGACTGTTTACTAGGAGCTACAGGGGTATTATTCTCTCTTCATTCTCTCCAAAGAGCCTGCTTTACCGTCTCTCCCCGGGCTGTGTTGTTGAGTGCCTGCTCTTTTCCCCAGCCACTGATTATTCGTGGGATCTTAATAATGACCCTTTCTCAGAGAAACCTTCACTTCCTACTGCTCTATAGCACTTACTCTTAATTATAAACTTCTTTGATGTTAATGGTGTTCCCATGATTGAGAATCTCTTCCTTGGAGGGTATACTAGGAAAGACCTTAAAAAAAAAAAGAAAAAGAAAAAGAAACACACACACACAACTTAGTTCCACGGAGAAAAGTTAGAATTCAGTGTGGTAAACCTGTGGTCTTATTTTTTGGTCTGCCCCTTATCTGTGAATAAAAGAAAAAATTGTCTGAAATAGGACAGTAGTTCTTGCTAACATTTCCTGGTGAAATTACCCATTCACCCATCAAATCCTAAAGTGTCTGAGTATGATTTTTGTTGGCCAAACAGCAAAGCTTCCATCTCCGTAAATTTTCTTCTTTCCATTATAAGTTCAAGGCAATTTTTCTAACATTGCTTTCCTTGTTTTGTGTGTTTGTTTATATACCAACCTTGTAAAGCATTACAAAATACTTGCGTTGCCTAAGAAAATGTGAAAGATGAACATTGCCACATTGCGGTAGGACAGTAAGGTCTAAAGAAGGGCATTAAGTCAAGCATGTCAAACTCAAAGGCTAACATGGGCCAAATAAACAAGGTTTAAATTTATGTGGGCCACACACAAAAAAACAAAAGCTTCAATTTTCATAGAAAAGTAGGTTTATTTCAATAGAGACATGCTGAATGGAAAGGGCTGAAATAAATGAATAATTAACATAAAATAATAGAACATTTTTTGAACATTAACTTACTGGACATGGAATAACTGCACAAATTAAGCATAATGCAAATAAACCTATTTTTCTTGTTCTCTGGAAGCTAAATATTTCCTGTTGTGCACACCAAACAAGTCAGTTCAAGACTAAGGACATGGCAATCAGCTGCTAAAATATTCACTGCCAGTATTAGTGGAGAGAAATGGTGCACCTGCACATAAGGGAAATGAATGCAACATGATCATAGTAATCAGTCATTAGCAAACATAGTAGTTTGTTATTAATAATTATGAATAACAGGATATTGTAAAAATTAAGTTGCAAAATTTTTATTTAAATGTTTCTTACATTATATTGGCTGGTACGCAAAAAATATTCATTGTGGGATGTGTACAGCCCACAGGCCATGAGTTTGACATGCTTGCATTAAGTCCTCTTTTGTTGATATCCTCAAAGATAAATCTCTAAAATCTTAGTAACAACACCACCTGTTCTTTTGGAACCAAATATACTGTAATACTTATAGTTTATGGGGCACACTCACAAATACCTTCTTTAATATCTTTAAATATTAATATTACTAGTAACTGAATTTTACTAATAAGGAAACCATAGTTCAGAACAAATAAATAAATTGGCTCCTTTTAACAAATTTTGTAAGTAAGAGACTAATTCAGAACTAGATGTGTTAATTCCACAGCCCCCTATTCTTCACTCTACTACCCTGCTCTCACCAAACCTTTTTAGGGCCTCAGTCTAGTAGATCCAGATGATGAACTTTATATGGTAATGCTCCCTAAGTGGCTTACACCCTGTCTTTCTCTATATGTGCCTGGCCAAATGACCTTAAAGAGATAACACACAATGCTATCATCTACTTTTAGGCAAGCTTATCATTCACAGGAAAATCATCCTGGAAATTCCCTTGGACTTTATGCCTCTGGGTTGAAGGAATTAACCCTGCACTTGATCAACCAAGGATCTTATTCAGTCTGCTTACTCACTTAGCAGGGCCCTTTAACAACAGCTCTAATCAGCTTTACTTACCCTTCCTTTGCCAGACCAGGGCCCCCAAGAATATTAAGTGCTCTGAAAAAAAAACAAAAAACAGAATATGGAGATGGAAACAATTAATTATTTATTAGTTATAAAAGGAAAGAAAAACAAGACTATATCAAAGCCAAGGAGTCACCAAGATCTCAAAGCAATAAGGTCAATGAGGAATAATTAAGTGATAACAGATGGAAACTAGTGAGTGAACAGGAATTATTGCTCTGAGTTATATGAATAATGGCAGAGGAGAAAACAGGTGCTTTTGAAAATATCTTAATTGGTTGGTCTTTGAGTAGCCTACGGTTTTCACCTCACTCTTCATGTTATTCTGACAGACCAGATTATCTCTTTGTCACCCCAAAAGTTTTCATTTGTCAGTATGATGTGTGCAAATCTCTTCAGCTACACACTGGTGTCTATATTACTAGGCCTACCTGAATTGCAGATCTCAGTTAACAAAGTGTAAAAATTCTTTAAAAAGACTTTCTTTTCCCACTGATTTTAAAATGTTCGTTCAGATCTCATGACTTCCTGAGAAAAGAGTTACCATTCTGTTAAAATACAAACAAACCAACGGACACACATTCCAAATCAGGTTAGAGGGTAGGGCAGAATAATCCAGCAGGTAACATCTTTATATATTCTAGAATGAGCTTAATGAGTGTTTATGATTGATTTAATCATTCTATTTAAGTTGTAGGAGGAATAATGGAGTAACACATCTTAATAACAACAACACATAATTTTATTGTTTTCTATGGCTAGTATTGTAATATGAGCATTAGCACATCTGCCCAATTATTTCCCAACCCAATCAATCATGTACTACTATTTTCCTTTTGTCACATGTTTATCTCCCACATATAATCATTTCTACAAAAAAAGGTCAATGAGGAATAATTCTTATCACACAGCCCCAAATATGTGTGTAACCCCTTGCTTTCACAGTTATTGGTTCTGCTCTCTTATGGGGAACAAACTACAATGGGTTTATATAAACAGAAGGATGTGCGAAGGAGCTTTGGAATCCCCTGGATTTTATCTTCCCTCGAGCTCCCTCTGAGAATCAGGCAGTCATGTTAACTTTGGTGTCAGGGCATGAGGAAAAGACTTTGTTACAGTATATTGGGGTAATTTCTCTTTGGAATACAGAAGAAAAGGCAGATCTTGATCTTGACTTTCAGGGCAATCAACCATCTCACCTTCTCTAACCTTTCCGAACCAATCCTCAATGCTCCTCTTCATACACCACATACTGTAATTGCACCTGGATAACCAAAAGCCAGGGAACCCCAAATGCCATTCTAAAGAATTAGGTATGGATGGAGACCAAAGAGGCTATTGGAGAGTAATGCAGCCTGGCCAGTGTTGCTCAGTGGGTGAGTGTTGACTCATGAACTAGGATGTCATGTTTTGATTCGAGGTCAGGGCACGTGCCCGGGTTACTGGTTTATCTCCAGTAGGAGCCTGCAGAAGAAGCAGACCAATGATTCTCTATTGATATTTTTGTTTCTCTCCCTCTCTTTTCCTCTCTCTGTAATCAATAAAAACATATAAAATATTAGGAGAGAAAAAGAACACAACAGATTTGTTCAATGTGATTGGCTATGTGTCCAAAGCTTTCACAACTTATTAACCTATGTAAAATAGTGAGTGAGTAGTGTGGTTTATCTAATATGAAAAGTAATCTGTCCCATGAGCTGAAATTTTTGTGCCTCTCCTTTCCTTTTTTTTTGCACTGGAATCTCGGGGAATAAGACTCAGGCTATTGCAGTGTCAGGAGGAGAGCTTAGTGTAGGTCCTGTTGTATGAGCCATAGAATTATCTGTTTGCTGAAGTAAACATTTTTACTTTTCTGCCTTAAAATATTATCAAGCTGTATGTGAACACACATAGTTTTAATCACATTAAAATCTTAAAGTCACAAAATATAGATGACCCTTGGACAACTCGGGGGTTAAGGGCTCAAGCCCCTGCACAGCTGAAAATCTGTATATGACCGAAGTCGGCTCTTCATGTGTACGGATCCCAAACACAAATGTAAAATACTGTTTTGGATCCACAGTTGGTAAAATTTGGGGTATGGAAGGCCAACTGTATATTTGTTGAAAAAAATCCATGTGTAAGTGGACCCACGCAGTTCAAACTCAGGGCCAACTGTATTTGTAATGTCATGTCTAAGACACATGACAAATAGCATGTTATCCAACAGTTGAGTAAAATACAGATACAGAAACTCAAATTGATGCTTTCAAGTGGTTATTTCAGTGCAAACCTTTCCTAAGCCATAGTCCTTTACATGGAAGATTTTCATTTTTATTCCAAAAGATGTTTTCTGCATGACTTTTAGAACTCAGAAAAAATCTGGGCTGTAATACTTTTCGACAACCATCTAAGCACATGCTATCTTTAGGCTATATCATTTCTCTAGATTCCTGCTATTTCTTAGAGAATATGGCTACCTCATAAAAGACATTTCTTAAAAACTTAAATTATTATATTTTAAGGTGAATTTCACATTGTTTTGAGATACTATTTTGTTGTCTCAATGAAAGAGCAGGCTGCATCAATAAATTCTTAGTTCTTGGGAAATAAGTACTGAGGTGTAGGAATTGCTGTGTTTAAATTGGAACATGTCAAGATTTTCCTTTGTAGATTACTCAGACTGCATTTACTTACTTTTATGTTTTACTCATTTTCTCTTTAAATCATATTTTATCTGCTGCTTTTTACTTCTTATTCTAAAAAATATTTTTCTGATTTTCTTTCTCACAATATCCAAATCACTTACAGATATTTAATATGTATTTGTTTATTAAAAGTGATTTATGAAAATTTCTAAGTGTATTTAGGAATTAGAGATAAAATAATAAGTTATAAAAAAAAGAAAATGTTTTGTGCCACCATGCAGTTGATAGTATTGTGAATATTACAACTCGGTCATATTATCAAGAAAAATGAATCGGACATTCTTGAACCCCAAGATAGAAAGCAGGGGCCAGCAAACTTTCTGTAAAATACTAGGTAGTAAGTGCATTAAGCTTTAAAGACCATACTCTGTCACAGCTACCTAACTCTACCATTGTAGCATGAAAGCAGCCATAAGCAGTAGATGGGTCTGTGAACATGGCTATGTTTAAAAAAAGGTGTTTGTTTTTTTTATTATTTAATTTACGAAAACAGGCAACAGGACACATTAGCCCATGGTTGTAGTTTGCTGACCCTTTGCTGTAAATGAAGAGGGAAAAAAAGGCAGTATGATAGCCAAGAAGAAGGTTAAAAGAATGAGGAGAGGGTAATTTTAAGTTCTCCATTTTCTTGTCATTTTATGCCAATCTCTGCAAAATTGACACAACTATTCTTAAGGAAGTGCCTGGAAAATTAGCTCCAAATAGATATTTTGCAGCCCAACCTTATGTATTGATCTTCAGGCCTTCAAGGGTATTACCTTTGCTATATATTAGTAAATGATGAGGAGAAAAAGAGGGAGAAAATAATTTCTCCAAGTGACCAGACATTTGAGTGTTCATTGTGTATTTTTTTGGTTGGTTCACATGTTCAGGTAGATTGTGAATCTTGGAACTGGTGGTCAGTTCCATTGCTCTCTGGGTTTACCAGTTTCACACTCCCTGTAGTTCTCAATATGGTTCTAGATCCATGTGACCACGATAGGGCTTCTCTCACTCCCACAGATACTTGACCAAGCAATTTGTTGGTTGTAGGCCAACAGCATTATTTTTGTAAAGTAATAAAAGCCTACTAATTCCTTTGAAGGTTGTCTAATGAATCTGATACATCACTAGAGCACTCAACTCATAGTTTGCACTGTAGACTCATCTGATATAAAAGAGGCTACTTCATCCTATATAATAAAGAGCTAATATGCTAATTAGACAGAACAGTAGGATGAGCATCCGGACAATCTAGAGGGCAAAACCTGGGCCGCGTGGGCCAAGTCCCTCACATATATTTTGTGTGACGGGCAGCTAGTATATAATAATCTTATATGCTTAAATATAATCATCATTGCACAAATTATAAGGATAATGTTTTAACTACCCATTCATTTACAGAAACTCTCTAAATACACAAAGCATTCTAATAAGTCTCTGAACTTATTACTGTACTCTTATTTCATGTATACCAAATTAAACTGGAGAAATTGTTTCATTTTTGGCCAGATATTCCATGCTATTGAACAGAAATACATCATATTAGCTTTCTGTCATCGCCTTTTAGAATTAATTGAAAGAAATGCACTTATTGATATTTATCTTTCTAATAATACCTATCCCATTGGGCATTTCCTGACTACTATCTCCCAAATGATTGCAACCTTTTTTTTCTATGACTCCTTCAAATCTTTTATTTCTTTTTAAACTTGTCATGTCTTGATTTCTAGGCCAATCTCTCATCCCAGTAAATTGCAGGAACTGTCCTTAGTCATTCAATAATAATCCTGTGAACTATACAGCTCAGCTTTTAATAAATTCTCAGTTTGTTGTATTTCACTGGAACTAAGCTTAGAAGGTTCCTGAGAGCCTTCTAATCCTCCGGCATCACCTTGGTAATAGGAGAAAATATCATGGTTGAGGCTACACATGAATGATGGTGGGCTTCTTGCCAAATTGGTTGGTCACCACTTTTATAACGTTATTTGTTTGGTGAGCAGTGTCCTCTTTAACGACATTTATAGATGCAAATAAAAAGAGTGCTAATACAAATTAAATCAATATTTCTCAACATTTTAACCTTTACTTAGCTTTATATAAAAATTAATAGTTTTTATTATTTCAGTAATTTGAGGGAAATAAAAATGATAGGTTGGAGCTACTTGGGGAGAAACACTGAATCTCTTGAGTTAAGCTTTACAGACAGTTTGGTGGGTTGACCTCCTAGCTTGGTGGGTCAGGGAATTTGAGGTCACATATAATCAGAATCCCTGTCCCTCTTCAGCATGTTGTTTAAGAGACAAAAAAGAACACTGTTTCAGCATCCTACATTTCCTCCTCATAATCATTTTCCTTTTGTCATTATGTTAAAGGAAAGTAGCACTTCTTACTGTCAAATTACTGACTTCATTCCTCTTTACAGTGAATAGATTAGACAAAAATATCAATTTACACTCATTTATCATCAAAACGTATAACTTGATGGACCAGTATAGAAAGCTATAGGCTCAGGAATAAGAAACCTGGCTTGAAAGTCTGGCTTTATCTCTTAAAAACAATATGACTCTGGACAAATCCCTTAGTATTTCTAAGCTTCAGTTCCCGCAGCTGTAAAATGGGGTAAAAATAGTATCTGCATCTATGGTATTTAACATCCAGATAATGCATTTAGCACAATGCCTAGGATATAGTAAGAAGTCAATAAAAGTTAGCACTTTTGCTTAATAACCCACTTTAAAATTTTATAGTGATACTCAGTGTGCAATAGCTACTTAGTGGCACAGAGTTTATTCCTGGGATGAAGTAAATACATACATACATAAAACATGGGGAGCTCAAACTGCAGTGGGTGCTTAAAGCATTCAGTATTCCCTGTGTCTCACATGTAGGAAACCTCTTTGTCAATGGAGTTCCAACGATTAAATGCTTTCCGTGAGAGGCTATACACAGTGCACTTTTCCTTCTACAGAAACCAGGCCTGCTGTCTTGATATTGTCAGTCTGGGCAGGAAGTCTGAGTTCCCGGGTTCAGTTGATGTCAATTTATTTCATTCATTGGTTAAAAACTCCCTTGGTGGGAAGCAAAAGACCCAATTCGCTGTGCAGCCGTCCTTAGTAAAGCACATAGAACATGTTTTATTTCCTGACAGAATCCATTAACTTAAATCATTTTAAGATTTCTAGTATAATACCAAGAGCCCAGAGTGTTCTCATCTATAAAGTAGAGAGAACTTGGTATCCACCTGCATAGTGGCTTCTATTCTAAAGGCCCCGGGTCTCCTGAGGCCAAAGAAGCTGGTAAGGGGCACCCATGTATGTTTATGACAATCCAAATCTTCAATGCATATATTCCATTTAATTTTGGTTGGCTGTCCATCCCATTTCTTAGGCTTTTGGATGAGGTTGTTGATTTGCTCAGTGATAACTCTCAGACTTATTAACATGATTAGTTGTAGGCAAGAAGATGTTTTATTAACACTTCCCAAAAAATCTGTTTATTGCTCTCAGTTCCTTACTTGCAGCCTATCTGACCCTATTGATAACAGGCTTTGGATCATGGAAACACAAGTTGGGAACCAAATTTTCAGAAAAGGTCCAGCTGGTGTGGCTTAGTGGTTGATCGTTGACCTATGAATCAGGAGGTCATGGTTTGATTCCCAGTCAGGGCATATGCCTGGGTTGCTAGTTCAATGCCCAGTTTGGGGCATGAAGGGGACAGCTGATCCATGATTCTCTCTCATCATTGATGTTTCCATCTCTCTCTCCCTTTCCCTTCCTCTCTGAAATCAATAAAAATATATATTTTTAAAAAGACTTCAAGAAGGGGAGGGGGAGGAAGAAAATGATACATTACTTTTATCAAAAAGATAGAGATCTTGGACTATAGAACATATGTGTGTGTGTGAACGCACATATCCATGAGCTTGCATGTCACTTCAGCTGGACTGCTCCTTCTGCCATGACTTTATTCTCTCACAATACATAGCTCCTCTGCACACTGTTCATCAGAAAAGACTACGGAGCAGTCCTTTCCAGGACTTTGTGCAGTGATGGGGATATGCCTCTGCTTTGTTCTCCACAGTAGCTCCTTGCCACGTGTAACTGTTGAAAAAGAAAGGGTGAATTTCTAGTTTTGCTTAATTTAAATTCAATTCCATTGATAGCCCTATGTAGTCAGTGGTTAACATTCAAGAGTACAGCTATATATTCCTCACTAGGGATCGACTTTGTCTGAAGGCCATTACAAAATTTGAGTAGTCTTTATAAGTTTTTTCTTTTTTTTTTTTTCTTTTCTTTTTAAATATATTTTATTGACTTTTTACAGAGAGGAAGGGAGAGGGATAGAAAGTCAGAAACATCGATGAGAGAGAGACATCAATCAGCCGCCTCCTGCATGCACCACACTGGAGATGTGCCCGCAACCAAGGTACATACTCACTACTGGAATCGAACCTGGGACCTTTCAGTCCGTAGGCCGATGCTCTCTCCACTGAGCCAAACCGGTCTTGGCTATAAGTCTTTTCTTAAGTGATTTAAAATATGACTGATCGTTTCCTAAAGCAAAGTGAGAAAGGCCAGGTAAGCCATGAGTGAGGGCATCCTCAGATTTGTTATTGCCTCTCTGTCCACCTATGTACTCCCACCCTCCATGGTTGTGGAGCGTGCTTCCATATGCTTTCCATCAGACCTTGTCATTCAAACCCAGAACAGAGTGTCTGATTAGCCAAATTCACAGAAATACTTTTCAGGCCAAAGTCACCATTTCATCTGACTGAGTCTATTAGTCTGAATTCTTCCTGAGAGGTGAGAGAGACTGAGAATTCAAGGCCAAAAAGCCTTTAGAAAACCATAAAACTCGGTGTCTTCCAAGAGTGCTACATGCACTGCTATGGTGTGTGAAATGATTCCAGACGGTACAATAATACAATTTAATGTCCTATTTTAATTGCATTAAGCTCATTTTAATGTGTACTTGTGACTTACTCTTTGCACAGTATCTCTTTTTTCAGTTTCTTTTTCTTTTGTGGTGCTACCTATAGCTCCTCAGTAGCATGGTATAGGAAATAGCATGGGAAAATCTTTTTAAACTTTGAAAAATGCATTCGAACATGAAGGTAACTGTAATTGACTTGCTTTTCATTAGAATAAAATCATTCTATTACTCTAGCTGTCTAAGTGGGCAGATATTTTCTATCTTGTTGCTTGGAAAACAAAATTAGATACATCGGATGGGGCCAGAGTTGAAGGAGCGAGCTGAAAGGCTTTGGCTTAAGCCTAGGACTAGCAGAAATATGTGGACACAGATTTACTACTCATATTTCTTGGTCCCAGTTCCCATAAGTAACTCAGTTTTTTGTTTTGAAAAAACAGGTCCTATAATCCGTAGTGTCCTTGATTTAATTTAGGCATATAGTTATAAAGATATAAAGAAATACATGTTAACACACTTTCCCTTGAGCTCCCCATCTGGTTAGATATATATGTTGGCTGGTTCTTTGTACAGTAGGAGAGTATGAGCATTGAGTTAATTAAGTTTAATTATGTTTCTTGCACTAATCTTTGAGGCTCTTGGAATTGATATGAGGTGATCCTTATCAATTCAGTGGTTTGATACTAGAAAGTGAACTGGACCTGCTGTGAATTCCAACCATTTTGTTGAAATACATCACAGATGTGTTTCTGTTCTTGCAAATGATTGTTTGATATAATGTTTACTCCCAGCAAGAAATGGTTTCATGTTAAGTAAAGCAGGTTTATAGGAATCATTTTAGAGACTGTGCTTCACTCTATCAATTGCTTGTCTGCTTCTTATTCCTGTGATTGTCCACCCTTGTGAAAGGAGAGATAAACTTAAGGCTGATTAAATCTATGAGAGAAAAAGCATGGATAACTACTTAAACCTATACACTTACAACTAAAAAATCATTTTAAAACTGCAAAAAGGATGACTCTTTAATTTATTTTCGCTCCACACCTTGCTTTTTCACTGGCATCTTTTATGATAGAATCGTGGGAAAGAATCTGCAGTTGGAAATGGGTCTAGATATGAAAGCCAGTGAGAGACAGAAAGAATAGGTGTATAATAAGGAGGGAAAACAGCATGTGTTGATTGTGAGTGCTTTGACAGATGTCCCAGAGCGATGGCTTTTAATGTTAGCTCTGTGGCTAATGGAGTACCTAATTAGGATCTTAGAGTAACTAATTGTGTGAAAACTATTGCTTTGTCACTGAATCAATGTGTGAACTTCCATTCATAGTAAAATAGTAGGGTCATTTAGGTAATTGCATGAACTTTTGTTCATACATAAATTATATCAAAATATTAAAATACTAGAGGCCTGGTGCATGGATTCACACACCTATGAACTGGTTGGGTCTCTCGGCCTGGCCTGTGAGGATAGGGCCAAAACCAACTCTCCAACATCACCTAAGGAGTCCCAGATTGCAAGAGGATGGTTCTTGGGTGACACATCCCACAATTGAGCCCTCTCCTCTCTGGTTCCCAGTACATCACCTGAGAACTGCAGCTACTAAGTCACTGCAGCTCAGCAGCTACTGCATTAAGCATCTTCCCCCTGGTGGTCAGTGTGCGTCATAGCTACCAGTTGGATGGTCAGATGGTCACTTAGGCCTTTATGTAGAAGGATATTTTTGTTGTAAGGAGTTTCAGTGCAGATGTTATAAGTGATGGCATGTGATACAGTGTCCTAGTGATCTCTTCCTCCTAAATTTTTCCCCTCCATGAGATCATAAATTTAGTCCCCTTTGTCCAAAACATTGTCAGGTTTGTTTGTTTTATTTTTTTTACTTTGTATAGAAACTATAAGTACCTACCAGATGGTTTTAGGGACAGCATCTTCTAAGAAACAAGTTAACTATTGAAGCCAAAGAGTGGGAGTCAGAGGCTAGCTGAGTTTATTTCGAAAAATATAGGGTCACTCAGTACACTTTACACTAAATTTCACTTTCTTTCTTCAACAGAGACTTATTTTGACTTATAACACTTTTTATCCTTTTTGAAAAAGCATTGGCATATCTGATTGTGTATTTTAGAAGCCCCACACCCCATCCTACATTAGGCAAGGTGGAGACAAAACCTCAGAGCTTACCCTATCTCATGCAGAACATTACTATTACAAAACAAGTTTTTAGAAATCAGTAAAAACTATATGAAGGGCAGTAAAGCAGCTTAATTGTGTGGAGTTGGGCTTACCCAGTTTATGGAACCTATATAATTTATTGTTAAAGGGTAAGGCATTTACTGGGAGTATTGTAAAAGCATTCTGTTAAGGTCAAGGTGGTAAAGGTTCAAGTTTAAACAGCTTCAGTTTTTGTCTTGATACTGGAAGAACTCTTGACTTTGCAAATCATGTCCTTTCATGGAATCTCAAGGAAGGTATTCCAGAGACCCAAGGAAGGGAGATCGTGGTGTGGTAGCTGATCTTATACTTGGGGCACTGTGATTGTCATACAAGCAGAGCTTTTGGAGGTATAACCCCTAATACCTCTCAAAAAAACGAATGACAAAGGTCCCCCAAGTGTGTAGGCACTGCTGTGTCTGACCTGTGCTTTCTTGGCAGCACAGGTAGATGATCATTTCGTTGCTCATGTTTCTGGTGGCAAAAGAGCAGCATCTATTGATAATGTAATTAGCTCTGTTAATCACATACCTCATGTGCCCTCTAATTGGTGAAATATCCTCTGTGGTTTCTATTTACAACTGTTCTCTGGGTGTTAATACTGAGGGAAGTTCTTCTGTGGTAAACTGGGGGTTTTAGTAGTTACTTGGGGTAAGAGTCATATGAACTGCTTCTTCTTAATCCTTGATATATTTTCAAATCCCAGAAATTTCTGATGTTTGAATCTCCAACTTTGGTTCCAGTTCAGAACACAATGGTAGAGATAGATTATCTTATGGAGAAAGAGGTTAGCCCAGCCAGCATGGCTCAGTAGTTGAGCATTGAGCTATGGATCAGAAGGACAAAGTTCCATTCCTGGTCAGAGCACATGCTCTGGTTGTGGGCTCAGTCCCCATTATGGGGTTTGCAGGAGGCAGCCAGTCAATGATTCTCTCTCAGCTTTGATGTTTCTATCTCTCGTTCCCATCCCCTTCCTCTCAGAAATTAATATTATATATATATATATATATATATATATATATATATATA
>JAAGEH010000038.1:11778158-11953404 GCA_011751065.1 Lasiurus cinereus | reverse complement strand
TGTGGTGAACAGGGATGCATCGTTCTCCACATCATTCTCATTTTTAAAATTTAGTGGATCTAGTTAATCAATTAAAAGTTAGGTCACATGAGGAAAATAGTAGCTCTTATTTGCTAGATCATCATCTAGAGCAGTGGTTTTCAACCTTCTAATCCTGTGACCCTGTAATACAGTTCCTCATGTTGTGGTGACCCCCAACCATAAAATTATTTTCCTTGTTACTTCATAAGTGTAATTTTGCTACTGTTAATGAATTGTGATACAAATATCTGTGTTTTCCGATTGTCTTAGGCTCTACAGCATCGGTCACAGGATGATATTTACATTACCATTGGAAAACACAGATATTTACATTATGATTCATAACAGTAGCAAAATTACAGTTATGAAGTAGTAATGAAAATAATTTTATGGTTGGGGGTCACCACAACATGAGGAACTGTATTAAAGGGTCGCAGCAGTAGGAAGGTTGAGAACCACTGCTCTAGAGAGCTCTCACCTCCAGCCTTTAAATTTTGCCACTGGGGGTGGCAAGTGCCTGGGTGCAAAAGAGCAGACATCTGTGGGCTGCTCCACCGAGTTGTATGCAGCAAAAAAAAGAGCAATACGACATTGTATAAAAAGGTAAATGGACATTTGGGCCTGCTGACATTATACTAATATATATGAACATGTCTTCATCTTTCTGTGAAGCATTTAGGAACTGAGTAGAGTCTACCTAGCGGGCTGCTTCTCCCACTGAGAGGAGAGAGATGGAACTCTCTGATAGCTACAGTGACCACACAAGGCACAGCAAGACCTTCCAAACAAAAACCAGAAGACAGGAAGCCAATCCTGGATCTCTGTCATGGTGGCATGGGTGTAAGAGTCCAGAGTGCCAGATGGGGCGGGGCAGCAGGGGGAGGGACCCAGTGCAGGCTCGAAGGATCATGAAGGTGCTTGCTCTAACTCGGATCATAGCCACGGGTCATGATTGAGAGAGAAGCACACAGGGAAGAGCAGACCAGCTAAGGTCCAAATCATACAGACATGGGTCATGTAGGTGTTCATTCCCAATGACAGAGCAAGGCAGGTAGTTAAATTCCTGGACAAGCTCAAATGTCAGAACTAAAGGAGCAAAGCCCAATAAATACATACTCCTAGAAAAGGGGAAGAAAATCTTTGTTTACACGAAAAAGCCACTTGCTGCTTCATTCTGGGCATTTGTATGTACCTCTTAAGGGTTTATCCTGAATGGGGGCCTGATTGGGTCTTTTGAGTGGTAACAAATGCCCTGAGAAACGGGGAGTAATCAGCCTTCCACTGGCTCTCTCCTACGCAGTGGGCCTGGCTCCCTCAGCTGGAAGCTCTTCCAGCTGACCCAGCTCCCTGAGGAGACCAGAACAAGGTCAGGAAATTTAGTTTCTTGATGCTTGTAATTTCAGTGCCAGGAAGTTCTCGGGGTGTCTCCTGCGCTGACTTTTCAATAAAGATGTGACAGGGTATACTGGGCCCGGTCTCTGTCCCTCTGTCAGTGACCAGCCATTGGGGTCTGTCCTGTAGAGACATGCACAGGGAGGAACTTCAGAAACAGCGCCATTAGGAGGCTCTGGTACCTCATTAGTAGGACCAAACTGATTCCGACATTGTTGAAACCTCCCCCTTTTTTTCTATATGGTCTGGGGAAAGAGATAAAATCTGGCATCCTGAAATCTTCTATCTTTCCTCCTCCTCTTCTCCTACATCTGCCTTTTTGCCCTTGTTACTATTCTTGTTTTCAGACTCTAAAAAACCTTAATATTTCTTGCACCACTGGATTTTATTATTTTAATTGTTATAAAATAACATAAAAGCCCAAAATATATATAAAAGCCTAAGTGACCTGTACCACCAAATGATTGGGATTACCATTGGACCAATTGCTATCATACATACTGATCACCAGGGGGCAGATGCTCAATGCAGGAGCTGCCTCCTGGGGGTCAGTGTGCTCCCACAGCCATCCTCCCATGGCCCCTCCCCTCTTCTGGCCAGCCTCCACCCTGCCCCTCCATAAGCCAAGGGATCCCGAATTTGTGTACTGGGCCTCTAGTCTAGAAATAATGTTGCTGCACCAGAGGCATGCACAACAAATTGCCATAGACTGATTCCTTTTCCGAGATCTCCTTCTCTGGACCCCCAAATCCTTGACCCTTGTTCTCTGGGTCTGTGGATTTTCCTCAGGCAGGGATTTTCCTCTTACCAAAACCAGGGTTCTCTGATGATGGTAAAGCAATCAGGGTCTTGTGTGATCTAATTCCAGCTGCCAGTCTAGTATTCAAGACATTTTTATTACCTTTGAAATATATTTATGACTGGTGAGTAACAATCCTAAAGCTGTGTGCCTTCCCAGTCATGTCTGTTTCCCACCAGCTGTCTGTGTGTCAGGTGAGCTGTTTCCAGGCCTGGGAATAGAAGTGCTAGGGCAGCTGCTCCAGATGTGGCAGCTCATCCTCTGATTGGATGGGGCCGGTCGCAGTCCATTGGTGGAAAGATGGAACCAGGGCTTCCCTACAGAGATTGACTCAGATGGAGGACCAGGCAGGGGCATGGTACAGGAAGTTGAAAGCTCAGTGTGGCTTTCCCCAAAATGCAGTGTGTGTGAGAGACCTCTGCAAGCAATGGCCACTAATTGTGAACTTGAGCTCAGTTGACCTGAGGTCCATTATGACAGGTATGTTTCTCCTTGAGGTTGCCCAATGAAACTGGATATTTGGCTGAAGAAATTTCCAAGCAAAGTGTTGAAGGAGCAGCTTAGTTCCTCCTGATCTAGTAAAATGTGAGAGGAGAGAACTGACTTAAGGATGGAATTGTTAATCAAAAGAAAACCAGGACTAAAATATTCATAAAATTCTCAGTCTATCCATCTTTAAGAAAATGAAAGTTGCCTCTGAAGAAAACATGAAGGGTGTGGCCAAAATTGATAAGGAGATGAGACAGTCATCTAAACAGAAGCCAAGATTTATTGTCTAAGGTGGGGAAATAACCTCAAAGGTAATTAAAAGGTCATCAGGATTGCCATCCCCTTCCACAGGCCTAGAGAGCAAGGTCAAGGATTCGGGGGTCCAGAGGAGATCTCAGAAAAGGAATCAGTCTATGGCAATTTGTTATCGCAGCACAAGCTGAGTAGGACGTATATGAGATATATTTGCCAATATTAAACAAAAAGGCTTTAGTTTATACATCTGAATATGAGGAAGAATGGCATTGCCATATATTTGTTTATTTGAGAATTCTGCTGATTTTCTGTTCATGGAGCAAGAATTTCTAATGGAGCAGACATCTAAGAAAGGCATGAGCTGCTGAGCAATGTGACATGTTCGACATATGGATTTCTTTAAATGGAGGCTAGGCATCTGCTTGTGGGGATGTGGTAGGAAGGGGATGGAAGAGAGGAAGTGGGAATAAGTCTTGGAGTCACTTTCAATTTTGCGAATTCATCAATCCTTTCTTTATTGTTGACACTATTAACAAATGTCCCTACCCCACCTCCCTTGCTCACCTACACCCAGCACCCACCCCCTTAAATGAGGGGAAAGGATGCAAAGAATCGGCTTGAATCTACAGGTGCTAAATTCAGAGCTGAAGAAACTTTAGTCTCTTTTCCCCTTTTAGGCTTTTTCTCTTATTGGCTAATTTTCTCTCCTTTCCTATTTTACTGCTTCCTAGGGGATGTCATAATACTCAGAGGATAACATTCTCAAATGGTCACATTCTGATTAGCTCTCTTAAGCCCAGCCAACTCATAACTGGGCATTTACTTTCCTTCCCCTCCAGTGTGTGAATTGTGGCTTCACAAAGCTGACTTTCTGCCAGCACGTTGCCGTTTTGAAGGCAGGTATCAATAGGTGGAGATAAGGATGGTGGGAAATGTGGTGTGCAGCAGATAACTGAAAATACCACTCTGATAAAAGGCTGCGGGGCCTCCTGGAGAGCTGGGGCAGCTTCACAGTTTACGTTCCTTTGATGCAGCGATAACATGATTTACAGGCGCGCCTGTTGCATGAAACAATCAAAGTTTCATTATTTAAACTGTTTGGCATCCCTACATATGAAAACGTGTTTGATAGGTTTTTTTTTCTTCCCACTTTTATGAATAGTACAATGGTACCTGGTATGTCTCAGATAATGCACTCAACCAACAAACATGACCTTTTCGTGGGCATTTCCAATGACCTCCTGTTCCGATCCTCCCTTCCTCACTGATACTCTGCCTCCCACACTCCAAATGAGTCCGTTTTCCAAAGCACAGTCCTAACGATTTACCCCTAGTTCTTGGTTCTCTTCTGCATAAATTTTGACTTCTGCAGCTCCCACCTTCTAGCCTGCGTTTCTCTCATTCACTTGCTTTCTCAATGGGTGTTTCCTGAGAGCCCACTTTGCAGATCCTTCGTAGGGATGGAAGTCACAGGTGTGCATGACAAACAAGGCGCCTTCTTCTGAAGACTTCACAGTTCAGTGGAGGAAACAACCAGCCAAGCAATGACCCAATAATTTGAATAATGACACCTGAGGAGTTCAATAGAACAAATATGCGACCATGAGTAACAAAGAAAGCTAGACAGGGTGGTCGGGGAAGGCTCCTTTGAGGAAGTGGCTTTTGAATTGCAATCAGAGAGATGAGAAAGGATCTGCTATGAAAACATCTCTGGGAAGATAGTTCCATCTTTTCTCCTTGCCTGTGACCAACTTTGTCTCTGCTCTGAAGACATTCTGTTTATTGTTTTAAATAGATTTTTATTGATTTCAGTGAGGAAAGGAGAAGGGGAGAGAGATAGAAATATCAATGATGAGAGGAATCATTAATAGGCTGCCTTCTATATGCTCCATACTTGGGATTGAGCCCGAAACCCAGGCATGTGACCTGACCAGGAATTGAACTGTGACCTCCAGGTTCATAGGTTGATGTTCAACCACTGAGCCACGCCGGCTGGGCTGAATATGTTCTGTTTTTCCCAGTTATCCTGCCTTGGTCCATGCCACTTCCTATGCCAGGAATGTATTGTCTCCCACCTCCTTCTGTAAAAATCCCACCTTGCTTAAAATGCCACCTCCTCTAAGAAGCCTTAGCTGATATCCTCAACCAAATCCTCTTATCTTTAAATGCTTTAGTGTGAACACTGCCGTCCTTTGTTTGAGTAAAGGGACTATCCTCATTATAAGCAACCGAAGTCTATTTGAAATTGAGGTAAACAAAAATAAGGGTCAGATCTGTTGGTTTTGGTAATAGACAGAATTGATGTGGGGCTCTAACAGGGAAATGGCACCTGTCCTTTTATTTCCCTCTTCTTTCTGTGTATTGCTGTCCTCTCTTGGGCTGCTTTCCCCTACAAACCTGAAAGTAGGGTTGCAGGTAATTCTGATTTTAGAACTTCCAAATGTATAGAACAGCGGTTCTCAACCTGTGGGTCGTGACCCCTTTGGGGGTCAAACGACACTTCACAGGGGTCGCCTAAGACCATGGGAAAACAGATACTTACATTAGGATTCATAATAGTAGCAAAATTACAGTTATGAAGTAGCAATAATTTTATGGTTGGGGGTCACCACAACATGAAGAACTGTATTAAAGGGTCGCAGCATTAGGAAGGTTGAGAACCACTGGTATAGAACTCCCCTCCCCCCACCCTCACCTCCAGGGGAAGGACTCTCTTGTATGGCCTGACTGTGCTGGAAGCAGGACAGTGGGGGGACAAGAACTCGGGCTTGGTCATTGAGTCACATGCCCACCCATGTGAAATGAATGGCAGCTCCATAAATGGTTATTTGGCTGGAGTCGGGGAGAAGCCTGTACCCCAAGGGAAGGGGAGGGTTCTCAGCTTACAAATGCATGTGGCATCAGAACATGCCATCTCCGGATAGAGGCATTATTAGAGTATGCCATACACACTCTCCTGCTCTGCCCTACCGCGCTAAAGGAGCATCTCAAGCCTTGGCAAGGCTGTCCACACAGTCCACACCACCCAAGCCTTCCGTGGCTCCCGCAGAGCCATAACTTCAGCCACGTTCTGCATGACATTCCTGTCAAACCCATTTATCCCTCACAGCCTCCGTGTTCCCATCATATTTCTGGAAGCAGCCTGTCCCCACAGCACGGAAGAATGAGTATTGATGCCACTCCAGAGAAGTGTGTGGGCAGGATGCAGGGGTGCGCCTCTCTCTGGGGCTCCCTGCTGATTTATGGGCTATTGCTTTTCCTACATTTTGTCAGGCCAGATGTCGTTGACTTTGTAACTAGAAAACAAGGCCTGCCCAGAGGGAAGGCAATCCCAAGGCCTCTTCTTTTCCTGTGTGGGCAGTACAGATGATGGACTCCCTTGCCTGCCTTACCCCCCCACACCCACACCCACACTCAGGGTACCCACTGCCTCCATCGGCCTCAGCATGTAGGGCTTTTTTCAGCACATGTAGTGCTTTGTACCATTTCCGTAATTTCTTATGAATTCGTGTGTTTGAAATCCTCCCCCTTCCTGTTTCTTTCTTCGAAGGAGCAATTATTGGTTCCTGTATCAGATCCTGGATCATTAGAGTGTGGAATCTGAGAGTTAAAAGAAATTGAAATAAAGCCCTGAGCTTAAATGATGTGAAATGAGAAGTGACTGAGCCAGACATGGAAGAAATAGGCAGGAAACATAAGAACCTATTCTTGCGCTGAGTTCAAATAGATTATTTTTTTCAGATTAACTCTAAATAAAGGAAAATAAAAGATATTGAAGGTACGCCACAGAGTGTAAAAACTTCTCTATGAGAAATTGTAAGAAATTTTAAGGCATGTGACTACTTTATCAGGTAAAAAAAATAACAAACAAGTACACTTAGTTTCAACAATACATTATATAACTCAATATATATAAAATATTATTTTAACATAAAATCAATATTGAAATTATCTATGAGATATTTTACATCCCACTTTTGGCACTAAGTTTCAGAACTCAGTTTGCATCTACACTGATAGCACATTTAACTTGGACTCACTCATATTTCAAGCGACCAGTAGGCACATGTGGCTACTGCCCACTCTCGCAGGGTGGGGGAGAGGGGTGCACAGAACTACACCCAGGACTCTTGCTTTTTAGATTTGATTTTCAAACTGCTCAGCTTTGTGCCGTTTACATTTAGGTGAAAGGCTAATTGGTACTCAATCCAAAAGGGAGTTATCAGAAAATTATTTATCTTAAAGGAGGCCCGTTAATGACTTAATTGGCAAGGGATACTATATTTGGCAAGGGGCAGTTTTCCATTTGTTTAATTAAATTAAGATGGAGATTAAAATGACTCATAAATGTGAGGTATTTCGGGCTGTAACTATCAGAGTCTTCATTTTCCTCTCTGATACATAAAACACATCAGAGCTAAGAACTTGTTGAGAAAAAATAACCGCCTCCCTGCGCCCTGACCCCCCACAAGCCAAAGGCAAGGGGCTAGCAGGGCATTTTCAGAGCCTCTCCTGGGGCAAGTACCCCTTCTCCAGTGACCCTTCATATTACTTAGTCATTTATTTACACAGCTTTGCAAAGTTCTAGAACAATCTTCACTTGACTGTTAGTGAAATGCAGGGAAGACTTCTCCATTTCTAATGCCTTTTGTGTGTAGACTCTGCCCATATAGTCACAGTGTGGATACTCCCCACCATCATGTTTCACTGGTGAGAACAGTGGGCAAGTGGAAATAGGAAGGGGTGGGCTGATCGACTGCTGAATATTTTCCTATGGATCAGAGCTGCTTGTTCTTGATCTCTAAACAAAATCTAATACAGACAGCATCGTCACACATCCAACATATGACCCGTATTCTCCAGAGGACATTGCATCTGTCAGCAGCCTTTCTTGGGCATTGCATCATTTTATGTCATTCCTCTGAGTGGTTAGGCACTTATTTTTCTCCTCATTGTACAGACGATGAAGGGAAGCCCAAGAATTCCTAAATGGTTTACCCTGATTTATCTCTCAAACTATCCTCCCCCAACTGCTCTTCAAGTGATACCACGTGATACATGCCCTGGCTAGTGTGCTTGCTGCTAGTGCCCAGCTAGAATGTGTATTTCTTGGTGTGGCCTTGTGTCCCTCTGTGATCTGACCCCTTGTTCCTCTCTTCAGCCTAATTTCTCACCTCTGTATATCCAGTGGCCTACTCATCCTGGCCTATGACCCAACATAAAAAATGTGACTGAGTGGTCACCATATCTCAGCTGCTGTTGTAAATGGTTTACATGTATTAGCGTATTCACAGAAAACATGTGCAGTGCTTAGTATTCTTGTCCACTCTCATGTTAATGAATTGTACCTGCTGTATACATCGACGTAACCGCTATGCTGAATGAGGTATAAGACATTTCCACCTCTTAGGAATTTCCTTCACGCCCCATTTCAGTCACTACCTCATTGAATGAGCTTTTAGATCTCTACAACTTACTGTATGATTATTTCGATTTTATAAGCATACCACAGGCTTGGAGCACATTGACTTAATCAGTGTCTCCAGCAAGTGGATTTCTTTCTATCTTACCTTCTTATTCCCTCTCTCTAGTTTCTTACTCCTTGGATTTCTTGATTCTCTCCTGGACTATTTTCAGTCTCTGAATATAATACATTATGGCCAAATTTAACCATTTATCATCTTGGCCAACTTGGGGCACATATTTAAATATGTGATACAAATAATTATCTTTTAAATAATATCTACCTCTATCTAGAAGTTCCTCAGTATTAGGCACACTTTCTGTGTAGGAGGACTCCACAAGAGTCAAGAGTATGTGCCTAGAGAAGTTCAAATCAAAATCACAGTAAGATATCAGCTCATACTTGTTGGAATGGCCATCATCAAAAAGAACAAGTGTTGGAGAGAATGGTGGGAGGGAGGGAATGGAATCCTTTTGCACTGTTGGTGTGAATGTAAATTGGTACAGCCACTGTGGAAAACGAGAGAGATTCTTCAAAAAAAAATTATGAATAGAACTATGATATGATTCAGCAGTTCCACTTTGGATATATATCCAATGGAAATGAAATAAATATCTTGAAAGATATCTGCACTCCCATGCTCATTACAGCCTTATTTATAGCAGCCAAAATAAGACAACAATCTAACTGCCCATGAGCAGATGGTTAAAGAAAATGTGGTGTATATATGGAATATTATTCAGCCATAAAAAAGGAAATAAGTCCTGCCTTTTGAAAAGACATGTCTGAACCGTGAGAGCATTATTATGTTTAGTGCAATGAACCAGAAAAACAAATACTGCATGGTGTCATTGATACATGAAATCTGTTAGAGTTACATTTATAGAAACAGAGTAGATTGGTGGTTGCCAAAGGATGGGGCATGGCGGAAATGGAGAGATATTGGTCAAAGAGTACAAATTTGCAGTTATAAGATGAACAGGTCCTGGAGATCTAGTACTTCTTGGTTACTAGAGTGAATAATGTTATATTTGAAAATTGCTAATAGAGATCTTAAAAGTCACTGTGTTGTATATGTTGGTGTTTACCAATAAGGTCACACTACTTCAGTTTAAATCGGGCTCATTTTATATGCTTATCTTATCAAAACAACTCCCAGTATGCATGCATTATTATCCAATTTAACAGATGAGGAAACCCAGGGGTATAAATGTCAAATAACCAGTCTAAATTACACAGCTGGCAAGGAAAAGTGGATTTGGCCCAGATGTTAAGGAGTGCAAAGGCCAGGCCCTTAAAAGAAGGGACGGCAATGACAGTGCTCAGATCTGTTGGTTCTTTCATTTTGTAACTATCATTTATTTTTATGTATTTTTCCCTCTAAAAGCAGAGTGCAGTTTGCTAGAACAATTCATAACGTACACCACTTAAAATTATAAGGAGTTTACTCAGGGGAATTTGATATGCTATTGAAGAATAAATTTAACTGTTTATTCATTTTTTTAAAGATGCTTTAAAAATAGCTGTTACATAGCCATGATTTCTACTTTTCAAACTCATTTATTTTGAATTTAGCAATGCTAGCATCATAGTAGACTTTTTTTTAAATAATTCTAGATTTAATTTAAATATTTTTACTTATAGCTTAAACATATACAAATTTAACTTCTGAACAATACTACGCTTCTACAGGCATATGTAGCATTTAAATGTCCTTCCTTCTTGCTGTAACAAGTTGGTTATATCTTGATATTGGTGTACCTTTAAAAAAAAAACTTCTCTTAACAAGACAGATTTCTTTTTAGTTTATATATTAGAGTGACATTAATCTTACCTCAAGGAGAACTTGGCTATGCTCTCACCTTATACATTTACAAAAGATTCCATTTATTTTAAAATTATTGACCACTGCACTCTGCTGGTAGTAATTAGATGCTAATTAATGTTCTTTTACTTGCTCATTTATTTGGAATCTTCCTTTTTCTCCACGTCAGGATCCCTGAAAGTGCATAAATTTCATTAATGGCTTTTACCTTCTCTTTAAGCAGGTTTCAGAACAAACTGGTCATTTTGAAAATTACAGCAAGCCAGTCACTACATTTCACAAAGGCACAACATTCAAGGGGATATTATTCACCTGGCAGCAATTAATGATTTCAGGGAGGGTGCTTCACAGCAAGATGCATTATGGATTTCTTAACTGGTATACATCGATCATTTAACATTTGTTCTTACCATAGAGGCTCTGAGATATCACAAGGAAGGGATTAAAGGAAAAACATAAAATGCTAGGATAAATGATGTGAAACTAACATGTCAGCTATATGTTTTAGTTTATTTCGCCTTTAAACAGCCGTGCCTGATGAGAAGTCAGTCCCTTCTCATAGATGAGGAGACTGAGACTTAGTGTCCCCATATGTTGGTTGAAGAGGGTTCTATGCACTGGGGGTTTGGGGTATGCCTGGGAGGGAGGGGGGCAATGAGGAGACATGTATAAAAAATTAATAAAAATTTAAAAAAAAGAGAGTTCTATGCTGCTGTGGTGGAGAACAGCATGCACAAAGGTCCAAAGCTGAAAGAAACGTGGCAAGTGAGAGGAAGGGAAGGAGGAGTTGAGCTGAGGCCCATTTCAAAGACAAGTCTGCCACGTATAGATCCTCTGGGGGAAAGTTAAGGGTTTGGTGACTCATCAATCCTGTATTGGAAAGTACACTCTCACTAAAATGTGGGGGGAAATTATTTAAATGCATTAAAAAAGGAAGAAAGGACTCACAGACGTGGAGGAGAAAGAAGGATAACTCCAAACAGGATATTGGCGGTTCAGGTGGAGAACAGATCCTTTTGAGAAGGATGTTCTAAGTAAATGGATAAGGTTTATTTATAAGTTGGGTAAGGATAGCCAAGATTGAGGGAGAGGGAGGTGTTGAGTATGATTTTGAGGTGTTAAACTTTCAAAACTGAGCAGAAGGTGGAAACTTTTTTAAACAAAGTTATATAGAAAGAATAAAAAGTAAAGGAAGCTGAAACTGGCTTGGTTCAGTGAATAGAGCATCGGCCCTTGGAGTGAAAGGCCCCAGCTTCGATTCCAGTCAAGGGCATGTTCTGGTTGTGGTCATGTCCCCAGTGGGGGGTGTGCAGGAGGCGGCTGATCGATGTCTCTCTCTCATTGATGTTTCTAGCTTTCTATTCCTCTTCCTCCCTCTCTGTAAAAAATCAATATAATATTAAAAAAAAAGTAAAGGAATATCAAAGGTTGGGTTGATTAAGAAAATAGACTCTGAGGCTGAGTTTTGCTTGCAGGTTATTTATGGGGAAGACATGCATCATTGGTTGATTCTTGTATGTGCCCTGACCTGGGATCAAACGGAACCTTGGCATACAGGGATGACACTCTGATCATATGAGCAACCAGGCCAGCGCCTCTGAATAGATGCTGCTAGTTTTCCTCTGAGGCCAGTTTATGCTCAAACGAAAGACCAAGAGAGGATTTTATAAAGATGCTGGGCAGGGAGCTATAGTGTATGGACTTGAAGAGCAGAGATTAACCAATAAATAAGCCCAGAGAGTATTAAAAAATCAACCCAAGAGTATCATTAAAGATAGTTATTTCTTGAAAAGTGGCTTTCGGCCACCAAACTCGCCTCAGATGATAGTAGAAACCTTGAGATTCCTCAGCTTCATTCCATTGACTCCAAACCAGTTAAGTTTTGCTGAGGAATTTTGCTTTCTTTAGAAATTCTGAGCTTTGCTAAACCTTGCTTCTGAGGCTCATTAATATCTTCACTTCTAGCCTACTTGGTGCCCATCACTGTAGGCATTTTAAATGCGGTGGCAATAGGGAAAAAATCAGTTTTTAGCCTTTATACAGTTTTAACTTTGAAATAGTAACTGACAACCTTTTCTTACACTCACACCATCCACCCCCAAAAGCAGAACTACCGTGGGGTGGGCTGAGTGGAAGCAACCCTAGCTCCACCAGGCTGAGGCCAAGACACACCTGCAGGGGCTCTTTAACCCATCATAACTAAGCAGCGTATATCTTAGAAGTAAATGCATCAGAAAAGCAGCCACAAACCTTGCTTGCTCAGCTCCACGGGCATCAGGAACACTCACAAATGTGAAGTCCTAACTCAGGAGCCCCCGTCTGAGACAGCACCAGTTCTGCAAAACAGGTGTGAAATGAAGGCTTTCTCCGGGGAGATGTATAATCTTATTAGTTCCAAGCCACAGCAAGCTGGAGCGCCTGATTAAACATTCCCACTTTCAGATGTGCTCCGGCACCTGTGAGATGTGTTTCTCTTTCGCTCCAGGAGTTCTAAGTGACCGGCCCCGCGTTATTGATTTTTATTTTTCCGTTTAAGAAGCATGCCACAGGAAAGCCCAGAAATGTGTTCTAAACCCTCTCAAACCAGGCATAAAACCTTTTTGCAAAACAAAAAGGTTGGGGGGGGGGAAAGGCATTTCTTGATAATTACACTCTTGCATAGAGCAGGCAGAGATCTAGAGGGTTGTAAAGTAGCTCACCTCAGCCACTTACAGCATCATGCTACACATGTCTCCACAGATAATTCACACACATACACACATGCACACATACAAACACACACACACAAACACATACACATACACACACATACACACACATATACACTCACACATACACACACTTATACACACATACACACACACACATACACACGAGCTGACAAATCATGGCAGAGAGGCAAAATTTGGGACTGTGATTTGATTCTTGGTTCCATAAAATAAAACATAAACTTTACTTTCATTTCTTCTTAATTTATTGTCTTTGTTTAGCTACCTGATGCTCTAATAAAAATAATCTTGGGTTTAGGGGCGGGTTTGTTTTGGGGTGTTTATTGCCATTTACTTCGTCCTGTGTGTTTGCCTCGTCTGCCAGCTTTTTGCTCTACTCCTCTGCATCTGTCTGCCTCTCGCGCTCTGTCTGTTCCCAGGGAATAATTACTCTTTTTGTCTCTATCAGACAGATGCTTGTTGGAAAATTTTACAATATCTTGCCCTATTCATCAACCCCATCTTCCCACACACAAGAGGTATCATATGGTTTGCTTGGGAGAGGTGGCTTTATTGCTTTTTTAGGCTTAGTTTATGTTCCCTGTCAAGTTTAGTCTCACTTCTCTACAGCCGTATTTTAAGATTCATCAATATCGTTTTTAGCTTTGCCATACATAGCTGAGTAAATATATTCATGTGTGTGTGTGTATGAGTTCATAATTAAACAGTGGCTTTTATACCACTGATTCCCACCTGGAATCTCAGCCATAAATGTAACCACCATTAGCCATTTCTGACCATTGCTGACTCTAGTGCTTTGGTAGTGAACTCATAATTTTTTTAGGATATGCTCCTATCTCTATATCTTGGTTTATTTACTGATGAATTCTTTGTTTTATATATTTTCCTCATCTCCCATTTTTCTATTTGTAAAATATGTTTTTATCCAGAGAGAGAAAGAGAAAGAGAGGAGGGGAGGGAGAGAGAAACATTGAGAAAGAACCATCCATTGGCTGCCTCCTGCACACCCATTATTGAGGATCAAGCCTGCAACTGAGACATGTACCCTGACCAGGAATTGAACCTGTGGCTTCTTGGTATATGGGATGATGCTCAACCAACTGAGCCATACTGGCCAGCGTTCATCTCTCCTATTGTTCTATCTATTGTTGTTGTTTAACCTTGATATTGAGCCCAAAGAGAGAAACTGTATGAGAGGCAATGAGGAAATGGAGATCCCTTTGCCTCCCTCACCCCAGTGACCTGATCACTTAAGGATTAGTGTGTACCCAAAGAAAACTAATCCATAAAGTGATCTCAGCATGGGGGCCAATGGAAGTGTAGGGTTCCACGTGTCACTGCTTTTATTCATTTATTCCATTGTAAGGGAAATACATGGAAAATGATTCAGAATCCTCTGAATAGTAGCCAGCAATCTCAGGAAATGTTTAACAGTCTTTGAGATGCTCTAAGAGTTGCTTTGACAATAACACATCTTTCCTTTTTTCTCCCCTCGCCTGCATCTTAATAGCATCAACACATACAGTCAGACCTAAATTTTACATCTGTCAAAATAAATGAAGTGCAGCATAAATCCCATCGTTCTCTTCTGCTACACTTGGGGTTGATTTTCAAAATCAATTGTATTTAAAAATACAGTATTACTAGTAGCCTGGTGCAACAAATTCATGCACATTGAAAAGGGATTAATTAGAGGAAATAATTTAATATTGTGATTTGCCCTTTTTCTACAATAGAAGTGTCAGAGATGAAAGAAAATTAGTAAAATGTATATGAAAACCTTCCTCCTGTCAGAGTCTGGGGCTTACCATGGGACCCAGAGTCAAGTCCCCACCTGTTCACATGCACCTCAAAACCATGTGAGACCTAGAAGCAGTCCCCCTCCTCTATTGGGCTAGATCCAGTCCCACCCTTGTCAAGCCTTGCTGGGCAGGGAGCATAGCCTCAGGTCCCTTGGCCCAGCGCCAGGATGGAGGATGTGGCCTGAGATCCCCCAGCCTATACCGGGGTGGGGGGTGTACTTTGAGGTCTTCCATCAAGCCCCACTAGGTGGAGGACATGGCCTGAAGTCCCCTGTTAAGTCCCATGGGGGTGGGGAAGGGCCCTGCTGATTGCTGGTTAAGGCTCCTTATAGGAACTTGGCCTCAACTGTGGGTGCAGCCATCTTTGTGAAAGAGTGATGGTCAATTAGCATATTCCCTCTTTATTAGATAGGATTGCTTTCCCTCCTTCAGGCAATAGATGAATGTTTACTGTAACTCAGTGCTCAAATTTCATCTGTAGTCATTCCGTGGTCAAATGGAGATAATAGGGTGAAAGAGAGGTTTCTTATGAGGAAAATCGAAAAGAGCTTTTTAAGTCATAGAGAAAAAGTCTCAGTAAAGAAGGTAACAGAAGAATACACACTAACGACTACTGTAAAGATAGCCAATCAGATACCCTTATCAGAAGAAGAGATCTAATAAAAAACTAGTGTTTTTTAAATTCAGATGTAAAGCATACTTTTTAGTGAGCATAAAATATACTGTATGAGTCTTTCCCAGAGGACAGTTACCAAAGAAAATTTTGTGATATTTTATTGACAAGAAGAAGAGAAGTAGGAGGAGAAAGATGATAGTGACAATGAGGAGTAAAATGAACCTGCTTATAAAAGCTCTAATAATATGGTCTTTACCTCTAATTTTTGGAAAAGTTTTAATAGACTACCATCACACTTTATATGTAGGAGACACATAACACAAAATAATAATATTATCTTCTGGAGGGAGGCTTTGTGGGTATTTTTAGTTTTTTAAAAAACATGTAATTTGTTTAATAATTTTACCGTTGAACTGATTGAATGAAATAGTTTCGAGTATGAGGTTTGGGTAAGGGAAAAAGATAACCACAGATTGTAAATGGCTTATATTGAGCCTGGAATGGAGGTCCCTTCTCTTCAAGGTCTCTAAACTAAATTCAAGATTTAGAATGAATAAAAAACAAAAACTCTAATTGTCTTTGAAATGACTGATGTTTGAAAAGTAGTGCTTTCCTCTTCTTTCTGATTAGCCAATTCTGAGCCCTTCTTTACTTAAGTTTCTTTACTCAAAAAAATGTGTCTTATACTATTATATTGTGTATACTCCTGAAACTAAAGCAAAGAGTATGGAATACACACACACACTGCCTGATAGTTTTCCCAGTATACATATCTCAGATCAAAATTTTGAAATATATAGTTTATCCCAATAATTTAGAGCATTGGTTTTAAAATCAATCAAATCTGGAAAAAATGACTTAAAACGTATATGAATGATGTTTCACATATAATTTCTTTAAGCTTCATTTCTTTGAATGTACTATAATGAAATAAGGAAGCCTACCTGTAATGAACATAGGAATTTTAGTCTGCCACCAATAAAATTTTTCCAGATGATTCTTACATGGTCAAAAATAAAGGGCTCTTACTCCATGAACCTCACTCCCTGGACCCCAAAGTTGGCCATGGGACTAGACTAGGCCAACTAAAAAATGTCTTCTCCAAATTTAACTGTGGTATCCTATATAATGAAAGCCTAATATGCAAATCGACTGCATAGCAGAATGACCAGCAGAACGACTGGTAGCTATGATGTGCCCTGACCACCAGGGAGCAAATGCTCAACCCAGGAGCTGACCTCAGCCCACAGGCCGTAGGCCAGCCACTCTTGATTGCCCCATAGAGGGAGGTGACTGGCAGCAGCAGCAGGTGGTGGGGCAAGCCAGCAGGTGGCACCAGGCCAGTCAGTGTGGGTGCCAGTGGGGCCCCCGACACAGTCACCCCACCAGTTGCCCCAATCGCCAGTCAGGCCCAAAGACTCTACCCATGCATGAATTCCATGCACTGGACCTCTGGTTGGTTAAATAATGGGCATGTGATCCATGACAAGCCAATTAGAGATCCTCCTTGACAGATCTTGGCTATAGATAGAAAAATTACCCACCTGTTATGAGTATATAGGTGACTATCCTTCCTTATCTTTATCACATAATACAAGAGTCATGTTGTTGAAAGGAGAGAATGATGCCAGATCTTAGGGAGAATTAATGGCAATGAATTAGTGTTATGAGTATAATAGATTAAATGTTACCTTCCCAGCACCTTGATTTTGTTGTTGTTGTTACTGCTAACTATCCTTCATTTTATTTGAAGCTACACTGAGTTGGTATTTTCTCATAGAAATTCCAAGAACTTGACTAATGTAACATCTTGTAGAGTGGTAGGGTTAAAGTGAGCATTGAATTAAAACATGCAAAAACTTAGTACATTGCCTGGCACACAGTAATTATACAATAAATATGTGCTCAGTGAAAATGATAGTGACAATAATGATGTGATACCTTCTCTTTATTTTCCATCCCTGGAAAGATTCCTGTACAGCACCATGTAAATAGTCCAAAAGACACAGAGTGAAAGAACTAGGTCTGGAAGAGAACTTTGAATGACATGGGTGAATAATGGGTTTCTGTTGTCAGATCTAACCACCTGCTACTTCCTATCACTTTCATTTTCTTGCCTTTTTATCATCGTTAACTCAGATTGAAACCTCAGCTCAGGCCCAGTCTTGAAAAAAATAGTTCAATCTCGGCTCCATGCATTTCTATTTGGAGGAGGAAGTCATGTGTTATCTCGTGGACACTATGGCTGTGTAATACTGGCCGCAGCTGGTTGTCTTGTGTCATGCTGCTCACTCTCAAGCATTACATGTGGCTGTCTTGAGAAAGGGGATTCCAAAGGTAGTTCAGAGTAGAGGATATTTGGGAGAGAATAAAAATCAGCAATACAGTCGATGTCTGTAAGCCTTAATAAAATGATACACAGATTAAGAAAACTGTGTTAGCAGGGGTTGAAACAATTTTGGAGAAATATATGATATATCATCACAGGCTGACTAATCATGATTCCTGGTTATTATCATGGTCTTCATCTATGTCCACCTTATCAGTGATAATATTGAGGTTAACTTCTGAACACTAGATTTGAAATATACAGTGTATTTTATTTACAGATTCAGGAGTCTACTCAACAATTATGAGGTAAGGATTTTAAGCAAAGCAGAAATACTATTGATATAAAAAAATAAATTAGCTTTGATAGCAGAATAATTGAGGACAAATTCTAAACTGTCATTTCTTCACTGTTGACTTCAGCCATAGTTTGGACTTTAGATTTAGTGGCCGTTCTGGAGAATACAGAAGCAGTATCCAAATGAGGGGTGACCTGAGAATTCATTTTATTTTTTAAAGTGTATCTTTATTCTTGAAAGTGTTACAGATATTCCCTTTTATTCCCCCATTGATCCTCTCCATTCTGCTCCCACCACTCTGTAGGCCTTCACACACTATTGTCTGTGTCTTTGGGTTATGCATATATGTCTATAAGGTTTTTCATTAATCTCCTCCCAACCCCCACCCTCACCCCTCTTCTTCTGAGATTAGTTTGTCTATTCCACGCTTCCATGTCTCTGGATTTATTGTCTTTGTCAGTTTATTTTGTTCATTAGATTCCATATATAAGTGATATCATGTGATACTTGTCTTTCTCTAACTGGTTTATTTCACTTAGTAGAATACAATCCAGGTTCTTCCATGCCATCTCAAAAGATAAGAGATTATTCTTATAATGCTGCTCTGTCCTTTTTATTATTAAATATGTTTTTATGATTTCAGAGAGAATGGGAGAGGGAGAATACAGCTGCATAGTATTCTATTATGTAAATGTATCACAGATTTTTTATCCACTTGTTCACTGATGGGCACCTGAGATATTTTCAGATCTTAGCAATTGTAAATAGTGCTGCTATGAACATAGGAGTGCATGCATTCTTTCTGATTGGTATTTCAGGATTCTTAGGATACATTTCTAGAAGTGGGATTACTGAGTCAAATGGCAGTTTCATATTGAATTTTTTGAGGAAATGGAGTTATCAGCACCCACTTCTCTGCTTTTGGGCACATAGTCTACATTCTTTAGATGCTTACCATTAGGTGTGAAGGTGGGCACAGGACTGAGTTCTGGTCAATGGCAAGTAGGCAGAAGTGATGTAGTCCACTCTGGCTTTCCCTCTTTTCCTCACTCTTTATGTTGGTCAAATATAGAGGATTCTAAAGTGGGAGGAGCTAAAGATGGAAGAAATCTGACTCACTGACTGGGCTATGGAAGGGCACTCAGAACAGAGAAACAAGGTCATTAGGGACTTGGAAGTTATTAATGCATATTTTGTGTTAAGCTAAAAGGATTTTGGAATATGTTTGTTAAAACAGAGAGAGATGTTTTCCCTAAATAACATTAATAGTGATATGTTAACCCTTGAGTCCCTTAAAAATTGCTTGTATTTTACATTTTGAATATTATCTGATGATGAAGAAATATATTTTATATTAGCATTTTTTAAATTGCACAACAAATCAAATACAAAATACAAATATAGGTTTTGTTACACTGAAGAACAAGTTTTAATTTATGGCCACTTAACAAATAATGCCTGGTCTTTAGTTTAACTTAGTATATAAAAATTTCTGATAAGTATATGCAATTGCATCGAATTTTATTTTGTCTTTGGTGAGGCATTCCAGGTTTGAATTACTGACTAGTTGTATGAAGCTGGGTGACCTATGTAATCTCTGTTGGCTCGAAATCTCCATCTAGAAAGTAGGGTAATGATAATTACTTTATAATGTATTTCCTCCCCAGGAAATGAGACTTCATATTACTTATATCAGGGTTATTGGTAGGGTTATTAGTTAACATATATAATACATATTAAGCATCATCAATAATATTATAACTGCCATGTTATCACATCTTACAATCTATACCCTGTGGGACAACGTAATTATTTTTTAGGCTAGTGATGCTGCTCTGTCCTTTTTATTATTAAATATGTTTTTATGATTTCAGAGAGAATGGGAGAGGGAGAGAAAGATAAAAATATCAATGACAAGAAAGCATCATTGATAGGCTGCCTCCTGCATGTCCTACACTGAGGTTTGAGCCTGCAACCAGGGCATGTGCCCTGAACAGGAAATAAACTACCACCTTAACACCAGTGGTCTTGATCCAGCATCTAGAAGGATTCTGGAATCTGGAGGAGGAGCTGTGCGTAAATTAAATGGACTCAACATAATTTTGAGAGACATTTTAGGGTGTCAGAAGAGCTCAGCTGAAGAGACCAAGTTCTCCTTGTCTCAGGACCTCTTGCTTTTTATTAACACAATTTGTCCTAAGGCAAGGTGGATATATGCACATCAAAGGGTGTAGGGTTAGGAACAGAATCCATTGTCAGATTCAGAAATTACCTCCAGTTGTTCAGATATTTGTCCAGGATGAGGCAATAAAACATGTAGATTAAGTTGCCCTCAGCAAGCAATCATCCTTTCCAGGTTTGGGGAAATGCCTTTAGCTATTCCCAATAAGCAATAATATATGTGACTCAGACCTTGTTGAGTCCCCAAGTTCCAACAACCTTTCGATGAAACTCTTGCAATTATGACATGCTGGAATTGGCTTCCAGCAAAGCCTCCTAGTTCCTAGGTCCATGGTCAACCACAGAACCATGAGGCTGGGCTGCTCTGTGTCTTTGTAGAAAAACTTAGATGTGGGTATTAGAGAGCAGCTCTGATTTTCATTCCATTCTCTAACTTAGCAGCTAGTATCATATTTGTAAAATGCAAACCTCATCATATTACTTTTCCGCTAATACCATCCATTGCTATGCAATATATTTCAGTGATTTTCTGCAACTCTTACAACTAAATAGTTGTAGGGGCACATAATTAATCAAAGGGAAGAACTGACATGGATTCCAGTTTACACACAAGATTACCAAATCAGAACTGAGACATTTAAAAGTTTTGCTTCATTTACATTGAGTCAGTGCTGGCTGATAAAAAATAGCAGTTCTAGAACACCAATAAAATGAGGGTTGGCTAGTGGAATAAAGAAGAATAAAATACAGGGTGGAGCAAAAGTAGTTGTGAGTACATGAAACACCATTTATTTTTGTATTATTATTTAGTAATTATTGTATTATTTTCCATATGAACAACTAGAAACCTACTTTTGCCCAACTCTGTATTATCAATGTCATTAAATATCTTTGTAACATACTGATCTATTTGTGGGTTTTTGTCTTTTACTTAATCTTCTATTTCCCCTGACTCAGTGTCTGCCATTGAAATGATGGAAAGATACTTGAAATGAAAGACAAAAAGAATTTTCTCTAAGGCAGGCAGAAGCAATTATAAAAATTAAAATTAGTTTTTCTCTTCACTTGGAGATTGCCTCTTTCAAAGAATGCCTGAGCATTGGCAGGACATGTGCTATAAGTCACACTACCCTTTTTCTGAGTAAATAAAATTGTTTTATGTTCCAGAGGAGAGTATAGATGTGGTCCCTGGCATTATATCTCATTATCTGATCTCTGTTCCTCATGTTGAAGTAAGGACTGCTTGTTACACTGTGTGTCATACATCATAGAAGGTGACACTGTTTTGGAGATGGATGATAGCTACACAGAATAGAGATCACAAACAATGCAGACTTCGAAGGCACATAAAGCTGAGTGTGTCCCTGATCACTTCGGAGTGCTGAGAGGCTGCCAGAAGTTCCTACTCACACGCCGAGTGTGGTAACTGCGTGACATCGCTAATCTGTTATCTGAGCTTCATGCGGCCAATTTCTCAAAGTTTGCTATACTAGGCCCTGGCCACTTTTAATCTTTTCTGGAGAAAAGAAATTGTCTTTCTAGCTGGGATTTCTGGGTGGAAATGGAAGTTAACTCCAGAATGACAGTGATGTCCAACAGAACATAATGGAGCAATAATGGAAGTGTGCTAGGTAGAATGTGTACTGCCCAGTGTGATAGCTACTAATTACAAATGCCTTTTGGTCACTTAAAATGTAGCTAGTGAGTGAATGTGTGAATTTATAACTTTATCAATTTTAACTTATTCTAATTTACACTGGAAAAAAAGCACACATGTTCATGGATCAGTATATTACATATTTATTTTCCAAGTAAATAAAATTGTTTTATGTTCCAGAAGAGAGTAAAGATGTCTTCCCTAGCATTCTATCTCATTATAATGCCATATTGGACAACTCAGATGTAGACTCCTTTGTTCACATCGAGGGCTGAAGGTTGGTTTTCAGAGAAGTATGAAATCAGTAACAGTGATTCATAAGGTGTTTAGAATAAGGCAGCAAAAGGGCTACTGCTTTAGTCAGGATTCTCTGGAGAAACAGATCCAACATGATGAGAGCAAGAGAGAGAGAGAGATTTATTTTAAGGAATTGACTCAGACAATTATGGTTGCTTGAAAGTTCATCATCCTCAGGGATGCTGCATCTGTATATTGGCAGGCTGGAGAAAAGGTGGTAGGTCAATTCCAAAAGCAGTCTGCTGGAAGAATTTCTTCAGTCTTTGTTTGACTGAGGACTTATCTGATTGGAAGCAACTCACACACACACAATGGAGGATAATCTGCTTTAGTCAAAGTCCACATATTTAAATGTTAATTTTATCCAAAAATCACCTTTACAGAAACATCCAGAATAATGGTAGAGCAAATATCTGGGCATTGTGGCCTAGTCAAGTTGACATAAAATTAACCATTGCAGCCACTCTAATGAGGAAAAACCTTGCTCATCTGCGGAGGAAAGAGAAGACATTGAAGTCTTGGCGACCATATGAGATGAGCGAACATGGAATCAACAGCCACCTGCATTGCTGTATGTTGTTCTGGAAGGGGCTTCATCTCTTCATTTTGATCCTTTTTTTTTTTTCTGGTTACAAATTTAACTCCCATTTATTATCAAGAATGCTATTCTAGAAATATGTCTCAGAAAAATAAGCGCAGGATTGTGCTGTGCCAACTGGGTTAAGGCTGGAAACTACATTTTTCTAAATTGCCTTTTGGTATAGTTTTGTGTGGAGGTTGGGCAAAACGGAAAGTTAGATGATATTTAAAAGGCAACGGTAAAGTCAGTCAGTGCTCTCAGGAGGTCATCCCAGTTAGACAGGCGACAAGAAAATGTTGAGAGGCTTTACAAGTACAATCTTCCTCTTCTTTTCCTACTCTCCGTGTCCATTCTGTCTCCCCAGCTGCTGATCAGCAGTGGCTTCCTGCCCATCAGCCAATGGGTAGCTGAAGATTCATAGAGCATGAGCCACATGGAGTCACTCCTCTGTGCTCGTCTCCATGATTCCCACCACCATCTCATTCCCCTTCTGAGACGTGCTCAGCTTCTAAGATTCCCCTGCAGGCTCCATCCACCCACATTAGGGTTTTAGGTAGACTGCTTAGTGATTCTTTTTCGGACTCACTGCATCCCTCTTTTGGACTTGACTTGTCTCCCTCTTCCTCTATTAATATATGTGCTCTCTAATGGCCATTATATATCTCTTACTCCTATAATAATCCAAATGGCTCTACTTCCATGATTAAGCCTTGACTGATACCAAAAAAAAAAAAAAAATCTCATCATTTACTCTAATTTTCATCTGTGCTGTTATGAAGCTGTGAATCCTCATGCTGATATTTTGCAGCTACTTTTTCTTAGTTATTTTGTCATTATCTTGTTTAGATCTTGCTCAGTAGATGAAGGGAAATCACCTGACCTTTTGGGGGATAATTTTAGTTACTGGTGCAAATGATCTTTTTCAATTGAACAGAGCTGTCTTCTATAAGTAACCAAGTACCTTTAGAAAGTGAGGAAATGGAGCAGTAAGGGGAAAAAGGGAACACTTTGTTTAGCACCTCATGGAGGGATGGTAGATTTTAATGATAGAGAAGACGTTTACCTGTGCGCTCCCTTTTTCAATAGGACTTCTCATGAAGACGTGAAGCCGTAGCTTGCTTTGACCAAGAAAATGAGTCAGGGGTGACATTCTGTGAAGGGCAAATGCTGGGCTTCCCAGGGTCTTGCACCCTCTTGTGGTCCTGAGATTGCCATGTGAACAAACTCTGACCAGCCTCTGGAGGATGACAGACCACATGGAAAGAGAGGCTCTAAGAACATGTGGCGATTAGTCTGACTCCAAAATGGGAATCTTTTTCTCCTCCCCTTCTCAATTACCAATATCTTCATTTCCCCTTTGGGAAGATTGACAAAATGAACTCTAGTACCAGAGTTCCCATTTTCCAGATTTCCAAGAAATGTTAAATTTTTCACAGTAAACCAAGAAGAAGAATTTCCCGGTTTCTCCTTGGTTGCTCCTAACAGGTAGGAGCTGTTTCCTATGTACAATCAGTTCTGCAGCGCTCAGGGGTTCTGAAGGAGTGACTGACTGATGACAGCAGTCTTCTCTCCCTTGCAGGAGATCATGTTACTCCGATAATTAAAACCTCAGGTCCCAGCTCTCCTGCAAACATCTGCTCTCTGTTGATAACACCATCAGGTACTTACTTCAGCTCTTCTCTCTGCTCTGTAACATCTGTGAAACACATATTTTCTTTTCCCTCATTTTTTTTTCTTAATTCCAGAGACATGTTGAAAGCGTAGTCCAAAATGTATGTAGTTTTGTGGAAAGCACAAAGCTAATTTAATGCTTTCCCTTTGCTGAAATGAACTTTCCCGAGGGCTCCATGTAGGCAGGGCTTGAAGTATAAAAGGAACACATTACATTTGGGAAACATATTAATGCTCTGAGCAAGTAGCTTGGGAAGAAATGTGTCCGTCTGCATTCCACCAAAAACTGATCGGCATAAGGTGTTCTAATTTAAATAACTTACTTGGAGGACTACTTAAGACAATGTGGTTGAGCTGCATCTATTGTTTGAGCTTTTATTGTGCTTCTTAAAGAAGGGATTAATTTAAATGCATTCCATACTCCCCTTTGCTCTGTTCAATAAGTAGCTCCTTGAATTATTGATCAAACACATTAATTTGCTGAGACTCAGTGTCTGACTAAAAGTTATGATGGCATGACACTAACAAACCAGAGTGGTATAATGAAATTAGTACTGAGTTATATCGCTGGCTAATTGTGTGACCTTCAATAAGTTATGTAATCACTATAAGCCTCAGTTTTTTCATTGATAAATGAAATGCCTTCTCTAAACCCCACCCCATTCTTATCTTCAGCTTTTGTAATGCTAAAATAAGACATTATACATAAAAACCTGTAGTAAGCTGGAATGGGTCATATACTCTTATCTATTACAGTTGCTTTTCTTTCATAACACAGAATCTGATGAAGAGTGGAAATAGTTTTGTGACTTTGAAGCAGTTTGGGTAAAAGTTACGTTTTTGTAGATGGCAAAAGTGATTTGGTTAGCAAATTGTCTCGATCCAGCCTACCTGCTGCAAATGGCCACTTTCCGAACACTGTCTTCTGGAAATAACCACCATCTACAGCTTAGGCCATAGGCTGGCGTCCCATCTGAACCAGGGAAGCTACATTGCATTATGAACTTCCTTGTTACTTAATCACAGAGGCGGGCAACAGGCAGGATTTAAAGCAGGTAGTTGACTCACAGTCATGTTTTCTATGACTCTCTTCTGCAGCTGAGGTTATGTTTTAAAAGACACTTATACCAGATGCTGTTCTTAATATTATCCCCGGCATCTTTGCAAAGTCATATTTCTATGCTATCTTTCTGGTCTCTGTGGGTATTTGAGCTTACAAACATTGAATCATGTCATGTTCCTAAATCTTACTGTAGTGTCCTTAAATTAGTCAGCTACGTTTTATCTGTCACTAAACATTGCATAATTCAGCCCTATGCTGGTGTGTGATTTCCTTCTCACCACGTAACCTGGGCAGTTGGACCAAGGAAAGAACAAAATGTAGGTCTTATCCTGAATTATATAGCGTGGCTGCATGCGCATTGGGTTTGGGGGATGAGGAAGTTGTAGAAGAGCATCTAGTTTTAAGAAGTAAAAGCAGGAAAGCAAAACTAGATTTGGGGGGCAACCCCAAATCAAATGATATGGAGAAGAAGACAACAAAGTCTTTAAAGACAATAAATCAAATTAAAAACCCAGTACTTTTCCCTGGCCAGTTAGTTGTGCATTGTCCCGTGCACCAAAAAGTCACCAATTCAATTTCTATTCAGGTTGCAAGCTGGATTTCCATTAGGGGGCTTGCAGGAGGCAGCCAATCAGTATTTTCTCTCACATAAATGTTTCTCTCTCTCTCTCTAAAATCAATAAAAACATGTTAAAATAATAATAACCCAGTCATTTGACTATGTGATGTGATCCAGAATAGGGACACTGTCTGCCTGAGACAAAACTCTCTTCTCTACGGTTCTCTCTAGGACAGGGGTTCTCTACTTTCCTAATGGTGCGATCCTTTAATATAGTTCCTCATGTTGTGGTGACCCCCAACCATAAAATTATTTTCGTTTCTACTTTATAACTGTAATTTTGCTACTGTTAATGAATCATAATGCATAATCTGTGTTTTCCGATGATTGCTCCAGAACTGCTAGCGGGGAACCCCAGAGATGACTTAAGCTACAGTTTGATAGTATTTTTAGCTAGCTGGGCAAGTCTGTCACCACCTCAAATCAAAATATATTTCTAATGTAAGAAAATAGCTACTCCTGTGTTTTGTTTTTCATAGCACTTGTGGGGATGGGGAGAAGGCAAATTAAAAACTTTTGTGAAGCAATAGGTCAAATAATGAAGGTAAACAAATATGGAAGGTCATTTTGAAATTGATGGCTGCATGGGCATCAGTTTGAAGGCTAGAACATGTCTGATTTACTGGAAGAAAAAAATTGCGAATTTTGTAGTTTTTTGTTTTTATTTTCCAACCACAGTGAATGGTAAAGGTTAGCCTATTCATATTCATTGTCTTTCACCAATAATACTGACCTGCCAAGGTCAGCTGGTAGTGAAATGATACATTTTATGAATAATCCCAGTGTCATGAAGACCTGAGTCATTTGTCTAAGCTAAGTAATTAAGTTATCAGCCAGCACCGCCCTTCTCAGTCCATTAGATGGAACTGCTTTCCATGATGAATGACTGGAAGGCCCTGTGTAAAGCAAAAGAGATGAAGCTCTTCCTATGTTAGCCCTGGATTCTCATATGACTCTAGTGTGCCTGACCAGGAGCAACTGAGACTCCTTTAGCTAAATCTTTTTCCTCCCTCTCTTTAACTATTTGAACTGGTGTTTGCTAATGAGAAGGGGTTTGTTACTATCACATTGTCTCTGACATGCCATTTATTATAGTGCCAGTTGTTCCTCTCTGTTCTTTTCCAGATGGCTTCCATAATTACTTTTGCAGATGTTGATGGGTAACTTCAGAATGTAAGTCAATAACTAAATTCAGCAAGTAATGAAAATGGGCTTTTTCAGAGGATGGTTGACTAAATGAAAACAAATTTCTTCTTTCAACAGCAGGTACCTATGATTCCAACATTTGATATTTGGAAATTTGTTCTCAATTATTTGTAATTGGGAATTGCTCCTATAACTACTTGGGTGATTGGAGCTAGGAAAATGATTTTAATACATAAGAATCACTGTTGTCTGAACTAATTAAAACCAAAAAAAACTCTTGGGAAATTATAATTTTGAATTTTATATGAAGATATATAGATTTGAAATTATTTTGACAATAATCTTGGGAGGAAAGGCAGATACAATTATTTCCATGTTTCTGGTGACGAGAGTGTAGATTTGTTGTGTGTCTACTCATGGTTATAGAGCAATTCATTGAAGAAAGTAACCAGTCTCTATTAATCTAGTGTTTTTTTTTCCTGTTTTCTAGCAATAAGTTGTTTCTCCTAAGTCATAATCAACAACTGAGATGAAGCACCCTTTGCATGAACTAGATTTTGCATCTCCTTCCTATAGTTCTGTCTTGCTCAGGAAAGCAGGATTTGGAATTTCTTGAGAACCAATGCTTGACTCTAGCATCCTTTATTCACAAAAGAAAACAGGAAGCAATTTTTCATAAAAATAGTCCCAATTCTACAATTTGGGATGGTTCTTGGGACCAAAAACTCAATATTCAATCCATTGTACAAATCTCCCTAGTCTAGTTTTAGTTTTAACAAACCCAAAATTAGTGAAAACAACATTGCCTACACATTTGCATTTTCTGCAACTCTGGGTCAAAATCAAAGAAATTGCTTATGTTAGTGGAATCCTCTAGGCCTAAATATTGAGTATTTCAAAGGATGTTCCCCTCTGATCTTTTATGTAACAATGACATAAAACAGATATAGATATAGATGATATATAGTACAGCTTTAAGATCAGGAAACTTAGAATGGCCTGTATTACCTTATTGGGAGATATACAAATAAATTGGGTAATATATATATAAAAGCATAATATGCAAATCAACTGGACAGTGGAACGACCAGTTGCTATAATGTTCACTGACCACCAGGGGGCAGATGTCCAATGCAGGAACTGCCCCAAACCTGTAGGTTCTCATCACCTGATGGTGAATGGGGAACTGGGGGTGGGTAGCAGCAGAAGCAAGCAGCACCAGGCCAAGGTAGGTGCCAGCAAGTGGGGCCCCAATCATCCCACCAGTTGCCCCACACACAGAGCAACTGGCATCGGTTGTGGGGTGTGGGTCCGCCTGCCAACAGCCAGGAAAGTTAGCCCTATCACAGGCCAGGCCTAGGGACCCCACCCATGTATGGATTTTGAGCTTGAGGCCTCTAGTACAAATAGAAAAGAGTATGATCTTGTAATTAAAAATTATGATATAAAATTATTTTTGTTGATCTAAATACATGGTCATAATGACTTATTTAAAAAGCCTGGTCACAGAACAGTATATATGGCATAATCCTCTATGTTTAAAAGTATATACATGTGTCTCCAATGGGATTGAGTACAGAGAAATGTCTAGATAGAATAATGTTGAAATAGAGTATGCAGTTATTCAGGCATGATTATGAATGCTACTTTCACCTCTTTTTTAACTTTTTGGATTTTCAAATAATTTTCATTATCATTTGTACAAACTGTAACATTATTTAACACAAGACAATAATTCTGATTTCATGTGTTTCCTTTAAATATTTAAACCAGTGTTTGCTAATTGCTCTAGCTGTCCTTTTATTTTCACTCCATATGCAATTTTTTACAATCCTGCTCAGACAACTTCTTTTTTCCATTCAATGGTTTTATATCTTTCTAGGAAAATGGAACTCTGGAGTTTTTTATATTTTATTGCAGTCAGTAAACATACCTCTTCAGAATCATTTTTCTTAAAGTTACAGCACACCATTTTACAGCCAGTAGCCTACTCAATAATTGCCTCTCCCAAGAGAGGTATTTTATCTTCATACCCTTGACTGAGAATGTTCTCTGATTTTATGGCAATGTTATCTGCTTAAATGTATGAACAACTGGGGAGTAATCATGCTTCTCAGGAAACAATGGTAATTGTCAGGCTATTCAGCCAGTAAAATGAGGTCTTAGAATGCTAATTTTAAACACATTTCCTTTGTGTATCTTTATAAATAAAATGCCAACTTTGGGAGAACATTTCATTTCTCAGAATTAATCTGAAGGAAGAAAGCATTCAAATGTTGGCTATAAATTAATCTTGAAAATGACAACTTACAAAACTGAACTAAGCTTTCATTCAACATTGCATGGACAAGACTCTGCGCTTGGAAAGGTGGTTTGTTTTTGTTCCTAGACTGGGATTAGTAAATTTCTTTATACTTAGGTTATTTTCCGTATTTATCCCTGATCCACAAGTGAGAATGAGAGTAGCTAACAGTTACTGAGTATTTTGTCTGCACTACTTTATTTCCTTCCATTTTACTTCCAGGATAATCCCACATGATTATATCTGTAGTTATCTCCATTTTGCAGACAAGTTCATTGAAAGTTAAAGAGTTCAACTATTTTCTCTAGATTGAAAACACAGCAAGTGGGTGGCTATTACACTTTGATTCCCGCTTACCTGCCTGCAGCATCCGCACTCTTAATCACTGGACCATTAAATGTTTCCAAATGGTTTTAGAAACCCACTGGTTGTTGTTTTTTACTTTTTTGTTTTATTAATTTTATTTTGAAGTATTGTTTAGAGGCATCAGCATCTGCCCGACTTTGAATTACTTTGATCAAGGACTGGTGCGTGTGCACTCTGCTTTATATTTAGCCATTGGCGGTCTCCTAAAACACGTTCTGATCAACTCTTAAATAACAAACTCTGCTGTTTCGTGGCAAATTGATTCTTCCACTTCTTTCTGTTTTAGCAATGGAAACGCACAGGCTAAATGTCATTTGCTCTAACACCTGGCAGGGTCCGACAGAGCAAATTCCCCAGGTTGGCAATTAACCATGAGAATGGAGGTCGTTATCATAGTGCGACCAGTGAGACCATTAAGTGAGCTGAGGAGTGCGAGGCTGGCAAGATCTTGCATGCTCTCTGCAGGCCCTCGTGCTTCCTTCAGGGCTGGTCTTGGCAACCAGTAGGAGAGAAATGGTTTTTACCCTGAATGTATTTGCCCTTCTTGTGCACATCCCTCGCCTCTCTATCTCTGTGCCCTTTCCCCTTGCTTGCTTTCTTTTCGGTCCTTCCAAGTCCTGCTGTCCCCTCTAAATAATCATTGACTCTTGAATGCATGGTCTCTGCTAAGTGTTTTAAATGTTATCCAGTCCTCACAGCCACCCTTCGGGGCTCAGGAAGATTAAGTGACTTTCAAGAACACAAGCTCAGAAGAGGCAAACTGTGCAATTTTAATTGAGGGCTTCCCGAATGAGGCGATATTTTTATGTCTCTACAATGCCCTCTTTTACTAAGGCCCCCAAAATAACATGGTCTTAGAAAATAGCCTGGCTCCAAGCATTTTCCTAAGCTGTGCATTTTAGTAATGTTATGGCTGTCTTTTTCTCATAGTTATCTGTTTATATTTTAAGGGTTTTATCTTACTGGTGAATGGAAAGCTGTATAGTTGACTGGTTATTTCATGCAACAGAATTGCACTATGCCTTTGAAGAGGCCTCACGTGGAGGAAATACCTATTTTACATTATGTGTAAGAACAGCATTGTTTATTTGCACGATAGAAAAGTAGGGGGACTTCCATTTAGGGGGACTTCCATTTAGGACTGCAAGGGAGGTTCATCTCTTGGGAATAAAAACTTTAGCGCCTCCCAAGGATTCCCCCAGATGGATAAGCTGTGTTGTGACCATCTAGACTTCTCTTCCTTCTAAGCTCTTGCTTGAAAATTCTACTCCTTGGAATAAATTTCAAAGAGGGGAGATTTATGTATGTCATTGTATGGATAGATGGATGCATGCAATATGCGTGTATGTATTTAAAGTAATATTTTTTATGCCTTATAAATTGGGAAATAAAAATATCATGTTGATTAGAAACCAAATAGGAGAGATGCCCATAACCAAAGGAGCTTCATACCAGCTTTGGCTTTTCATTCTATCACTTTGTTATTAAGAAAGGCAGCTGAGTCTGTTTATTTTAACATTGCACATGTTTAGAGAGACCATCCAGGCACATTCTTAATGAATATTTTCCAGAAAGGGCCATCCTATCATTTGTCAAATGGGTTGTTCTGCTGAGACTACAATCTAGAAGATAAACGTAGGTTGATCCTTAGGTTGAAAAAAACACACCACTTTAGAGTGAAATCATGAAGAACCATATGATTTCACTTATGGTTTTAGTTTAAATTTCTTTAGTGGCTACTGATACAGAGCATTTTTTCATGTGCCCATTGGCCTCTTCTCTCCCAATTATTTTTCTCTCATCTTTTTTTTATACATATTTTATTGATTTTTCTACAGAGAAGAAGGAAGAGGGATAGAGAGCTAGAAACATCGATGAGAGACAAACATTGATCAGGTAGCTGCCTCCTGCACACCCACCACTGGGGATGTGCCCGCAACCAAGGTACATGCCCTTGACCAGAATCTAACCTGGGACCCTCTAGTCTGCAGCCCAACACTCTATCCACTGAGGCAAACCAGCTAGGGCTCTCTAATCCTCTTGTTTCTCTTCTCCCCTTCCAATCTTCCCTTCCAGTTTTGCTCCTCTGTATCTTTCTCTTTCTACCCCATATTGACTTTATATACCAAAGGCTTTGTTCCTACTCCATCTTCTCACAACCCTGACCAGCTCACCACTACCATGTGCAGTAGGTAGTAATCATCCTTCAGAACCATGTTTGACTCTGACTTTAAGCTCTTAAAAATGTTACACCAGCCCTAATCAGTTTAGTTCAGTGGATAGAGCATTGGCCTGCAAACTGAAGGGTCCCGAGTTTGATTCCAGTCAAGGGCATGTACCTTGGTTGCTGGCACATCCCAGGTAGAGGGTGTGCAGGAGGCAGCTGATGGATGTTTTTCTCTTATCAATGTTTCTAACTCTCTATTCTTCTTTCTTCTTCTCTGTAAAATCAATAAAATATATTTTTTTAAAAATGCTACACTAGCTTCAGCAACATAAACTTATGAGGTTTTTGATACATATTTAATGAATGGCTACTATGCTTGAGGTATTGTTCCAGGTTCTGGGGATAAATCCTTGAACAAAACAGATAATCTCTATCTTCTCGGTGCTCCCTATATAGAAATAGTAAAAAGATAAGAGGTTTTAATGGATTTTATGAGTAATATATAAATGCACCACTTATTTCTAGATCCCAGTTTTGTCAATTACAGAATTAAAATATTTTACTCTGTAATCATTTAGTTCTAGCATTCTATGACCATGAGAATTATCTTCTTTAAATATATTTTATTGATTTTTTACAGAGAGGAAGGGAGAGAGATAGAAAGTCAGAAACATCGATGAGAGAGAGAGACATCAATCAGCTGCCTCCTGCATGCCCCACAGTGGAGATGTGCCCGCAAGCAAGGTACATGCCCCCAAATGGAATCGAACCCGGGACCTTTCAGTCCCCAAGCCGACGCTCTATCCACTGGCCAAACCGGTCTCGGCGAGAATTATCTTTTTATACTTTTTTCCCTTCAGTTCCCAACCCATTCTTTCTTTACGTCATGGTTATTTCCTATATTTCCCTGACTTTTACTAGGTTTCATTTTACACTGTTTAATTGTCCCAGGCTGTCAATATCCATGAGCAAAGGAAGAAAGAGCAGCTTTGAGAGCTGACCGAGCTGCCACTGTGAATGACTTGGCGTGGTAGCAGCAGCGTTCTGGCCAGCTCTGCTCCCTCCTCTCCTTTGACCTGTGCCAGACTGCCAGTGGCCTGTAGTCTGCCACCGTACTTGAGGGCTCCCTGCCACCCTCACAGATGCACCCAGGTGATGAGGTCAGGGCATCATGTATCAGAATCAAATGCAATCTTCAGAAATGATTGCCGACAGCTGTTCATGTGTTTCCATAAAATAAATACCTCCACCCATCTGGGCCTCCAAAGATGACAAGGGTCGATTTGGTTGAGTTATTAAGCACATGCTATATAGTTTAGGCCTTTTAGATAGGAAGTTTTTGGTCTCCATAAAGAGAACTTGGGAGATACTAGAATGGGGATAAGAGGGTTATGGGTGTGGATTTGCTCAAAATGGTTATTAGATGCCCATTTTGATAATTCAGCATTAATTTTCAACAAATAACCAGCTTATTTATTCGATTATACACATAGATGCATTTTAATACTCAGAGATACATAAGTTAGCAAAAAGTGTGTTCCTTATTTTTAAGGATTTCAAAGGATTTACATACACATAGAACATAAATGATTTTTTTTTTACTTGTAGATAAAAATGAGGTGTGTATGTAAGGCCAAGAACTCTATATTTTCAAAAATGCACATATAAGTCGAATGGAGAAGCATAAATAAAGACTGTTATTGGTGGCTAGTGTATAGAATATATTAAGATGCTCAGTTTCAGAGAGAAGGAGCATAAAGCTCACATTCAGTTAGTAAAAGAGCAGAACACTTTGCTGTCTTTGGAATCTTATAGACTTTGCACACCTAGCAATTCAAACCATGTTATAAGTAGAAAATAACCTTATTGATTATTCTCACTTATGCAGGAAGAGAATGGTTTGAGTCACCCGCATAACCATGTTAAATTCCTCTCAAATCGGACCCAAACACCCAGCATTTCATTTGTCTTCTATTTAGAAAAAGCAGCATTTCCTTTTGAGGAATTTAGTATATCACTGAGCTGTAACTGAATAACTGACAGTGGCAAGATAAGTCTTCAGCGTGGTAGGAGAAGTCCAAGAATGTTACGATATGTCTAAAAAATTTCACATTTCCCAATAGATGAAGCAACACATAACTAGGTAAATTCTCCCAAGCATAGTGGTCAATATACACTTGTGTCCAGGGCAGATCACTTGGCAAAATCCTGCAGTTTAACGAAATGTTTCATGGCCACTATATTTATAACCAACGGATTTTTGCATTCTCCCTACATATTCAAATCCTAAGATAGATATGGCACTCCAGCCCTTTCTAGGAAGAGATTTGGCCAACAAGGAGGGATATTTCATAGCAAAAACCATCTGTGTGTCTGTTCCCCTGTAGTTAAATTTTCCTGACAACTGAGATATTTCTGTATAATCTAAAGCCAGCTTATGTGATATTTGCTTTACTGCTGTGGAGAAAAGAGTGGGGGAGGGGCAATGGGGTAGGCAGAGTTAAAATAACAATACAGTGCAACTCCTTATTTAAATGGAATCCCATTTCTGGCACAGAGGATGTGATGTATTTAATAGCCATGGCTAAACGTGATGGGGTCATAGACAGAAAATCGCTGAGAACAGCATAAGATAACATACTTTGACGGGTTGGTAAGTACAGGTGCTGCAGGGAGGGCTCAGATAGTCATTCCACCAAGAACTGGAAAGATTGGTTTGCTTTTAAGAGGACATCATTGTAATTAAGATAAGGGATTTAGGAGTAATGTAGGTTTGAGTTTGAATCCTATCTTTAAATTAAATAGCTGTGTAATCTTAGGTTTCATGCATGCTAATTAAAGCCTCAATTTCCTAAACCCTATAAAGTAGATGATAATTTTCTCACAATGTTTGAGGAGTGAATGATATTATGAATATAGACAATGAACCTTATATATATACTATAGAGAGTTTCTCCCCTGATTTCTTTCTCTTTTGTGACAATCACTGGAATTGAGATGTACTCACAATAGATTGGGGGGGGGGGGGGGGGCGGGAGTGAGTGGGCGCACGCGAACTAATAAAACACTGTTTATAGTCTTCAAAATATTGAGTGCCCTTTCCAGAAACAGGAAACACTCAGATCTATTAGTCCTGTTACAGAACTGAACAATCACAGGCTTTAGAGGCAGATCACACAATGCAGTGGTTAACCATCTGTTATTTTTTAAATTGAGGTATAATTTAAATATAATGCACATTTAATTTCAACGGCAACTGCCAACCCAATTAGTATGTAAAGCACTTTTTCCTATTATGACAGAAAGTTCCTTTGCCAATTTGTACTGTAAATGTCGATTAATTCCTTGTATTTGGACTTCAGCTAAATTTAAGAGTACAGTATGACACCTTTTTCCATTTAAATTTGTTGCTGCAGGTAGAGCAGTAGTACATTGCTCTTACATTCCTTTTGTCAGTGAATGCATTCCCTCTAAGATACACTTTTCCTTTGTTCTCCTGCTAATGGACATTTGAGTTCGGTCAAGCTCTTGGCTAGTATTATCTATAAAAGCCGCAATGAATATGTGCACCATTTGTTGCAAACGGAAGTTTACATTTCTATGTTTAAGTCTCCAGGAGTGGAATCATTGGATCACATGGTAAAGGGTATACTTAACTTTATAAGAAAATTGCCAATGGTTCTCCAAGGGGGTTAGCATTTTATATTCCAACTGTGATGGTGAATGTGTCTCTCTTCATTTAGTTCTTCCTATATTTGTCTTTTTTAATTTAATTTTTCTCTAGTTGAATGACTAAACATTTAACATTATGATGAATTTTCCACTTTATCACATTTAAAAATCGCTCTTTATATCTCATAATACTCCTTAATGTTTGCTATATTTTTGTCCATCATCTTACTTGAAATTATACTTTTATATGAAAAGTATTTCTTTTATATACAGCTTGTAGTTGGGGATTCTTTTCAATTTATTTATAAACTCTCTCCATTTGATTTAAGTAAAAACTCCATTTATATTTACTATATTGTTATATTTGGGATTAACACATTATATTGTTTTTGTTTTCTATCTGTCCCCAATTTTCTTTGATACTCCTGTTTTTACATTCTCTCAATTTATTTTTAGCTATTTAATTTTACTAGCATTTTCCCTATATCTCTCTACATGTTGTTGCTCTTCTGGTAACAACATGTATTATTAATTTATACAGTCTACCTTAAATTAATGTCTTACCACTTCACATGTTATGATAAACCCTTTAAAACAGTATACAGCAATTTATTACACCTTCCCTTCATCTTCCATGGTTTGTCATTAAAATTTTTCCTTTACATTTTTATTTTAAAGAATCAATTGTCTTTAAAAAAGTAACACAAGACAAAATTAAAGTATTTTATATTTATGTATTGATTATTTTGTCATTTATTCCTTCTTTTAAATACATATGGCCTTTCAATTTTATTTCTCTTTAGCTTAACAAACTAGCTTTAGTATGTCAGCCTTGTCACAGTCTTTAGATACATTCCAATTAACTTCTCTTTCCAGTTAACTTAGAAAATGATAGGAATAATAATGTATTAGAGTAGAACTATAGGAACTGTTTTAACTTTGAAGAAATCATTGTGTGGACTATTGAGAGTGACAAAGTGATTTGAAAATGAGTTCAAGCAAGGATTTTTGGAACTTTTAACAAATGTTTTAAATATCTTTTTAATTGATTTCAGACAGGAAGGGAGAGGGAGAGATGGAAACATCAATGATGAGAGAGAATTATTGACTGGCTACCTCCTGCAGGCCCCCTACTGTGGGTCAAGCCTTCAACCCAAGCCCAGGGGACCCCACTTTTTACAGACCCACATTTCTATCTTCTCTCCATAGTAAATAGGAATCTGTGGGTAAATGACATCCTGTTCTCTTGAACAAATGTCTCAATTTGTAGCTCCATTGAAAAAAAGAAAGTCTATAAAAACAATTTAAATTGCATAACTTGAGGAGAAATCATTTATTTCCCCAAAGGATGTACCACAATCTTCTTCAGAGTTCATTAAAAATATTGTGTATTCAAAAAAATCAATTTATGTGTAAATTTTAAGAATGTCATACATTCATTATATGAAATGAAGTATTTCAGTAATCATTAATGTGATTTGAGATGGGAATCTCAGTATGATTGATTCATTAATCAAGTATTTAAGGAGCCAACTTCTAAATTCCACAAAATCTCATTGAATATAATATATTGTGGAAGAGCTACATCACATCAGGACCGGTGTGAGGATAAGAGGCATGAGGCAGGGTAAACTGCAGTGTCTGTATCGTGTTCACTCCTGGATTTAAATGTGCTTTGCATGTAGCTCAAAATATGATGAGAAGGGCATGTGAACTTGGGTTCCTTTCTCAGGCAAATGATAGAGTAGGTAAATATATCAGACTTTTGAAACAGTAAGACTTTATTAAGAAAGTATAATTCAAAGATTTGTTATATGATTAAGTTCTCATTAGTTGATTAGAAGTGTTACTAAACTTAGTTCTAACCATTAAATAAATTACAGTGGTACCTCGAGATACGAGTTTAATTCATTCCGTAACCTTGAGGCGTGGGAAACTATGAGATGCTCAAGTCGCAGTAAACTGGTGGGTCGTGTGCACAATTACTCGTATCTCAAATGTTGCTCATATTTCAAAGCAAAAATTGCTCGCTCAACAGCTCATATCTCAAAAATCTCATATGTTAGGGCACTCGTATCTCGAGGTACCACTGTATTATAAAACTTACTTTCTTCTCTCAGTCTTACTTAATATTGGTATTATTTTACTCTAAAATAGTGTATCCTGTTAGGAATAATAGCCAGGGTTTGGTCTTTTCACAAATAATATGAGAATTTATATACTAGTATTCATATTTAGGCTTTTTACAGGCTTTGCTTAAGAAAGACCTGAAGATAGTCTTTTTCCAGGAAAATAATATTTTAATTATGGAAGGAAAGAGGTACTATCTATTTGATTTAAGTATTCATTAAAAAAAAATGTGTAAAGGATATAACATACCCTGGACCTTATCACCTCTTGCCTGAACCACGAACCTCTCCTAGTGTTTTCTCTACTTGCAATCGTATTTCCTTCAAATCCATTCCACATGGGTAAATAGCGTGATCACTCATTCCACAGATAACATTTCTTGTGTGATAAACATTGTGTTTCACACCACACACCAAGTCAACATGAGAAACTTTTAAAAAATCTGTTTTCTAAACTAGAATTCTGTTTAAATGTTACTAGGGCAAAGTACACACATGACAAAATGTTTATCACCTGACAAAAATAACTTTAGCTATATATTTTTTCACAATAAGGAAGTTCACTGTGACTTGGCTTTCTTCCCATCCCCCCAACCCCCATCCCCTCAGCCCTGGTCTATATTTATTTCTTCAGCTCAATTGACCTGTCATGGCATTGTTCTATTCTGTGTCTGCTTTATGGCCCTGTCTGCTAGGTATATTCTTCATGGCCTTCTTTGTCCGGCTCACTCTTAGCTATATTTTAAAACTTAGTTTAGGTGACATCTCTAGGAAACATTTGTTTATTCTCAAGTAATATTAGAGACACCTTCTCTGGTCAAACATCCACAATAGATTCTGAATGCTTAAGCAAGAAATTTTCTGAAATGTATTCGAATTCCAAAGCAAATATAAGTAATTACATTTTCCAGTGAGAGATCGCATAATTTCCTCATATTCTAGGGCCCCATGAAAGTTCAGTTCTGACATGTTGAACTGTTTTAAGAGTAAGAACACATTTTTATCTTTCTATAAATCTTCACTTCCTTACAAAGAGCCCGATAATAAATGTTGTTGAATGTATGAAGAATATATTGTGACAATTAGTCTGTGGTTGGTCACACTGTTTACTTTAGCCAAATATTGCTAGGGAATACTTACTTGGTATGACTCATACCCGCTTTTCCAAAGACAGCATTTCATTCTGGAGTACATAGATGAGTAGAAATATATTCCTAGGAGTGAAGTCTCACCTTTTAAGAGTAAGCATCAACTACTTGTTCCCTCACTTAGTGGGATTGTCTCACTGACTGCTTCTGAGAGAGTTAGGGTCCCAAACGAGTCCATAAATTCAATGTCTCCCCTGATCCCTAACAGAATATGAGTAGAATGTATTTTGGAAAAAGTGACGACAAATTTTAATGAAAAAAATAAATATGATGGTACAGGTAAAATATAGGAAAGATGGAACATAAAGAGGACTAACCCTGTCAGGTATTTAAAGAATGCTATACCGTCACTAACTAATGGATGTGTCCTTGGAATAAACCGCCCAAACTCATTGGAAAACCTTGAATATAGATTGGAATAGATTTTGTGATAAAATGAATAATATATACTCCTGAGTTGCATGCTGAAGGATTCCTCTTTACTTATCAACATAAATTCAACCTGGTTCCTTCACAGTGTAGTTTGAGAAATTGATGTTAAACACAATCAATTTAACCACATTTATCACTGACAGAAGATCAAGATCACAGTTAGTAGAAAGCCCACTCTGCTTTGGATCTACCTAAGAAAATTACAGGGAAATAGTTCTTACTCTCTATTTAAGAAAAAGTGCTATTGGTTTTTCCTGTATTCTACATTTTTAATCTATACTAATAAATGGGTAATATGCCATTTAGACCTATTAGACTGGATATCCTTTTGAACAAAGCCATGGTGGCAGGGGCTGAGGTAGAGGCAGTTAGGGGCAATCATGCAGGCAGGCAGAGGGGTTAATGGCCATCAGGCAGGCAGGCAGAGGGGTTAGGGGCAATCAGGCAGGTGCCAACGGTCCCAGATTGTGAGAGGGATGTCCAACTAACACAGTCAGATATCCCCCGAGGGGTCCCAGATTGGAGAGGGTGCAGGCCAGGCTGAGGGATTCCCCCCACCCTCCACGTGCACAAATTTCACACACGGGGCCTCTCGTGTATTATCATGTTCTTACACCTCCTAAGTACCATTATTTCATGAAAGTTGGAGAACTTGGGGTTCTTACTCCGAAATTAAACTTTTGAGTGTGTACTTTAACATTTTTGAAAAATCAATGACTCCATGACTATGAAGCCCATTCCAGTTAATGCCATATGGTACATTCAAATGTATCTACTCAGATTCATCATACTGCCCATCCTGGTACCAAACCCCTGTGTCTACAGATACAGAACTGGAGCAGGACCATATGAGTTCTCATCTCGCGGTCCAGAGAGCCCTTATGGACATTGATGTTCTGCTACTAGGACAATGTATTCCTTAAAGATTCTCTCTAAGGGGCTATCTCCTGCAACTTCATTTTGTGATACCCTAAACCTCAATATTTCTATCTGGTTTCTTTCATCTTGGGACGTGTGTGAGTGGGGAATGGTCTGCTGCTTATAGAGCACCTACTTCTAAACCCTGGTCGTTTTCTTCTGATTCTTTATTTCTAATTTCTCAATTATCCAGTACTTCTCGCTTAGTAATCTGTCATCCAATCACTCTATTTTGCAGGCATCCAGTTCTTTATATGTAAAACTAAATTTTGAAATTAAAATCATATAAGCAAAATTGGGATGCAGAGAGGAAAGAACTTTTTTTTTTTCTTCCCAAGCACCTCTTATAAAAAATCATGACTACGGATTTACTGAACTGTTATTAACAACTTGAAAATTGAGATCTGAGTCCTGATTCTTTGTGTTTTGTGTGTACCCTGAACATACAGGATATAGAAGAAAGATGAGGTATAAATAAATTAATTAATAAATAGGAAATAACCTATAATTTGATGTTAAAGAATTATATCCCTACCCATGAACTCTGCCATATGATCTTCCTGACCACATTGCAGAATTTATACTATTATCTCATGTTTCTGAAGAGGAAACTAAAACCTAAAGCAGTTAAGTATCTTACTCCAAGCCCCACAACTGGGACCAGAGCCAGGATTTGTTGCACGTTTCCTGATTCCAACACCACTTACTTTTACACTGTTCTCCCGATGTTATCTAAGCAGTCTTGAATTGTAATGGAAATTAGAATCTATTTGTTCTTTGATAAGAGAGACTGAGGTCACTTTTTAAATCCATCACTCAGAATCCCACATTAAATAACTGTAGCTCATTGAAAGTCCTCTTTTCTATATATTTTTTTATACCGCTGGATAAGCACATTTAACTTTGTAACTTTCTGCAGGATGGGAACTCCCAAATTTCTACCTGTAATCTAGACTCCTCCCACACCTTCAGACACGCATACCTACTCTTCTCCTCAACATATCTAGTAGATGTCTATTAGGCATCTGAAATGATGTCAGAAAGTGACTGCTTATCACCACCACCTCATTTCTTTTCCTTACAAACCTGCCCTCTAAAAGTTTGTTCAGTTAATGAACTTCATTTTTTCAAGTTCTCAAGCCATCAATCTTAGAGTCATTCTTTAGTTCTCTCTCTGTTTCCATGACACATAATTTAAACACCTTTGTCAAGTAAGAACCATATTTTTTTTCCTCTTCATTAATTATGAAATGCCTGACAAGCCTTATCGGGCCCCTTGATTTCATTGATTCTTGGATTTAATGTTCCTATCAAAGAACATGTGTATTATGATTTCAAGGGACTGATGCTTAGCTGAAATACCTCATCATGACCATCTGTGTTTGAAATAGGAAAATATATCGACATCAAGCCATGAGCCCCAACCCCTAATCTTCTATCTATATGGGTCCCCCAACCCCTAATCTTCTATCTATATGGCCCCCCTGGCTGCTTTTCCTCCCTCATAGTCTCTGGAACCTCTCTGTAGCCTAGTGCCTAAAAGCCATGAGCATCTAATTCCAGAACTGTGGACTAGATCCTCTTCTGAATGTTCAGTATTCAAACCATTCCAACTTCAAAATTCTTTTTTACTCTCATTGCTGCTTGTGTCTCAATGAAATCATAGAAATAAGTATATTGAGGACCTACGAATAAATCACCAATGCGAATTACCAGGAGGCGAACTTTTCCAGCTCTCTTTACCTCACTATTAACAAGTGTAGCTGCCACTTCACCATCTGGATGATTCATTTCCTTTAGCCCGGCTTTATGTTTTTAAAAATAACCGCATTCCTTTGTGACTCAGTAGCATATTCTACATTACAACTTCAAGTAGCTATTTTCATTCATGCCCACATTCTTCCCTAATGGAACCTTCTCCATCTACCACTCATAAATAGACTTTGACCCTAATTTTTCCTTTTTGTAAACTGATGATTAAGAAAGAAAAGTGATACCTGTGTTTCTAGATTCAACAAGGTTCAATTCTTGGTGTCTGGGAGCAGAGGAGAGGGAGTGAGAAGAAAGGGAAGGGCAATATGAGGCAGCTTTGAACATACTCCTCAAAAAGCTTCAAATCAGAAACTGGAACAAAGCCTCATTGACTTATTCATTTCCCATAAGTCTATGAAATTTGTGAGCATTGACTGTCAAGTAATTTAGATCTTGTTCACTTAGTAACTACTCTAGGCTCTATACTGCATGTACTAAAATCAAACAGATATGTGGATCATGTATGGTCTTCAAATATTTAAAAAATGTTTTACCTTGGAAACATTTGAATGGCATATCAGGAAGGACAGAAATTAGAGCCTGGAGCATGGATTAGACACTTCTTTATTATCCTGAGAAGTTTAGCTTGGCCAGAAGTTTTCATAATCTTCTAAACAAAACCAGAGGCCTGAAGTGTCCAGAGCTGCCTGCTATGGAAGGCAATTTGATGAGCTTATGTTTTGTTTTGTTTTTAATTTTTATTAATTTTTTATACATATCTCCCCATTGCCCCCCTCTCCCTCCCAGGCATACCCCAACCCCCCAGTGTCTATGAGCTTATGTTTTAACGTGCTGAGGCTTAACCTTCTGGAAGTCTCAGGTCTTACCTTATAGTTTCTCTGGATAGTTCTTCCAATCGTACTAAGTTCTTCTCTTTAAATAAACTTTGCCAACTCCTTTACAATCCCAAACAAGTGATAACAACCAGGGGTTTTATGTAAGGTCCCTTTCAATAGGTTTCCAGGGATATGGCTGAGTTTGTTTCTAACTCTGGAAATTAAACCCCAACATAATTTCATTGATTCAGCTTCACTTTGTAAATAGAGTTTACCACTTTTATTCTTAGGTTCCTGCCACATTCTTGCTCAAATTCATGGAATATTAAGAAGTAGGTTATTTTTTACCCCCAATAAAAATTTGCAAAAAAGAGAAGAAGACATGATTTGAGTGCTGATACTTATTATCTATACAAAATAATGAAGTTAGAGATTTGATATTCTGGAATACTATAAATATATATATTATTAATGCAACATATAGGCATTAGTTCATGAGCAGATATTTATTGATGCCTTCTCTTCATTACTTTCTATACTAGTTTTGGTATGCTGTGACAAAGGGGGCTCCTTAACCCCTGTTCTTAAAGAGTTTGGGGGACAAATGAGATCCTGTTAACATTTTATTGTCGAATTCACATGGCTGCCAGTACCCATCAGCTTTTTCACTGCGCATCAGCCCTCCCCTGTGTTAAAATGTGACTTAGTCATTGCTGCAAATTTCTCAACAGCATCCATTAAACTTGCTTGCTGGTGCTTCTGAGCATTCTCTTCACTGAACTATGGCTCTTGTTCAAACAGGATTTAATTTTATCCAAAAAAAAATTTACACTTAAATGTCAGAAAATACTTTAAATAGAAAAGCTTGCTCATCATGGCTGCTATTTAAAATGCTTATAATGTGATTCACAGAGTCCTTCTGACATCTCTGCTTCCCACTTCATTGTCGCCTTCCTCGTGTGTATGCTTCAATGCCACAGTGAGCAGGGATCTCTCCTTTTCTGTAGAAGCTGTGTAAAGTATGTTGCAAGGAAAGGGGGATCGATAGCATACAAAATAGTTATTTTGGTCCAGGCTAGCATTTAGGAAATCTTAATTCAAGACTTATTATAGTACTCTCTAGATGTATTTTCCCCACCCTATAATTTCCAATGTAGTCACATGATTTTTTTTTTTTATGACAGTGATTACTAGTATTGAATTGCTTAACATCAGAAAGGCATGCCCAAAACAGGCAGTTCTGTTTCTGGCAGAAGGAAAAGTGGTCTTCTCCTTCGATGAGACTCTGGGCCCCCTGGTGAAGCACTTTCATTTCTCTCAGGCTGCATCGTATTCTGGCAGCTTCTCTACAGAACAATGCCTATTTCATCTGAGTTGAAGCCCCAACGTATTGTGTGCCCTCAACTACCCCCTTGATACTACCTAGAATCTATGAGACAAATCTATTTCACTCCACAAGCTCCTTTATATTTTTTTAATGGGGGCGTGAATGGGTAGGCAGAATGGCCATTACTTCTGAGATATAGCAGAGATTTAAGCTAAATATGAGATTATGTAGGCAGAAGGAGCAATGAAATCAGTATGTCTCCTTAGGTACTTAAACCAGTTTTACCAAAACCAGTCAGACATTACTGTAGAAAAGAATTCTGCATCACCAGTAGACTATGACTGGATCCGTGATGTAACAAGTTCTTTTTTCCTCTTAATCCCTAAGAAAATACTATTAAATGGACTAGTTGAATGAGTTCCAGTTGCCCAAGTCTCCAGTCATTTTAGAGTTTCTTTGAATCTGGCCATTTAAAAGTAACCTCTAGATAAATTTTGTAATTCATTTCTATTAAAAGAACTGGTGATTATTAATAATAAAGGAATAATTATTCCCAATAACTCTTTATCGCCCAAAATGACTAAATTATACCTCTCTTAGATATTTAAGAGATATTGTGATTGTTTCATAATTATAAATATACTCTTGCCTTTTTCTTCATTTTGAGCTAAGCCTCTGTAGACAGCACTTATTTCTTACAATCAAATATTGAAATAATATGTTTAAGGACATTAAACAACTCTAATATAGTAGAAATATATTTTCTTTTAGTAACTTTAATAGAACCAATGAAAATATGAACTAGAAAGAATGTAAATTTATTTTTAATTAAATCCTAAAACCTAATATTTCCTCTGAATTTTATCTGAAGAGCGAGTAAGAGAATTCATGTAGGAAAGATATTCTCAGTACTTTTACTGAGACTTTAGTGACTATTCTCTGCCCTTGTTAAGTATATTCTCCTCTTCTTTCTCCTCTCTCTCCTCCTTTTCCTTCTCTTCCTCCTTAACTCTCCCTTTCTTTTCCTTCCTTTATTTATGTGGCCTTAACAATAACCCGTGTTTCTCCTCTTCAATATATTGTGATTTTTACAAAATTGGAAGTCCTACAACTTTATATATGTATTATATGCATTTTATTCATAGTAATATATTTTATATATTCTGGCAGTAGAACTGGGTTTGGAACTCTTATTTTGGTGAGTTCCAGATCATTTTGTTTTGGGTCATCACCCAAGGTCCTAGAGACTTGTAAGCCAAGTAGCAAATTCTCTGGGTCATAGGCAGTAGGCTCAACCCGAGCCCTTCTGAAGTTAAATTTGATGTTAGTGTTGGCAGCAACCAAAATAGCCCTGGTAATACAGAGTTCTGTATTTTGGGGAAGCATTGCAGACTAACACACCACTGCAAGGTGAGAGCAGGGCAAATCGGTGCCAGGCACCATCCATTGGGTCAGAGAAATATTGGCATCAAGAGAAAGTGTAGCAAATTCTGACAGGGGCTTCTATGGAAAATATAGTTTACATAGCTCCACATCTAAGTTCACTTGGATGATCTTTTACTCCATGGAATGTTGTGGCTACTGGGCTTTTAAAATGAAAAAATGCTAAATTAGTAAAACATTCTAGCCTCTATTAAAAAACCATCAAAGCCCAGGTTCCTGCCTCAGTAATTAAACCCTAATACAGAATATTCATTATGGTAACAGTTCCTCATTACCTGTGCCTATTAGTCTGTGGATGTCTGTTGATACCCACAGTTCAAATTTATGAGTGTGGTCTTACATTAAAATAACACCCTCTACCCACAGAATCACTAGGCATGGCAAAACATTAGCCCATCACTATTGGAGAATCTCTGAGGCTGTCCATGAGCTGCACCCTAAGATGAATTACCCTGCATCTTTTTAATTCATTAAGAATTTATTTCAGCCATCACTTACTGAGCAAATAATAAACCAATGAAATTATTATTATTGAGCTAAGTCACTGGTGTCTCTGCAGGTTGTTTTATCCTATCTGCTTGAAGAAATTTACACTCTAAATGGAATAATATGATAGAAAAAAAGCTATAAGTGTAGCCACAAGAAGTAATTAATTGACCCACTTACTTATGCAATTTACAGTGCCTTGCTTTTTTATTGACAGTGGCTTTGTAATCCTTGTTGTTTAATATGCATGTGTCTCGCTCCACAACCATGTTGTGAGCTGTTTGAAAGAAATTTCCTGCTGTCTCAGTGTCTGAAGAGGTTCCTGAACTTAATACAAGGGCAAAGCTGGCTTCTTCACTAACCCAAGGCCAGATGTAAAAGCAGAATTAATATAGAAAGTCAGCTGACATAACATATATAGAAATAATAGATGACATTCAGGTTGAGTCTGAAGTGATAGAACAGAATAAAAACCAGTAGAAAGGAAGCAATAGGGTGATTTATTGGTCCATCTTACCAACAGCTCATTGCGGTTTTCTGTATAAGTTCAGAATGGCCTATATTAGTAACTTTTTTGAAGTGGGGAGGGCTGAGTCAGCAATGAATTTCAAAAACTGGTACCCATGCTATTTCCACATAGTTTTGCTAAATTTCAGTTATGCAAAGATCCATCACATTATTTTTAAGCCTAATAAGTGATGCAGAGTGAATAAATTGCGAGATGATGCTTGAGATCAAAGGTTTTCATGATACCCAACTACTTTTACTGGCCATTCTTTAAAAATAACAGCATTTCAGTATTTTCTGCTCTGTATGAGATGTATCTAATAGTACAAGCAAAGCTATTATGGAGAAATTGGGAGCTGGGTTTAAAAATTTGATATATTTATCATGTTCATAAATGGCTTATATAACACTAGATACACATAGGAAATGATTAAGTCTGTTGCCTAGATATCTTGAACCTGGCAACCTTGGCAATCAATTTATGTTTTCCTGACAGTAAGATAAGAAAAAGAGATCTGTGAGATTTTTATATGTAGGATCCTCTGAGATGGTATTATCTCAAGACTCTTCCTAGTGATGAAGCTCAATTACCTTGATGATACAAAAGCTGTTGAGGAGAGAAAATATTCTACATTATGATTCTTTGTAATTGTCTAAATTGTCCCTGAAGCAGGATGCTAGTACAGGGAAATTGGAGCCATTAAACCTCATTAGTTGCTAGTAAGGTCTATAGATCCAGGACACACAGGCAGCATGAGCTACTCACGCAAGTCTTCACCTTTTATCCTCTGAACTTCTCAACTGTGTGGCTCTGAAACTCATCAACTAAATTCTAGTCCTAGGACCTCGCCAGAAGCTAAAGGGAATGTTCAAGTCATAGGGTAGGGAGATAAAACCCTTCCTATTACCACCCAGAAAATATAAATGGAGGCTGGAACATGTCCTCCTGATAAACTGGCAGGTAACTTCTAATAGTAACATATCTGTTTGCAGTTGCTATCAGCCCTGCTCTGTGCTTTTTCAATAACTTTATTTCCACACTCTAAAACATGCTCTTCACTTCTTTTCAACTATTTTCCGTTAATAGTAGTCCTCTCCTCTCTACCAACAGAATGACCTTAGACCCCTCTCTCGTCTCCCCTTTTCTCATCCAATCAATCACACACCCCTATTAAATCTGCCTCCCCAATAGCTCTCATATCTAAAATGTTTCTTCTTCTTTATCCCTGCTGCCACTGATTTAGTGTAGTCTCATCATGTTTCAGTTGGATATTGCAAAAAACTTCTAACTAGTCTCCCGTTTCCTTAGTATTACCACTCTCATCCATTATCTACCCTAGAAGAGTAGACCTGTTAAAATATTAAAGGTCATGCTGCACACTTGCTTAAAATCATCTGATAAATCCCCTTTTTCTTCATGATAATATCCTTAATATGTCAAACCACATTTTTTATCATCTGATTTTTGCATATTCATCTGTCACCACTTTTCTCTCATATCCTCAAAACTTTCAACTCTTTGATGTTTGGAACTGTGGCCTGTGCATTCTTATGGCTCCACGCATGCCATATCTACTAAAAATGCATAGTACATTCTTAATACAGGACTACTAAATGTGTTGTGTTATTAAATAAATAAATGAAACTGAAGAATCATGATGTACATCTACCCACAGGCTGCAAAGCTTCAAAGTGTTCTTATATTGCTAGGTGAATCCACAAATCTCTCTTTAACATCTACTTAGAAGTTTGTTTTTGCATCATAGTAGGAAATAATTCTTTATTTCCCCTTAAATAGTGCAGTGATGACTTTTACAAATACTTCCTACTCTTCTTCGCCCTCCACTTTCATTTCTGGCCCCTCTATTCTCATAAAATAATCCCTCATGTACTTGCTTGAGTCAATGTCAGATAACATGGAGCTGCCTTTTGTTGTCCTGGAAAGCCTATATTTCTTCCTCTGCCAGCTTTTTATTTTTTTTATTTTTTTAAAATATATTTTATTGATTTTTCACAGAGAGGAAGGGAGAGGGATAGAAAGTCAGAAACATCCATGAGAGAGAGACATCGATCAGCCGCCTCTTGCACACCCCCCACTGGAGATGTGCCCGCAAGCAAGGTACATGCCTCTGACCGGAATCGAACCCGGGACCTTTCAGTCCGAAGGCCGACGCTCTATCCACTGAGCCAAACCGGTCTCGGCCAGCTTTTTATTTTGAATGACTGTTTTTCTTGCCTACTGATGACATGGCTTTTATGTTGACTTCCATACTTTTAAGAAATATTTTATTGATTTTTAGAGAGAGAGGAAGAATGAAACATCAATGTGAAAGAGAATATTGATCAAGCCCCTCCCACATGCCCCTTCTCCTCCACAACCCCCCATACACACACACCAGGTATCCAACTGGAAACCTAGGTATGTGTCCTGACAAGAATCAAACCTGCAATATTTTAGTATATGAGAAGACACTCCAACTGAGCCACCCAGCAAGGGCTAAATGTTTGATTCTTTAGATCTGTATGCCTATGTGCTAATAAGTTGTTCCAATCATTTTGTTGTTGCTTTAAGTCAAGTTGAGTTGGGATTCTGTCTCATGCAATCAAGAGTCATCATTAAATTGAAAGCCTTTATTACATATCTGCTTGCTGGCTTACCACTCTCATCCATTATCTATCCTAGAAGAGTAGACCTGTTAAAATATTAAAGGTCATGCTGCACACTTGCTTAAAATTATCTGATAAATAAGTTCATTAGACAATCAATTAATGAAACAACTGGCAACTCCTTCTTGAGTATTAGCTAAGTTCTTAGCATGCCTGATGACTTCTAGTCATCTGTCAAATTTGTATCATTGTTACCTCCTCAATGAAGTCTTAGCATAAATCTGTATGAAAAGTCTGTTATTAATTCAGATCTGATAGACAGCAGAGGGTAGTGAGTAAAAGCAGAGGCTCTGGAGTTCAACTCTGTGGCTCAAATCCTGGCTTTGCCTATTTTATAGCACCATAGTTATATTTTTGTTTACAGAAATTCATTTTGTTTTAGAACTATATCCAAAACCTAGGAGGGATCTAGAATCTTGAAGAGAGAAGGAGTTGATTAAGGGAAGAGAAGTGAGGTTTTCAAAAGAGTTCATGGCCTTTTACTAGATGTATTACTCTAGAAATTACAATAAATCTTCCTGTGATTCAGTTTGTATAATCATAAAATGAGGGTAATATAACTTGCTGTTGGGACTAAAAAAGTAAGACATAAAAAACCTCAGAAAAATTCTTGACACTAGGTAAGCACTTCTTAGATGCTATAAAAGAATTCATTTGTTAAAATACTCATTCTTAAGTAACAATGACTATTTTAATTTTACTGATTTTTAAACCCTCTACTGCCTATAACTGTAAAAGCCCTTTTTTATCTTTTTCTCTAAACTACTACTATGGAGCAAAATTTCACAACTGAGTTAATTCAGAGATAGTTGAGTCTTCTCAATTCAACCTTTATTTGATTATTTTCATTATACTTACCAATTCTTGATCTAACCACATGTAGATAAAGTAACAAACTCAGTGTACTTCACAAATAATGCGTAAGAAAATAATGGGTTACGGGAACATTTCTGAGAGTTAAGACTTGTTTTCTAGAAGCTCAATGAGACTAATCATCAAGGATAACACTGATGCATATATATTATGTTACTAGCCCTTTGCTGGTTATAAGATTATAAAGTACCATTTCCCACATAGGGGGAGAGATTTCATGATCCTAGTAGTATCCTGACATAAACAATGTTTCTTAATTTTATTCCAGTCCAAATTGTTAAACTTTTTCTTTACAGTTAATAACTTTCTGTCCTTTTGAAAACCACTAATCTACCCTATAATTTTGAAGATAACTTATCTATAGTTTCATCTACAGTTTTCTCGTTTTGCCACTCACATTGTTTGACAAAACCATTTACTGTTTTACAATGCCATAGTGTTTTCCATGCAGATCTGCAGAACGGATTCCATGGGCAGAGGTGAGAAATGTGGTGTGAGGTGGGTGATAAGATCTCTGGAAGCAGCAGACAGATGATAGGTGGGAAGACAAAGGGAGGAAAGTTAATAAAAGGCAAGTAGAGGAGAAGGAGAGCTGTGGGCCTGCTTTTGGTGGCTTTTTTGAGATGGGAGGAAAAAGTCATATTTAGGGCTGTTACAGGTCTACAGACCATCCATGTCAGGCTTTCGCATCATAGAGACACTGACCTATGAGAGGCTGAGGAGCATGGTATAAATCCGCCCCTGGGAGGTCTTACATGTGCAGCCAGAGAAAACACATGTAAAACAAGTCTACAACTAAACAACAATAAACACAAAGGACTTTTAGAGAGGGAAAACAAAAGTCCATTATCTCTATCAATAGGTTCTGCTAGGACAGTCGTCAGCAAACTGCAGTTTGCCACTCTGTTGACTAATGAGTTTGCTGATCACTGTGCTAGGGCTTTTAGGACCAGGGTTTACAAGTAGGGAGAGTCATCATATTTGGAATTAACTGTGGCTGTTGTTCGAAAGGGTGGCACTAAGGACCCCACTCTGTAGTATCTACGAAGCTGAAACTTTTGGGTTAAAGCCTGGATTATTGGCATTTCCCCACAATTTTTCAAAGATACTGAGGCTCAGCCAGAGTTGAGAACCACTGACCTCATCTAATCCCCTAAACCACATGGAGCACAAATTTTTCTCAACTGGACCTCATTGTGTAATTGATTGCAAACAAGGACAAATCCAAACGTAACAACTGTGACTGACTCTTATCCCAGTTGTGAAACAAGACTTTGATTTGTTGAGAATATTTTTAAAGACATTTTTGGTGTTCCAGATGCATGTCTGACATGTGCTCATGAACTGGTCAGAGCTCATGCTATGGGACATTGTGTGGAAGACTTACTGAAGATGCTATGGGTGGAAGCAGGGAGATCAGCCTGGAGGCTGTGGCATTCATCTCAAAGAGAGCCCTTGGGCAGTGCAGAGGACAATCAGGTCAGAATGAGTGGGCCCTGGTAACTCTGATATCTCAGTTCCTTAGCTGGGCTGCTAATGTTGTTGAGTCACTCCTGAGCCTTCCATAATTCACAAGTCCATATTTGATTAGCTTTAGTCTAATCTCTATGAAATCATTTAGGGGATGAAATATTATCGATTTACCTAAATATTACATTTACCTTTCCTCTTTTACTTATTTTTAAAAATATTTAAATATTTTTATTGCTTTCCAAGAGAAAGATACATCGATGATGACAGTGAATCATCGGTTGACGGTCTCCTGAATGTTCCTTACTGGGTATTGAGCCTGCATCCTGGGCATGTGCTTTGACCTGGAATTGAACCGTGACCACCTCCTGGTTCATGGGTCGACACTCAATACCAGCCAGGCTGTTTCTTGTTTTAAACAGAGGGGGGTCTAAAATGTAAAACTTGATTTTAAAAAAGAGAGCCAAAATCTTTCAGCTCTACAAAAAAAAAAAAAAACATTATTAAAGATGAAGCATAAAAAATGTTAATTTTTTAAAAGTTATTTTGGATCACTTGATTCATGTTGTAAGTTGAAATTAAAGATGATGTCTTTTACCAGAAATGATATGTGCAATTTTAAAGCACAATAATTTACTTTCTTTCTTGAGCTCTAGACAATCATCACTACAAACTTTAATCTGCTCTTGCCTATATTACATGTGGAAGGCATTAATCAGATCCATTTTATTAAAAGTTAAACTGAAGAGGAGCCATCTACTGTGCCCAATATGTGTCCTTTTATTAATGTTAGGCTGGCATTGTTTGACAGTAGATATTACAGTACTAATTCTTTATTCCCCCGTTTCTCATGCAGAGATGACTTCCATACAAGGAAATTGAATTTCTAATACGTGTTCCTCTAATCCCTCTTTAGGGCTTTTGGGGCTATTTTTAAAAAGCATATTTGCAACTATAGACATCATGGGCTCTGAAAGGACTAAGTTTCAGGATTACAATTTTCTCTTGGCTTTTCCATTGTCATAAGAAAGCTCTTACCTAAAGGATTGGCACATGCTAAGACTTGCATAAAAAGCAAAAAGTTAAAAATAAAATTATTATAGGACCCAACCATTCCTCTCCTATTTAGAAATCCAAGGTAGTTGAGAACTTACACAAACTCCCGTAAACAAATGTCCATGGTAGCATTATTCAAATCACCATGAAGGTGAACAACCCAAATGCTTGTTAGCTAATAAATAGATAAACAAAATCTGATATATCTATACAGTGGAATATTACTCTGCCAGAAAAGTACTGATACAGGCTACAATATGAATAGACACTAAAAACATTGCACTAAGTGAAAGAAGCCAAGGTATTGCATGATTTAATTGCAACAATTTCAGCAGTAAAAGCTTGGTCAGTGTTCCTAAACACTGGTTTGTTTTCAGTGTTAAGTTTTGGACTTCTAAATCTTTGTGATGCTGAACAAACTTGGAGACATCCTTGATATCTTTGTACCACCCCTTCCTCCCTTTATCAAATTCATCATCAATTCCTGATTCTAATTATCTTTTGACCTTGTGGCTCAGGCAAATAATTGCAGTCTTTTGAGATGTATTAAGTTTCTATGATTCCATACCCATAGTGGTGTTGGTGGCCTCTAACTGTAAGCTGACTTTGGCCTCTTCAAGTCTATCAAGTAAGAAAGCACTTTGTGTTATGGTTTAATAAGCTCAGTTAGCTCTACTTATGTTTCTTCTTTCTTTGGCAATCAAAGATTATTTCCATGATTGTAGATTCAAGTAAATTTTATGTTTACTGCTTTTGTTTTGTTCTCGGTTGAGACACAGTTTAACAGTATCGGTTTTTTTTTCTTATCTTCCTCATGGAAATGAATTACATTTTCTGCTATTCTATTCTTAGTCTGCAACAGAAGGACCAAATGTAAAACAGGCCTAATTTCATGCTGTTTTAGGGCCATTCCACATTACCTTGATAAATCATGCAAGCCTAAGTCATTTATCAAAAATACATTTACTTGAATCAAATTTGGTTTGCATGCAGGGGGTGGTGGATTCATATCTCTTTCACTAAATAATTTATCCAGCTCTGATATGTTTGAAATATAATAAAAAATCCATAATAAAATTAAACAAATTTTTCTGTACTTGGAAATTGTTTATTGGATAAAATGTTGTACAGTTCACCACAGTATCACAACACCATTATGCTGATTTCTGTGTTTAAGAGGTTTATGGTGCATTTCAAAGTAGACACAATAAATTCAATCTAATATAACTTTACAAATTACTCTTGACTTCTAAATAGTTGATATTCTTCACTTCTTCCAACTTTTCCAATTTACTATTCACTTCATGCCTCTTTTAGTTCATGGGATGAGGAGAAAATGATAGTAATCTCAAGTGCTGAAGACAAAAGTTTGGGTTTTGGGGGTATTAATTGAACTTCAGTTCTTGAGGAAATGTGTCCAGTCCATCAATAAAGTGTTTTTGTATTAAAGGAAAAGACAGTACTTTTGTTTACCCTAAGGACTCTTTAGATTTGGAGAGGGGAAAAAAAAACACAAAACTTGTTGTGGTTTGAAATAATGGTCATTAGAGGATTTACTATGCCCTTAGGGCTGGTGAGTTGTGTGTCCCTGAATCCAGCCAAAAGAGTGCCAACAAGTACAGGGGTCACTGTGATATAGTGGCTAAAAGTGCAGGCTTTAGAATTAGCAACTGCAGCTTTGTATTATGACTCTGGTCTTGTCTTAGTTTAGCGACCTTGGATAGTTCACTTCTGTGGGTTTTTTTCTTTTACAATATAGATCATAATGGTGTCTGTGGCTTAGAATTCATGGAATAATTAAATCCCAGAATAATGTTCCTGATCCATAACTAGGCACTCAACTAGGAGGGACTGAGGATAGATCCACCGATTAAGTAGCTCCATCAACTTGGTCATAAAGAACATTGAAGCATATGTGCATTTAAGTTTGTTGGAGGTAGTCAATGGGGGAAAAGGAACATCTGTAATACCTTCAACAATAAAGATAAAATATAAATAAATAAATACTAAAAAAAATAAAGAACATTGAAACAGCCTCTACTTCACTCACCTCCTTTCATCTAAAATTGACTAAGGGTTTCTATCTTCTGGTTGGCCCTAATTCTTGAGACATTCTAGAGCAGCTGCAGGAATTTAATTAGCACTTCTAGAATGCTAGTTCATGGGGTCTGTAATGACTCATGATCTGGCATTCGTTATATCTTTTGTGTAGTCTAGATATAAATGTAATCAAGATTTGACAGCCTTCTCAACCTCATCTTCCTATCCCCTTGGTCTTATCTATGAGCATTTTCCTGTTGGTTTCTTCACACCAGACTTGATTTTCCAGATGTAGTTGCTGATTTCTGGCCTAGTTGGCAAGGTCCTTAATGTTCTATCAACCCGGTTTTTGTATGGCCTTCTCCTGCAAAGATGAATTTTCTTCTTATATCATCTGGTCTGAATTCTGGTAGAAAGTGGACCAGTTACCCAGAGCCATAGAAATTCTATGCATCTACATGAAAGACGACCTTCCTCCTTCTAGGATTCTGCTGGCATTTCTAGAATAAATTGTCACGAGTATTAGAGTACGTCTGAAACACTTGTGTTTACTATACGTGGGACTTAGGTTATGGAATGCTAGCTAGTTGGAAGGGTATTCTTTAGGGGTCATTTTCTAGGCCCAGATAAGGCATTTTCCCACCTGCTTTGGGTCAGAATATTAATATCATTGTTTTCTCTTAAGTTAAACTACATGTAGTCATTAAACAAATAAAGGATATTAAATTTTCCTTTGATTCTCAAAGGCTATTTTAAAGCTCTGTTGGAATGAGTTGAATGATAGCATCTATAAAACTTGGCTTTTAAAAATACCTTTTTCTTTTAGTCTTTTTTTTTCCTGTGCCATAAAATCTAACTATCAATGAGAATTCTAAGTCATAGAATTTTTTCCTACAAAGATTAGATTCATCTTGCTATACTTTTTACAGTATAGTTCTGCTATTGGTGAATTCTTTTAGCATTTGTATTCCTAAAATGTTCTTCATTCTGCCTTCATTTTTATTGGCTTTATTGAGATACAAATGACGTACAATAAATACCTGTGTTCAAATGTGTGCAATAGAAATGTTTTGCTAAATGTACATGCCCAGAACCATCACTGTAATCAAGATAGGAAACATGAAATCTATCCCAAATGTGTCAATGTTTCTGTTATGTTCTGATTTATACTAAAAAATATATAATTCATAAAACTCTTGGAATTTTCTAAGTAAAGAGAACCATAAATATGTCTTTTGTTATGTTAATGAGATGACTTTCAAAAAGCACCTAAGGTAATGAGTCAGTTTGCCACTGGAGCCAAACTTGTGATTAGAGAGTTGAAACTTTACTCCAAGGAATAAGTGAGGGGCTGGAGGTTAAACCAGGTGCCAATGGCTAATGATTTCCTCCATAAAAAATTTAAAAGGACCAGGTGTACCAAGTTTCAGGGTTGGTGAACTTGGGATTCAAGAAGAGTCTTCTGATTTGAGAAGACCTGGAAACTCTATACCCTTTCCCCATGCTTTGCTCTATGTATCTCTTCCATCTGGCTGTTCCTGAGTTATAAGCTAATGAGGAAACAGGTTTCCTGATTTTTATGACCCCTCCTAGCAAATGAATCAAACTCAAGGAGGGAGCTGTAGGAACCTTGGATTTATAGTAGCCCATTGGTCTTATGGTTTGAGCCCCTAGAGCTTTCATATGGAGAGACACTCCCCCCCACCCCTCCCTCATGTGAAACTACACACAGAAAAGCAGAAGCTAGAGGAAGAGGGCATCAGGAATCTGATGAAATCCTTTGATCCCATGGATCATGCCTCAAACTGGAGTTCTACTCTTGATGTGACCTTGTATGGAAGTAATTGCATTCCCATTTTTGCTCAAGACAATGTGACTTGAGTTTCTTGACACTTGAAGAACAATGTCTTCTTAGCTGCCATCTAAACTGCAAAGCACAATATCTATTATAGGAATCTCACTAGGCTCTCCTGTGAGGTGCTTTCAAGAAGGAAGACAATACAGTGTCTCTAGCTTTGGAGGAGGCTAATTTTCTTGAAAGAGCTATATATAGGGAGTGAAAAACAGTCAGAAATCAACAGAGGCAGTCACATGAAATTATGAAAAGAGCTGCCGCAGCTTCTCAGAGCAAAGAGCAGACAAATTACAGCTAAGAGCTTTAGATTGTTGATGAAAGTCACCGCGAACCTTAGAAGCACTGATTGTGTGCAAAGCTTTTTGCTAGTTTTATTGGAAGAGTCAGAATGATAAGACATGGCATCCACTTCAGAAAACTTTATGGCCTGGAGGAAGAGACAACATGTAAATACAAAATCTTGCAAAGGACCAAAAAGTAGAATGGACAAGGTTTTACGTAAGAGCTAACAGTAAAGAGTAAAGAGTATAGAGATATTGGAACACTTCATGGAGGAGGTGGCATTTGAATAGGGCCTTGAAGGATAAACACAATCTTAATGACTTTTATTTGGATGATATTTGAGATAAATAGTAAACAAAGACCAGAGACAGAGCGCATAGGCCTGAATGTAGACCAGCTTAGTATGGATTTTCAGAGAGGAACCTATTCATATGTGATCTGTGTCTCCCATGGGGCCTGTTAACAGGAGTAAGGATTTAATAAATGGCAACTACTCATATTACTATATTTGTTATTTTCTGTCCTCATGGGTTTACATTATGGATGGGAAATCAGATGTGTAAGAAGGCTCATCTAGGTGTAAAAATGAACCCAAAATATAAGACAGAAATAATTAAGTCCAAATGTATTTATTCATCCCTTTAATCAGTATTTACTAGGCATTTATATATCCGGTAGTGTGCTAGCATATGAGAATTGTGTGATAAGTTAACTCTGCCATCTGTCTCAGGAACTTATGCAAGTGGTGCTGATGACTTGAGGGTCCCCTGATCCCTATCTCAGCTAAAACCTTCTGATTCCCCATTTCAATCCCTTCCTCTTTTTAATAACAGTTGGAATTTAAACCCAGCTGCAATCATGAGGAACTTTACCGAAGCCTGCCCCAAACTGGAGTGGCTCCAGTTTAACTGGAGGTGTCAGAGAACAGGGTGTGCTGCTGACGGGGTTTTTCTGAAGATCACCTCACTGTGAGGCCCAGTTCCCGAGGACCCGGCCTGTGAGACTGTGCAGTCCTTTCATCCCAATGTTTTAAATACTCTCAGGTTTAGGAACAGAAGAATGTGGGTGGGATTAGGAGGTCTGGATTCATTGGAGACCATTCTGATGACAATTTGAGGCACTGTCCTATGGCGTAAACAAAAAACCTCTTGGAAGAATTAAACACATGCACACAACCACACTCATGCACACATGTATACACACAACTTACCAAAAAGAATTGCTATTCTACTGATGGTCTCTGAGGCATAGGTTGCTGGAAGATGCTATTGGTGTATTTCAATTTACATTTTTCTTGCTTATTTTTTCAGTGAAGTTCAGAAAATAAGAAATAGCTCCTTTAGTAAATGTCCTTAACCATAGGAATTATTTACTCCAATTTCTATTAGCGTCTTTGAGTGAAGAAGTAATTTTAGAGTCTTAAATACCCTTTCTTTCACTTTTCTTTCATTCTGTAGATCTGCATTTCCTTTTATAAAACAGTATTCATTAGTATCAAGTTATCTTTTCTATAGAGCTAAGAGTAGGGACTACCATTAAGTCCACTTTAGAGAATAGAAAACTTAGGCAGGAAGATACTATGTAATTTATCAAAGGTGGGTGAACTGGGATCACCAGGGTGGTTCATACTTGGGGTGTCCAATGAAGCAGCTACAGTTATCTGAAGACTACTGAGGTGAAGACCAGACCTTATCTCACAGGCCTGGAGTCTCATGTGGAGTGGATGGGACAGCTTTGACTGGTGAGCATCTCTCTCTCCACACAGCTCCTCTGTGTAACTGGCTTGAGCTTTTTGACAGCGTATTGATCTCAGGATATTCATACTTCTTTCTTAGAGACTATAGAAGAAGCAATTTATAAAAACCAAGACACCATATGAAAAAAAGTCTTATGACCTATAGCCTTGAAACTCATAAGGAATGTCTTTTGCCATATATCATTGGTGATAAGCAAGTTGTAGGACTGGTCAAGTTTCAAGTGAAGAGAATGACAGAGTGGACATTGAAAGGCAAGGAACCTTGGGAAGTCATGTTTGGAGGTTAGCTACTTTAAATAAATAAATTAAATAATTAAATAAATAAATGCCTTTACCCTTAATTCTAATGTTTGTCCTCTAATCCTAATTGTACCCAATAACTGTTAATGGGATTAATGATATGCTAATAGAGAACATAGAATATTAAGAAAGGGTTTCTGCAACATGGCAATATTATTTAGAAGGGTTATTTATCATTTTTTACAGTGTTTTGCATACTTTGAGAGTTCTGAGCGTTGATTCAGGCACATATCCCAATCCTAATGGACATCGTGTGTATTTCTGTTTGCCTTAAGCGTATATTTTTGCTTGTATGGGCAGAATCAATGCCCAAGAATGTGCCTCCTTTGTGCGGGTCTGGTGCTTTGTATATTCATGAAGCCTTTGCCTCTCCTGCTGAGACAAGTGCCAGTGGTCTACATGGGCTTTTGGGTTCAAGAATGCTAGAATCAGTGCCTTCTGTTATTGGAGAGTTTAATTAATCCCTGAGTATTCTTTGGCTCATTGATGGGGCTTCTACTTGGGCAGTTTTTCCCCTTGGAAGGTCCTTCTTCCTGGCTCTTAGTTTTTCCTTTGGCTCTCTTTTCATAGTCTCTCGGCGCTTCTGGTTAATCTTTTTTAGTTCAAGCATTTGAGCCCTTTTGACCAAATCTTGGCTGCAGATTAATCTAGAATAATGCAGTAGAATCTGATTGAAGTAGATTTCAGTTTGTTGGTTTGTTACCAAGCTCTATTATAAAACCACGTCTGACATATCAATTTACTATTTGAGGCAATTAAATGATAATATTAATACTACTTATTTGGTGACATTTATTGAGTATTTATACATCAAAATTTGAACAAATGTATTTGCATTCTCTCACATAATTCTATGAAGTTATTACTATTATTTTTATTCAAATTTTACAGATGAAAATATAGGTTTAACAAGCAAAAGAAATATTACCCATATAGGTACTTCAGAATTGAGTCCTTAAAACCAGGAATTGATTCTGAGCATGTAGTACTTCTAGCCATATGCTCATTCTCATTCAACTAAAATCTCTTGAAACTCCAATCTAGGAAAATGTTATAATTGGTGGGGTTTCTTGTTTGTTTTGTTCATTTGTTGTTATCGTCTTTTAATGGGCCATTTGGGAAACCTCAAAATCCTCAAATTGTCTTGATAACCAAAGCTAAAAGACAGAGGCATGTCTATTTTTACATTCGTCTTTCTTTTTCTATGTCATCATTTTGAGATGACTAGAATCTCAGTTTTTGTGATTGTTTTCTGTTTACTTTATAATATCTTATTTTTTATTAGCACAGTATAAGCTAGGTATCTTTTTATTTTAGCACAAGGTTATGATAATAAAGTAGCAGTCATCACATGGACTGTTTTTCTCCTTAAGGAATTGAAAAATTTCAACACTTGCTAAATTCCGCAACATTGAGAAAAGCTCCTTATAGGATATTTCAAAATATTACTTGGAACAACAACAACAACAAAACAGAGTAAATTCTTCTTCTGACTTCTTACCAGTTGGTTTCCTGAGGTTCCTTGAACACTCCTCTCATTTTGCAGTCTCTCTATATAAAGAGGTAAAATGCTAATCGGTCCTAACAGTGTCCCAGTCACAACTGGTCAAAGGTGCGTGTGCTCAGGAGCTGGTGGGTGAGGGCAGGGGCAGAGACCAGCACCACCGGGCATGAGGCTACCACTGCGGGTGCTGGCCCACCTGGTAGTAGCGTGCCCATGGCCCACCCCCCTCGGCAGAAGTGTGTGCAGGCCCCCCAAAATGCCTGGCCCAGAGTGGGCATCAGGATGGGCTGCGGCGGCGCTTCCTCCCCTCTTCCCCCCTTCCAGAAGAAACTTGGAGTCAAATATAATCCTCAGAAAGCGCAATCCTTTTGTGCCTTGGTTACCGTTTGATGTCTAATCACTATTTAGGGGCCAGGTGAATGGACAGAAAGCCCTATACAGTACAATTGTTTCCGGAGTTGTTAGGACCTTAATCACACCACAGAGGTGTGTCTGAGGAACGTGATCCTGAATTTGAAGACCGTGGGGGTCTGTAGTGTCCCCATATGGAAACGACCAACTCAGGGAGCAAAACATTCCTCTGCCTCGTTTCTTGGATGATAGGTTTTCAACCAATTTCCAGCCATTTCTCAAGGCGCTTTTGGTAGCTGTCACAGTGATTGTCCCCTTGCCCTGGAGATGTGCGACCACACGACTGAGTGCTTTTATTTCCTCCTTGACTGAAAGGGAGGTTTAAAAATAAGGACAGAGAAAAGGAAGAGGTGAGTCTGTGTCTCTCTCTGCCAGTGTGACCTGCACTCGGTGTCACTGGCCCGTTTTAGAAGATGGATCCTTAAATTGGATCAGGTACAGCAAATGTCATCTCACCATTTCTAATTGGGATGCTTGGGACTACACAGCTCTAGGGGACATTGCCATGTGAGGGTTCCATGCTGCCTTTATTTTCACCGTGACTCAGAACCTCAGTCTGCTACGATTTGGGACACCAGGTCAGATTTAATGCCCATCAGGAGCTGGGGAAGGCCATTTGACAAGCCTAAAGATTAACTGTGTTCTAAGAGAAACGAGTTAAAAAAATCATTTTAGCAGAGGAATGTTTAACAGGTTGAAACATAAATTTGTCAGTCAACTTGATTCTCATGTACATGACGTTAGGCAAGGCTTTTTATATTACGAATGATATTTTGAATTATATACCCTACAATAGAGATATATATTTATATTCTGAATGACAAACTCTGCAATAGAGATATAGCCACTATTTCTCATTTTGTTAGCCAATCTTTAGAAGACAAGGATGAATTATATTTCTCTGTCAATCTGCTTCTGATTCAGTAGTTAGGGTGATGTTTTGGCAGGCATCACCCTGAAAGATGAGCTGTTAGAGTAAGTGCAAGCCATTTTCCATTTTGCCCATTGACATATAATTGGTCCTATGGACAATATTCTGGATTGCATTGATTTTTTTCTTTTCATCAACTTGAAAACATTTAACATACTTTCTTTTTTTTTCCTATCTCGGCTATCCTATGAGTTTTGAAATAATCTCTAAGGAAAATCTATATGAATTACAATTTTCTTCTGCATATCAAAGTTGTAATCTTGAATTAAACTTGGACATAAATCATCCAAAATGAAAACCTAAAAATTGCTTGCATTATCTAACATCATCTTCACCAAAGTCCTGTATGTTAACTGATATGTCTTCCTTTTATAGATGAACAGAAAACCCACTCCCACTTGATTCTGGAGCATACCGAACACACATACATGATCATATACTTGTTAGTGGTAAAGGACAGATCTCCACCATCTAACATTCCTAACAAACCACTGGTCTGTTAAGGTTATAAACCTTCTCTTCTAGACAGTAAGGCTGTTACATGCAAGAACCACAACCAATGGATCTTGCATAAAACTAGCCCTGTAGAAACACCAGTTAAGCTTTCAAGTACTTGTAGACTAGCCAGAGCTGTGATTGATTTCTGCCTTCAGCCCCATCAAAGACAATCTTCAGCTATATTGTTTCCTTTTTCTCACTGGAAGCTGGCCCTCCAAAGATAAAAGCTTCAGAGTTGTTTTTCTGATCAACTGGAAATGATCAGAGCCATTATCTCTATAACAAGTTTATGCCAAAGCGACTGCCACTGTCAGAAGCAGAAACCGTTAATTATATGGCCACTCGTTTGTTCTGGTAATTTGCATCACTTATGATGATTTTGATAAGCAGAAAAGAAAAAAAGGAAAGATCCCTCCCCACCGACTTGTCTCTATTCTGCCCACCCTCCTCCACCTCCAGAGAACACTGGGTAATGTGAAAATCTGGGTCTTTCATTTCCACATACAAAGCCTAGTTTATCATATTGTCTCTGTTAAACGCAGGCTTTGCGACAACTCTTTATCATCAGTGACTACAGGAGCACCCTTCATTCTCTCTGTTCAATCCCATTCCCTCCCAACATGGTGAACCAGAAAACATTGCGATCACCCTGTTCCATGAACACAGTGGGGAAATAAGAATGATTTGGAGACAAAACCTAAGTGTCAAAGGCTGGTCTGTTTCTCATTAGCAAGGGAGAGGCCATTAGGATGAACTATACACCCACTTTCTACACCCACACATCAACACACCTATATGTCAGTTTCTTCTATTCCAAATCGTAAGATCTGGGTACAGGCTGGAAGCAACCCGAACCAGCTGTTGCCCTCAGTCCCTTCTATTTGCCCTTGACCTACTTGGGTTGCAGCATTGAAGCCATGGACACAGGAAGCTTGTAAGGCATTCCTGAAAATCCACAGCTGTTGACCTTGGGCGATTTATTTAACTTCTTAGCCTTAGTTTCCTCAGTTGCAAATGATAAGGCCCACTCTACTTTCGCACCAAAACGCTGTTGCCTAATATTACGTCTGGTCAGTTCGAGCAACTGACTTGGAGAAACTATCTTTTTCCTTTAGTTCACTAAGATGCATCTTGACTTTTTTTAAAAAAGCTTTTTATTTTCTAGAAAACAAAACAAACAAACAAAAAAAAAAACTCTACTACTTTGTTTGGGATCTCAGTAAATACCAGGAAATCTGCCCCTTCTCTCCCTATCTGCTGGTTTGCTCTATTGTCCAAGGTAATATACAATATCTGAAAAATAGTTCAAACTGTTTTGAAATCTGGTGGTGACTCCATCAGTCACCTCCCACTCTGCTCCACCCCACCTCTGACATACAATTTGAATATCAACAGGGGTTTTCAAAAGAGATCATAGACCCCACATCTTACTAATAAATAGCTACTGATTCTGCTTGTGTCGGTGTGATGGGTCGTCCTTCACAAAGAACCTCAGGTTGTCTGGCACAGACTCCCCTAGACCCGATGAACCTGGGATATTAGAATAAGTACCAGTGGGATAGATCATGGCGGGGAAGACTATTGACCTTTTGAAAGAAACAAATCCAGTTTCAAATCCCAGCAGCAACCATTGATAGACAAGGACAGAAAGGCCTCCTAAATTGCAGCTATTGTCACAAGATCATTGCTATTACGAATGACCACAGTTTGGATCAAAAATGGTTAAAATATTTGTTTATCCAGGATATCCAGTGAGCCCCCTGGTTTCACTACCTCTGTATGGCCATGACCTTGGATTTCTTCCAGGATATTGAGATCTTCCAGGGCATTTCTGAAGGCCGAAAGCTGCCTTTCTGCATCAGTCAGGCTGATCACACTGGATTGTTAATTGAACTGGATTAGATCAAGAAGGCCAGATGTGATTGTCTGCTAACTCAGCCCCTCGCTGCAGACACAGCAGCCTGGCTAGCTAAACACTGGAAAATAAGGGCTTATTTTATTGGCTTCAAAAAGGTGGTCAGTCTTAGCTAATAAGAACTGAAAACATCTCTCCCAGCCATCACCCTAATATAAGAAAATCCCTTATTAACTAGAACAGTGGTGCCAGACATGGATATTGATTGCATCTTTCATTTAGGGATAACTGATTTCTTATTTTTGAGAGTTAGGATGGAGGGGGGGCGGTGAGAAAAGGGGACGAGTGAGATGTGCACCAAGCATGGTCAGAGTCCAAACAAAGCCTGGGCTTCCGCTAGTCAAAGCAGCTGGGCATTAACATCACAAACACCTTGAACAGACAAGCAAAGAGACTGTCTAAAACCTCTGCAAAGGGAAAACTGGGCAGCCCTCAAGGTCTGATTCCCTGCCCCTCTGGGCCCTATCTCCCATCCTCTGATACAATTAATGGGTGTGGTTGTGCATGAAAAGGGAGTGGTATTGCATTTACCTGCCATTGAGTCTTTATTGTAAGAACTATCAGGCAAACCTGAGAACGAGCATGTTAAGTCTTAAGTTCAAAAGTATTTCTACTTATTTTCTGTCATGAAATCGTGAGATCATTCAAAGCAGATATCACAGGATGATCTGTGCTGTGTATAGTTTAGAGCAGTGATTTTCAAACTTTTTCATCTCATGGTGCACAAAAAATAATTACTAAAATTCTTTTTTTATTTAATAAATCTTTATTGTTCAGATTATTACAATTGTTCCTCTTTTTTTCCCCCTATAGCTCCCCTCCACCCTGTTCCCACCCCACCCTCTGCCCTTACCTCTCCCAAATTGTCCTCATGCATAGGGGTACAATTTTTGTCCAGTCTCTTCCTGCACCCACCTCACCCCTTTTCCCCTGAGAATTGGCAGTCCACTTCCTTTCTATGCCCCTGATGCTATTATATGCACCAGTTTATTCTGTTCATCAGGTTTTCAATTCACTTGATTTTTAGATTCATTTGTTGATATATATTTGTCATTCATAATTTTTATCTTTACCTTTTCTTCTTCCTCTTCTTAAAGAATACCTTTCAGCATTTCATATAATACTGGTTTGATGGTGATGAACTTCTTTAGCTTTTTCTTCTCTGTGAAGCTCTTTATCTGCCCTTCAATTCTGAATGATGGCTTTGCTGGGTAGAGTAATCTTGGTTGTAGGTTCTTGCTCCTCATCACTTTGAATATTTCTTGCCACTCCCATCTGGCCTGCATAGTTTCTGTTGAGAAATCAGCTGACAATTGTATGGGTGCTCTTTTGTAGGTAATTAACTGTTTTTCTCTTGCTGCTTTTAATATTCTCTCTTTGTCTTTTGCTTTTGGCATTTTAATTATGATGTGTCTTGGTGTGGTCCTCTTTGGATTCCTTTTATTTGGGGTTTTGTGTGCTTCCTCGACTTGTAAGTGTATTTCTTTCATGGGGGGCGAGTAAGGGGGACGTTTTCAGTCATTATTTCTTCATATAGGTTTTCAGTATCTTGCTCTCTCTCATCTTCTGGAACCCTCACAATTCTGATGTTGGTACACTTGAAGTTGTCCCAGAGGCTCCTTACACTATCTTCACATTTTTGTATTCTTTTTTTCTCTTTGCTTTTTCAGTTGAATGTTTTCTGCTTCTTTGTATTTCAAATCTTTGACTTGATTTTTGCATTCCTCTAGTCTGCTGTTAAATCTCTGTATAATATTTTTTATTTCAGTCAGTGTGTGCTTAATTTCTAGTTGGTTCTATTTCATATCCTCGAAGGTATTGCTAAATTTATCAGCCTTTTCTAGAAAATTATTGAAAAACCTTCTAACCATGGTTTTGAACTCTATATCCAATCATTTGTTTTCCTCCATTTGTTTCATTTGCAACCTGTTTATTTGTCTTTGCATTTTGGCTGCTTCCCTGAGTTGGTAGAGTAGCTTTGTGTGCTAGGTGTCCTATATGGCCCCGTAGCTCCGCCTCCCCAGTTACCTGAGGTGGACACTCTTGGTGCACCACTTTGTGGACTGTGTGTACAGCCTTATTGTAGTTAAGTCTTGATTGTTGTTGGTATCACCAGGGGGAATTGACCTCCAGGCCAACTGGTTGTGAGGATCAACTATGTCTACGCAGGGAGAACTTCTGTGCTGGAGATAGCCTTATGAGACAAGACCTGCAAAATTTCAAAAGCCTCTGTGCTCAGCTTGGATGAAGCAGAGTTTCAGGGCTGAGCAGACACTCTTGGCTTCCTGTCAGCCCTGCCCTGTGAGGCCCCTGGGTCTCAGTGTCCCTTGGTAATTGCTGCAGTTCTCTCTGTGTGCACTCATGAATGTGCCTCCAGACCTCTGCCTTTCACAGCACCTCTGAGTTTCCATGCACTTTGGGGACCCATATGAGTCTGGGTCCCCAGGGTTTCACCCAAAACTGTGATTCAGTGCAGTCAGAACTGGAGTTCAGTATAGTCCAGAAATTCTGTCTTCCTTCTGCTAGAGAAATCCAGCCAGGCATACAGCCACCCGTCTTCTCCACGAGCATGTCTCCGTACCTCAGCTTTTTGCAGCTCCTCTGAGTCTCTGTGAGGCCCTCTCTTTCCTTCTAGTTGTAGAATTTCCACTCAGCCAGCTTTCCTGTGGTTCTGGATGGTGTCCGTTCTGTCTTTTAGTTGTAGTTTTGAAATTGTTGTGCAAGGCAGCAATTTAGGTGTTCACCTATGCCACCATCTTGGTTTCTTAATTACTAAAATTCTGCAGCACCCCCAAAAATTTTTTTTCCCATATGACAAACAAAAATAGGTATAACTTTGATTCATTCACACCAGGTAGCTATTGTTGTACTACCTGTTGTCATTTTTTAATTTGACAATCTAAGGGAAAAGAGTTTAGTGCTTCTGACTAAATAAATCGGGTATTATATGTGTGTGTGTTTTTTTTAATTCTTTGGGTACATCAGTTGAAAATCGCTCATCTAGATTCTAGTGGAATACTAGGCAGTGTGTGTGTGAAAGTGAATTGCATTGGGTTCATTTTTTTTAATACAAATAATATATACTATCGTAGAAAATTCTGGAAATGGGTCAATCTAAGATGGTAAAAAAAAAAAAAACAATACTATGACCATAAGGTAAGCCACTTTATCCTTATTATTTTTGAAATAAAAACAGAGCCCCCTCTATCTGGTATTGAATGAAACATATAGTGCATTGCTTTGAAGTTTTGAGTTTTTGCAAGACAAACATTCTAACGAGGCGCTCTCTAGGGACATGGCCTTGAACTGTTGGAATCTGCTAGTGTTGGGTCAAGTCTTTTTAGACCAAAGTTTATGCCTCCTCAAGGGCTCAGAGGAGCCTGACTAGAGTTTGGTCAAGGAGAGAATCTTTATCAGGTGCTTGGGTGGTAAGACCTCTGAAGATCTTTAATTTGACAGTCAAAGCCTTTCACAGTTTTCTTTCCAGCCTTATCTCTGCCTGCAGTTTAGCTGGCACTCCTGCTCCTGCTCCTCATGTCCCCTCACACACTGTGCTGATTTTCCCCACTCTGCTCCCCTCCTTGCCTCCACTTTGACCATATCTGCATTTTCAACCTTTGAAGACTTCATTCACTGTCTGTGAAACATTCTCTAATTCTTAACTACCGATGACTTCCCTTCCTTTGAATTGATCACATTTATATTCTGATGGTTGGTAGAACCAGAAACGAATGGAGACCAACCTTGAACTCTCCCTGAGCAGACAGAACCAATGCAGTCAGACAAACAAAGCTTAATTTAGCTTACTTTGCAAGACTAACTTGCCCTTGGTCATTTCGTGCTTGTGCCTCTCGAAATCATAACTAGTATGCAGAACTTGAACTGTTTCCCAAGGTCGATGTGCAATAACACTGAAAAACACTGAAAATTCTAACATCGTAACAATCGCTGTGAAGAATAAACAGTCACTGCATTCTCGTTGTGTAAGCTGCTTTGTAATAATACACCCCTGGGCCTCATTGCATGTTTTGGTTTGAGCGTTCCCAGTTTATAAACTGTCTTTGGGTGTGTGCACAGGAAGTTTTACTAATTACTACCTCAGCGACTTAATGGTTTTACTTTGGATAATTCTGAACCTTTGACATGGTCATATAGGACATGCCCGTAGGTGTACTTTTATATACATGTGTATGCTCTGGAGCCATGTGGCCTGGATTTAAACCTGGTATATCACTTGCCTTCAAAGAGAGAATGTTTTCTAATATGTGCCTCGGTTTCCTCATCCAGTAAAATAAGAAATAATAGTACATTGTTTAATAGGGCTCTGGTGAGGAATAACATCTTAATTCAATGCCGCACCTAGAAAATAGTGTTTCTGTGGGTTGGTCAGTTTAACGTTGCATGCCTTTTTCTTTTTCTTTTCTTTTTTTTTCAGCTAGATGATTCTTTAATTTCTTGAAAGGAATGATCACGCCTTAAATATTTGGTGTGTGTTTTTCTTAGAGATTATTGCACAAGGCAGATACTAAGTATGTATTTGCTGGTTAAGTTAAATAAATGCACATTAGCTTTTAGTGATTGGCCTAAGCAGCAACAGGTTTGATGTTCTTCCCTTTTTTTTTAAACAATATTTCCAGAGCCCCTACTATATTGCAGGTATGGGAACACAAAGTGGATCCTGGACCTGGTCTCAGGTACCCCCATAAGCAAGCACATGTGTGAGAAAATGTGGAGGAAAACACTGCAGGAGCTGAGCCCACATAGAAGGCTGAACCTGGTTGAGGTTTTCACAAAGCCAGAGTCACGCCCACAGTTGTAGCATTTCTGACCAGGAAGACATCAATCTATGTCAAGGAAAAGAAGAAGGTGAAACTGGGTGACCTAAAAATGTCCTTAAAGCCTTAGCAACAATCACTGTCAAAGAGAGAGGACCAAATCGGAAATGATGGTGTTTCTTACAGTTCAAGAGGGCTCAAGCTCACCCTACTCCTGATGGTGCTAGTTTCCTCTTCTGTAGATACAGAAAGCAAACACAGCATCAACACGAAAGACAATTCTTTTGTGTGTAGTTACTGCGTGAAACAACTACTACCCTGACCGTTTTAGCGAAGTCAAGTCCTTCTATTGGTGACATCTTAGGAAAAAGCCAGGCATTGAACAAGGCATTGTGTAATTATAGGGTAATACTAAAGAACAGCAATTTAATTGCAATTAGCGTTATAATAATTTATTTATGAAATGCCAGGATAGGCATTTATGGACTATCATCCATTTACTTCCAATCTGGGACTGTGTACGCCCCATTAAGTTGTAAAGTACAATGTTATTAACCTGCAATTCCACTTGCAATCATGTTACTGGGTTGTATTCTGTTCCTCTCTATTGGTACAGCATCATCATTAAACCCTTCGAGGTTGTTTTGTTGCTGGCAATGTCAGGTCTAGGTTCTTGGCTTCGGCTAAGAAAGAATTCAGAGCCAAGAACTCTAGTGCAAAAGGAAGTTTACTTTGCATACAAAGCAATGTATACTCTAAGAGAAGATAGGATCGGGCTGCTCAGAGAGCTTCCTTGGCCTTTTAGAAGGAGGTCTTAGAGGCCGAAGAAACGAGCCAGCTGGGCTGTGTGGGTTCAGGAAAGAAGTTACAGGGGCAAAAGAAGGGCCATTGAGACAGGTTCAGGGGGTCAGTTTGGGGTGAGACGCCTCTGCCTGCCACTGCCCTGGTTGCATGCCTTGTGGAGAAAGAAAGCAAAGATACACGCCTGAAGAAAGAAGGCATAGGAGTGCTCTAGAGAGGATATGCACTGGGTCTTTTGCCTTAAGAGTTTTTATGTGTTTTTGAAACGCAGGAATTTTCCAGGAGGTCTCAGGGGAAAGTCTCAGTAGAATAGGCATCAGCTTTCCAGATGTGTCTTTTAATACGCTGACTCATCCAAATGAGTCTTTAGGGTCAGGACCGTTGTCTCTAGTGGTTGGTCAGTGCTAGGGTAGGGGGTCATTAGTCATTGCATCTGGTTCTGATGCTAGCGATGGCATGGCTTCAGCTGATTTTTCTGCTTTTCTGGGCCTGGAGCTGAAACACAATTGTGGTCTGTATGTTATTTCTAGTCTGACCAAAACTGAGGCTTTGTTCCTAAGATTATTTTATGCTGATTGGAACCTCAGGGTTTAATGCTTAAAAGAATGGTCATGCAAAGGAGAGGGAGGTACGTGAGTCAGGGTGCCCGATGAGGCCAATTTGAATCACTTTTCTGTCTCAGTTTCCCCATTCCATTGGCCAAGGAATTTTCCAGATGCTTACTATCCTTCCTCAATGTACCTGTAGCTACTTAATTCCTCTTTGGTCACTTAAAGATTGTTTTCCTTGCCAATGATGCAGGTGTGACCTGCACTAAAAGCAGTCGGCTTTCTTTGAACACCTAGTGAGGATCCAAAATTGAGTCAGATCCCTATAGAAGTCGCCAGTTCTTCACATTTACCTTTTATAATTAGCGATCCAGGAAGCTCAATGCATGTTCTAGACCAGTGGTTGTCAAACTCATTAGTTAAACAGAGCCAAATATCAACAGTACAACGATTGAAATTTCTTTTGAGAGCCAAATTTTTTAAACTTCCACCACCACTTCTTTAAAATAGATTCACCAGGCCGTGGTATTTTGTGGAAGAGCCACACTCAAGGGACCAAAGAGCAGCATGTGGCTCGCGAACTGCAGTTTGCCAACCACAGTTCTAGACTCTCAAAGTTCTGCAGGTCTTTACAGAGAGCATTTGACAAAATATATCATGGTTAGATTTTGAAGACAAAATTCTGAAGCTGAGATACCACTTAGCGATTTGTTTATATTTTTGATGTATTGGTTAAATAGTGAGTAGATTATATCCCTAAGTCATAACTATGTATGGTGCCAGCTGGGTACTGGAAATACCAGTGGGAGCAATCTATAAATTATATGATTGTCTAACCACTATACTGTACCCCTGACATTAATACAAAATAATATTGAACGTAAACTGTAATTGAAACATACTTTTCAAAAAAAGAGTGAATCATTAATACAAATCAAATGGAATGTAAACTATATTTAAAGCATATTTTTAAAAAAGAAATGAAAAAGAGTGAATAGTTTAAACCCATCTTTGCTGCCAGTCAAATGACTAAGGAATGGCCACTGAGAACAGCACTGTTCACTGAGTTACTGTCGCTGATGCAGTGGGAAATATTGAGCAGGGGTTTTCATACCCATGGTTCCAGTCCAAGTTCCTCTGCAAATGTGTTGTATGAAGAAACTAATTGAGATACAGAGAGGGGTTGATCAAGGCAAGGGAGCTGGGGTTTAAACCCAGGCCTATTGAACTCCAAAGCCAACTTTGCATTATCCCATGTACACAATCCAGGTGCCCCTGTAGTGTCAACGTATGCAGTGTCCACTCTTGATTTCACAGAAACCGATTATCCTGTCTGAGGATTAAGTATCTTGAAACCCAACTCCTCCCACTTTATGTTCCATTACTAGCTACTTATTGATTGCTGAAGTCATCTACCAGGAGGAGGGTAATCTGGAACTCGTAGAGAAAGAGATTAAAAAGTCATTATAAGTAAATTTCAAGCATTGGAAAGTCTTGGATATATGGGATTGTATCCCGAAAAGCTAAGTTTTTTCATAGATAAAGCAGTGTGCTGACCGTCATGTATTTGGATTCTGAGTGGCTCTCACTGCTCAGGGGTCATCCTCTTTGTCTCAGTTTCACAGCTTGGTTAGGACCAGGCATTGTGTACATTTTGTTTTCACCAGGATGCTTCTTCTTACTTGATCCTTTTGTTTTTTCAAATACACTCCATGGGGAAAAGTTCTGCTGTACATAGGCTGGGTCAAAGGTAGGGGCCAAGAGAAGCCCCTACCTTTGACCCATCATTTGGTCGATTAAGGGTTGATTAGACTTCAATAGGACAGCACCAATTGTGTCAGAAATGAGAGGCAATTGCCCCTGTGGACATTAGAAATGAGGGACTCACTACCCAACTCCCTAGTGGTTAGATGTGAAATGTCCTTGAATTTTTTTTTTTGGTAAAGAATAAAAGGAAATGTGTTTTTGTGGTTTCTTAATCTAATTGCAGCAATTTAAAGGACACTGATTGGAATGCATTTGAATAAAAAAGGCACAAAAGGAAGTAATGTGTATCTCTTCCTGTGCTGCTTACTCTTATGCCTGCAGAGGTGTATTCAAAGGTGTAGAATGCACAGCAGCACTGGTATTCAACCAACATTTACTTAGAGCAGCGGTTCTCAACCTGTGGGTTGCGACCCCTTTGGGGGTCGAACGACCCTTTCACAGGGATTGCCTAAGACCATCGGAAAATGCAGATATTTACATCACGATGCATAACAGTAGCAAAATTTCATGGTTGGGGGTCACCACCACATGAGGAACTGTAGGCAAGGGTCACGGCCTTCGGAAGATTGAGAACCACTGACTTAGAGCTTACATACCACGACAGAATATACTGTAAATTCACATGCTCAATGTGCACTCAAAAGCCCAAGGATGAAGTTGGCTGTTGGATAAAAAAAAGTGTCACTGTTGGAGACCCAGGGAGGGACCAGGAGACAGAGTGCCTGAGCCCTCTCTATAAACCACTGTCAACTTCTTCAGAATTTCCTTGATCCTCTGCCCTCTCACCCTCATTCCAGATTCTTCCTCCACAGCACACTCTCAAAAATTAAAGACTTGTCGTTGTAGGTCTTATAGTCATTTTCTTACACTCACTTGTGAGAACACTTAAGGCTGCAGTCTTATTTATCTCCATCTGCCCAGTGCCCAGCACAGTTGGGAACATAGAAGCAGTACATACCTAGTTTATAAAAGAAAACGTGTTCAGTGTAGAGTCAGAAACAGGTTGACTGAGATGTCAACACTAACTGAGCCTCAACTTCCTTATTTGGAAATAGGCATCATCGCCATCTTTTTCAAAGACATAGAATGAGGATTAGACATGAGTAAATATATTTAGGTTATTGAAAATACGTCTGTGTGCTGTGTAAATCTGGCCCGGTTTTGTGCTTGTACAATTAATTATTATCAAACGAAGCAAAATCTTCTGAGTCAAATGTGTTTATTTATGCATGTTCTGCTACTATTACACACAACACATACACTTACCAAATATAAAGAGAGACTGTAGCACTGTAATAATGAAAGGCTGAGCAAAGCTACATTCGATGTCTGTTCAGTTTTGTGTCTGGTTAGTTTGCTTTGTTTTGTGTTACGGTTAAAAAAGAAAAGTCAGTTTCATTCAAGTGTTACAGTCCCATTAATCTCCCCTCCTTGCATTATTTCTTGCAGTTCCTAAGGTCACCCTAGCGGCACAAGAATCTAGAGGCAAATGATCTTCAAGTCGTGGCTTCATTCCCTGACATAGGTAAGTTATTTAATCCTTTTTCTGTAATTTGGCATCTATAACATGATGATGATGACAGCTCAGAATCCAGAGGCAAATGGTCTTCAAGTCGTAGTTTCATCCCCTCCTGATACAGGTAAGTTTCTGATGTATTGTTTTTGTTTGTTTGTTTTTTCCTTTAATTTTTAATCTATCATATGGATGATGAGATAATATCATCTCCCTTGTAGGGTTGGTGTGGCTTGAATGTATGTCAAGCATTTATATTAATGTTGATATGTAGTAAGTGCTCTACACTAGCATGTGGACTTTTCTCTCGATTAATAGCAGTGGTGCCTGGGTTATTCTTCCTCATCGGCATGGTGCTCGTATATCATGTTGCATAAATGTGAAGACAAACTGATCCATCAGTCTGAGTAGGCGCAAATCTGTCTGGGATATAGCTCTGACACTTGTGTCATTCTCAGAGAAAATCAAATGATCTCATTCACAGTAATAGGAAAATCCATAGTGCTATTTGCAAACCACTGAATATGTGCTGGGCAAAGTTATAGTTTCCATATATTCCTTTATAATTTATAGGCAAACTGTCCAGGGTAGGGTCTTAATCCTTATTTTACTGTAGAGGAAACTTTGGTTCTAAGAGGTAAGTCAATTACTCAAGCTCCTGTAGCTGGTATGCAAACCTGGGTCCCAGAGTTTTCCCTTCCACCTCAAGTTTCTGATCCTCAGAAGAATCCTCACAGCCAGGTAAGATGTATAAATATTCTCTCTGTTCAAGATGTTATAAAGAAGAAATCAAAAGTCCAGGCTTGCAAGACAGGCCTTGATTCAAATTCTTTTCTGTTATTTCCTGGTAGTTCGAGAGTGGAACAATTACAGAATCTCTGAAAGTCTATTTCCTTGGCTCCATATGTAGTTCTTGCCTCACATTGTTCTTAAAAGCATAAAATAAGGGAAATAAAAATGTATAACTATCATGATTAACATTTAATTGCTGTTTTAAATAATGGTTATTATCTTGAGATCATTTTACGGAAGGACAAAGTCTCTACTTTGGCAATTATAAATATGCAAATGGTCTTATAAGTATAACATAAGTGCCATTTTCATTTATACGGAATTGATTTGATTGAAAAAGTTTTTGGTTGTTTTTTTTTTCAAGGTGAAACTCTGGCTCAGAAAATACCTTCATTTGATTTGACTTAACTGAAGTCTTGGTTATTTCAGTGGATTTTATATCGTTTGACAGTCTACCCTCTTCAGTCTCAGGGGTACCTTTTTATCCTTTTCCTTAGGAAAGGAAGTAGGAGAAAGGGTTGTTGCCTTGCCATATCAGTTTTAAAGATAGAAAAGTGTGGTTAACCACATGTGCAGTTTGACCGGTGTGTTACGGAGTTTGTCTGATCTCAAACCCAAGTCTACAGATCCTAAGTTCCAGTCGTGTCATTCTGATCTTGGAAACTTAGCAACCCTGCTTCTATCTCAGCATGTACGGGCTTCATGCTTGTGCACAGGCCCACTATGATGATTGTTGTCTCATTGTTATTTTAAAATGCTATTTATTGACTTAAATAAGTTATGGGACCCCTCTATTCAGAGAATATATCCTTGTTGTTTTCTGTTGTTCAGATGCTTCTTCCATCATGAAATATAATGGCGGTGGATTGCAGGGTGGTTTGTGTTTTGTTTTGTTTTGCAGCTTAACTGAGATGTAATTGACATGTAAGAATGTGTAAGTGTAAGGTATTCAGTGTAGTGATTTTATGTCTTTATTGATTACAAATTGATTATACAGTAAGGTTTGCTAACACATCCATCACCTTACATAGTTTCATTTTTGTGTGTGGTGAGAACTTGTAAAATGTACTCTTAGCAACTTTCAAATATAGAATATGGTGCTGTGAACAGTCCTCATGATGGGCATTACATCCCCAGAACTTTCATCTTATAACTGGAAGTTGGTACCTTTTGGCCACCTCGCCTATTTCCCCCATCTATCACCCCCCACATCTGGTAACCTATTCTCTGTTTCCATGAGCTTGGGTGTGTGTGTTTAATTCTACAAGTAAGTGAGATCATAGTGTTTGTCTTTGCCTGTCTGATTTATTTGGTTTAAATAATAGCGATCACCCTATTCCTGTGTCAGGTAGTCAGGAAACATGAAGAGGAAATTGTTTTGCTTTTTTGTCCAAAATGGGGAAAAATAGTGTGTAAATATGCAATTAAGAGTCCAAGATCCCAAAGCTTAGAACCTTGCAGGCATCATCTGTCTTAGTTTTTATCACCTCTGGGATGATAAAGTTATATAAAGCACTGCATGGAACAGTATTGAAATATTATCACTAAAGTATTTATATTCACTTTTGCTCTAGGAATATAGTTAACAGTTGCAATAAAATGACAACCATGCCAGGAATCCCATCTGAAAACATGTCCTTGACAAATCAGCTTGGACCAGTGATGAAGGGAAACCTAAATCACTCAGAATGGGGAAATTTATTTTCTTCATTGTAGCATACAATACAGTTAGGGGCAATCAGGCTGGCAGTGGAGTGGTTAGGGGGTAATCAGGCTGGCAGACAAAAGTGGTCAGGGGCAATCAAAAAGGCAGGTAGGTGATCAGTTGGGAGCTAGCAGTCCTGTATTGTGAGAGGGATCCCAGAATGGAGAAGGTGCATGCTGGGCTGAGGTATCCCCCTACCCATGTGCACAAATTACGTACGCCGGTGCTCTAGTTTATAAATAAGGACTGGGACTGTTAGGCAGTACAGGGCACATGGCATTTGGAGATGAGAAAATATGGGGCAGAATCCCTATGTAGAATATATGTAGGGAATGCTGCTAGCAGATGAATTTTAAGATGTCATCAAAGACCAGTCATGAAGAACATCTTATATGAAATAAGTTCGCCATCTTATAGACAATAAGAATTCTTAACAGTCCATTAACCTTTTGCTTTATATTATCTGAAACTACTTGATAATTTTTAAAAGCAATATGTTCACTGTTTCATTTTGACATCTGGAACAATGTTGAGTCTGTCCTGGGGACAATAGGGCATTTTACTAGATGTTTAAGGATATGATGATTCTGTCTGCAAGCCAAATTTGAAACTATTGACTCAGCACCTCCAGCAAGCATATTTTATGTTAAGATGAGTTGATGGCAATCTAGGAAAAGTGTTTGCTTTGTCATTGCAAGTGGTAATAGGCAGGGCCACTGGGTGATTGGCTAAAAAGAAAATGAAAGGCTGAGAGTAAGTAATTAGCAATTTAATAATAGGCTTGAGTGACAGAGGACTCTGCAATGGCATTTAAGTGACTTTAATTTCTTACAGCCAGAGAGCAGAAAAGGGCCAGAAATAAGCTTCGTATTTAATATGAAGAGTAGCAAGGCTCCAGAAAAGTTTCAAAGTTCAAATTTGCTAGATCTTCTGTGACAAGGTAATGACACAGGTTGGAAAAGAGGATTTGAAGATAGGACATGGAAACAGTTACATTAATTTAGTTGGATTTCTAAAGTTTCCTGATCCAATGAACTCCCTGGCCTGGTTAAAAAAAAAAAAAAAAAAAAGAACTCATTTCTTTCTCCTTCCTTCTTTCTTGAAGATGATCCAACTCTTTGAAAAAAACAACAAAAAAACACACAACAACAAAAAAGACCCAACTCATCTTTTACAAGACCTGACTCAACATTTCTTTTTATAATGATATTTGTGAGGTTAAAAATAATTGGCACAGGGAGCCCCCATATTGACAGTCTCTTAAACTGATCTTCAAACCTAATCAAGATAGAAAATTCAAACAGAATAGAGAGAAGGGTGGCAGAAATTAGAGCCATCCTTAATAATTTAATGGATTCTGCAGTGGTGCTTCCCATTATATCTCATTTTATTCCACTAGTCTGGCCCATATTCTGAAAAAAAAAAAAAAGTGGACTACCACAAACTCAACCAAGTAGTGGCCTCAATTCCATTTGCAGTATTAATGTGTAAATGTCTTTGCTAGAGCAGATTAACATGAACTCAGTATGTATGCATTAAGGCCATTAATCTGGAATTTTTCATATCTGTCAGTAAGTGAACTCATTCATACGAAATGAATAATAGATCTAATTTATAGTCTTTTCTCAAGGGTTTTGCTAACTTTATTGCTCTATGTTATAATTCTGTCATAAAATAGTCCCCAAAGACCTTGGTCATCTTTTGCCCAGAATACTACATGGTGCCCTACATTGATGACATCGTGCCATATTATTGGATGTTCAACAAAAGACAGTGTATTGAAGACTTTATTAATGTACATGTGCTCCAGAAGGGCAAGTAACTATACTCTGAAGGGCATTTCACATCAATGACTTTATTTTAGGAGTTAAATAATTTGTGGTGTGCTAGGACATTGCTTCAAAATGAAGGACATGTTATTACAAATCTCATCTTCTTCCACAATGGAAGCAAAACACCTCATAGTGCTCCTCAGGTTTTAGATGCAGCAAATTTTACTCATAGGATATTTTAGCACCCCATATACCAGATGAATCAATGGCTGTAATTAAGGGGGGAGGGGAGGAGTGCTCTGGGTAGAGACAGGAAACCCAGAGGCAAGAGGTTTTGACACTGTGAGGAGCATTAAGTAGTTTTCAAGACAAGATCATGGAAATTATGGTCTGAATATAGAGTCAGATAATCCAGGAACCAAGGTCTCTCTATGCTTATTATTTAGAAAGAAGCAGTGTCGCCAAAACCGGGTTGGCTCAGTGGATAGCGCATCGGCCTGTGGACTGAAAGGTCCCAGGTTCGATTCCAGTCAAGGGCATGTATCCTGGTTGCAGGCACATCCCCAGAAGGGGGTGTGCAGGAGGCGGCTGATCGATGTCTCTCTCTCTCATTGATGTTTCTAACTCTATTCCTCTCCCTTCCTCTCTGTAAAAAAATCAATAAAATAGATTTTTCAAAAAAAAAGAAGCAGTGTCCCCAGCCCCATGACATTGTAGAAACAGTCTATTTAATAAAAGAGTGATATGCAAATTGACCGTGCCTCCACTACACTCACAAGCCATGCCCACCAGCCAATCAGAGAAAGTATGCAAATTAACCCAACCAAGATGGCGGTTAAATTGCATATCCTGGTGCAGAGCAAAGACTGAAGACAGCGTAGAAGGAAGCCAAGTGCTGCAGAAGGGAGGGGAGCGAGAGAAGCAAGCAAATGGGGCAGCGGAGAAGGGAGGGAAGCAGACAGGGCAGAGGTGACGGCAGCAAGAAGCCCTATTGCAGGAATCTTCCTGCAACGGGCCTCTAGTGTATTATGACAGACATATCAGCATTAAAAAGTAACAGTAAAAGTACCCATGGCCCACTTTCTTGCCCCTGAAAGGACAGGGCCCATCTCCCAATTGTGTCTATTCTCCTTACAAGAAGACTTCCAGGTATAACTCAGGGAGAGTTTGGAGGTTGCTGCAGTGTTCACACGAATGTGTAGGGACAAGAGTCAGAGAAATAGAGTCAGCAATGGTTTTTGTTTGTTCGTTTTGCTCATTTTGAAGCACCAAAAAGGGGTGACCTGAAGAAAACAAACTGTATATCAAAACTGTTCAATTCCTAAGACATCCATGGTAATAGAAAGAAAATAGTTTTATCCAAGATCATAAGATAAGCTTTATAATAGAAAAAAAAATACAGTAGTCTTGAAAGGAATTATCATGCTCTTAAAGGCCAGACAGCTTGCATTTCAAAAAGCAACATATCTGAACATCCATTAGTGAAAAAAGTATATATGTTTAAGAGTAGAAATTTGCAGTTAGTATATATGTTATCTGTTTGGGGATATTAATGACACTTTAGTAACCACTTAAGAAAACATGCTAATTCCTGAAAGGATCAAATATTCCTCTCTAAATGGAGTGTACCGAGCTAAAGGGAACTACTTCTCATGAGAAAAAAATAAATAAAAAAGTAAAGCCATCTATTAATCAAACATACTCTCTGTATGAGAATGTTTTTATTATGGCATGGTCAGACTTTATACATCCTTTTTTTTTCTCCCAGATCTTAACCTCTATCTGTGAAGCAGAAAGGATCAATAACTCATTGAATGGCACGGGAGTCCCCATATTTGTTCTAATCTTATAGCCAACAATATACACAAGTACTTGGAAGAATGAACACATCAATCTTTTCCATTTGAGTTTTATTTGTATAGTATAAGCCACAGTACTTTGTAAAATTGGGAATGGCTACTTTTCTCTACTTCAGCTTCCCATGCTAACATTGAAGGCTTAATCCTAGATCCTCAAAAAAGCCACAGGACTACCCCTGGCAAAGGAAAACCCTTTAGATCTATTCTCAGTCAAGGCTCCTTAAAACCTTAAATCCCCTGTGGCTTTCTAATACTAGAAATCTTGCTATTGCAGTTGGGTAATCGGTAGCTCCTTTCTAGATGGATAATGAGAGCTTCAATTTGTGTTATTGAGCTGCTTATAAGAGGAAGGAAAGAGAATTGTCAGACTGCAATGAGGGCATTGACTAAACCCTTTAAATGTACATTGAGAGAGATGAGGTGAATTGTGAATTATAGTTAACTCTTGAATAACTAGACTAAAAGATTGCACAGGAGTGAGTACAGTAGGAAGAACAGCATTTGTGGTCCTAAGATTCACAATCAACTATTGGCTCACCACTTTCTGAGAATTCAGATGGCAAGTACATACACCATATAGAGGTTCAGCTGTCTTATTTATGAAGTTGTGGTATTGTCTTATTTATGAAGGAGTGGTATTAATCATAACTCTCTCCCAGGATTATAGTGGAGGTCAAATGGGAAAACTGAAAGTACTATGCAAACACGGGTTATCTTTCCTACTGACATGTTAGGAATTGCTATTTGACACTTGATAAATTATTTTAAAAACAAACAGACCTTTCAGTACCATGCTGCTTTCTTTGCATAAGTTAATTTACCTTTAAACATGAAAAATGACAAGCAAGTACAAGAACCAAAGAAACATGATTGTAATAACTCAAGAGTGTGGTCAATCAATCAATGAAAGAGGATAGTAATATCTACCAAACAAAAGAGGGTAGACTTATTACTTGTGGAAATATTAATAAAAAAAACTTGCAATATGTAATTTTTTCCTGCTATTATGCATTTAGTCTTATGGAACAGTGACAGGTGGTTATATGTAAGGAGATGGCAAAATTACTATTGCAGTAGGAGTGATAGTGACAGAAGCTGCAGTATCAGCAATACTAGTAATAGTATTTGAGTTCCCTTTATATGCCAGGTACTGTAGTTTTTGTTTTTATTTTTAATAGAATTTTATTGATTTCAGAGAGGAAGGGGAAGAGATAGAGAGAGGGAAAGGAAGAGAGAATGATGATGATGAGAGAATCATTGATCAGTTGCGTCCTATACACCTCCTACTGGAGATCAAGCCCACAACTCAGGCATGTGCCCTAATCAGGAATCATAGGTCAATACTCAACCACTGAGCAACACAGGCTGAGCTATAGTAAGTTTTTGCTTGCACGAACTCCTTTCATCTTCAAAAGTTTATGATGTGAATAGTCTTATTATTCTCATTTTATAAATTAGAAACCTGAGGATCAGAAACACATTGTGTACATTCACACAACTGATTACTATTTGATGGAATTTGAACCCAGGATACCGTAACCATAAACCTTATGCTATTGTCAAATTTATTATTACTGCTTCTTAAATATTTATTTTAGAGAAAGGGGGGGATATAGTAATAATATTAATGAATAAAAACAATTTATTTGAATAGGAATAAACTGATATTCTAAGTAATTCCAAAACTTTCAGAATACTATGTATTCTTAGGAGTGGATAGGATTCTCATGGTCACTCAGTGCATCCATCTTTGTTTTCTACTTGATTCTGAAACTGGTTTGAGGCATAACCTTTATTTGTTTCTCTTTTTTTGGATAATATTTTTATTTTTTATTGAATGGACTAGTAACTTCTTTCTCTGAGTAATAAGTCGAAGAGAGAATGAGCCACATCAAATATTTTGAATTTTTGGCTCTAGCTATGTCTGATAACTATCTCCATAGTTTTCTTTTTTATGACTTGCACTTTGTGAAACTCCTTTGAGTTCTCTCACATTCAATAGAAAGCAGCATAAGCACACCGTATAACCCACCTTTCGGCTCTCAGTCTTTGAGTTCCCCAAGTCCTTTCAGTGAACTATCTCATAGTTGGCGATAAAACTTTTTCTTCTTTAAAATCCCAAGCTGAAATTAATGACAGAATGCTTTCTGAATTTGCCTACTTTAATATTGCTATTTTTATTTTAATCCTGAACGTTTTATCTTTTACTCATGTTTAGATTAGGGTCATGGCAAATTTTCTCTGATAAAAAGCTTCAGTGACAGAAGATGATTTGACTTTGGATGGTGGGCAAACAATACACTATTCAGATTATGTACCATAGAAAGGTACACTCGAAACCTATATAATTTTGCTAACCAATGCCACCCCAATAAATTTAATTTGTGGTTCATCCATGGCAAAGGTAAATGATGCACAGAATCTATTTGAGCAATAAGAAGTCAACAGAAATAAGAGCAACAAGTTTAGAAGGTTAGGTAATCTGTAAGTAAATGAAACTATATTTCTTATATATTAAAAAAGCCTTATAGTTCAAACAAATAGTTCAAACCAAGTCAATATCTCCCTGGGGCCTTGGGTATGTGCATGAGTTTTCATAACTAGTTCTTTAACCACTGAGAAATGGACCTAGCCCTTGACTCTATCTCGTGAACTGCTTAGACAAATTCTCCATCACTGCAATGCCTGAGGTCTTGGCATATTCTGGCTCTTTTGTTGAACATGACAGGGAAAACACATTCAGGGGCTTGATCAATAGCTTTCTGACAAGGTGATATATACTCATTTATTTGTCCTGCAGACTCTTTCTGCAATCCTTGGCCAAAGTCTGTCAACGCTGATGAAACATGTGATATATTCTGATTGTGGATTTAATAGGATTTTTTAGAGAAGGATATTAAGCCATCTGCAATATTTATATTTGAGGCTTCATTTTAAGCCTCACTTTGTTGGATCTGAATCGGGTAATTTTCTGAACCCAAGCCCTTCCTTATCTATCACCAACAGATCAGTTACATTTTCCTGATTAATTATAATAGCTTTATTTTATGATTGAATACATCTATAACATTTCACATTCATGTTCATTTGTCAATCAAGCAAGACAGGCTGCTTTCTTTTTCTAGTTTGTTCTCGGTTATTTTCTGTTTTCAAATTGATGAAGAGTCTTTTACTTTCAGATGTAGCAGGATAAGAAGTCAAATTCATAGAGTTCTTTCTCCTTTCTGCTGAGACATAAGTAGGAAGATTTTATTCATATGTTAAGAATTAGGATTCTTTGTATGGTAAATGTTCTATTTCTGAATGGCAAATATGTTTACATAAAACCCTTAAAAAATAATAGCCTATTGAACTTAATCTTTAACATAGCCTTTTATAGAAACTCATGAAATAACTTCACATTGTGACAAGTCACAGATATTATTTATTTGATGTGGCTCGTGTTGGATACATTTCCTGCCAATATTTGTATTTGTGTGTGTTCTTTAAACATTAATGGAATGTGATAGGAAATACTAGAGAAAAAATGCATTATGGGTATAAGAAAATTACATTGAATTCCAAAATAAATGATCCATTTATCAATTGTACTGAGTCTAGATACATTGCCTTCCTCAAGTTTCATAACCTGAGGACATAGCTTTACTAGGTCTCTAAGATCTCTGAAAATTTAAGACGTACATACACTTTCTTCTAAAGAGTTTTTAGATTCATCCTATTCTCATTGGTGTTCATGACCATAAATCTTAAGTATCGCTAATAGTTTCTTCATCTGAAAAATAGAAGAAATTTTTATTTCATTTTCTCTAATGCTAATTCCAACTTTGGGTTTGTGATCTTTCTTCCCGTGTGGTAGTATGTCATGTTTGCTGTTCTTTAAAAAAAAAAAATGAAACATAGATGGAATATGACCCTCACAAAAGATGTAGCTAAAGTAGGGATAAAATTGCCCATACACACCACTCCTCAGTTTGGAGGAACTGGGTGGTAAGATACGTGAAGGCCATTTCTTTCTAAGGAGCTCCATCATCTTAAGTTATGAGGATAATGGTGTCGAGTTTGGAACACATGTACATGAAATTACAATCTATAAGAGTTTAGTTAAAACTCTGAATTGACTAATCCAGGGGGCAGATGTGGCTTTTGCTTCTCAATAAGGTAAAGGCCAAGAGGAATAAGAACAGATCAGGAAGAAGTCAGGGAACTTGGAGTCACAGACGTGGAAAGGAGTAATGGAACAAAATATAGCAGAGTTCTCTGAGAGAAGCAGTGTGGTCGATGTACCAGCCCCCCTGCGTGTAGGCCACATTCAGCTGCCTGCTATAGTTAGTGAACACATCAACTAGTCAAGGTCTCTTACTTCTGTGATTTTTTTTCTGTATTTTTTTACATAAACAGGTCCCTCTCACATAGTAGATTCAGAACCATTTAACAAATTAGACTGCTAAAATGAATTGGATGAAGTAGAAATAATTATTTGAAGAGAATAAAGGTGGCAATTAGGGACTTTGGCAATGAGATCAATCCCACACTAAAGGGAGAGAGAAAGAAAAAGTACAGTCAAACAGTTCAATGCTACAGAGCGATTAACAAGGTTGCTACAGGTCTAGATACTCAATATAGAAAGCTCTGCAAGGCAATATTTATAATGATACTAGAGGCCTGATGCATGAAATTCATGCAAGGGGCTCGGGCCCTCGCAGCCTCGGAGGCTGGCCTCAGCCCTCACAGCTCCAGCTTCGTCCAGAAGGTCGTTTGGCTCTCTGGTCTAATTAGCATAGTATGCTTTGATTATTATAGATTTCATGTATGTGCATGTATACTTATAAATATTACTCCCCGATTCCATGGTTTTATTGTGGTCATGCTCCTTCTATATGAAATATAAAAAGACAGATGAAACTAATTAAATTACTCACCTTCCTCAAAAGTTCTTCTAAAAAACAGGTTCTTTCTTCCTGTTTTGCTCCTCTGATTCCCTCTGAATTCTGTCCTAAATATTTTAAGAATAATTCTTAATAATAAAATACACATTTGGAAAATACTATTTTAGAAAGGCACAATACTAAGTTGTTTTCAGGCATTACCTTATTTCCACTGCAATGAAAAAATAATGTTATCACTATTTTATGGTAAGGATCATAGAAGTTAAGGAACTTTTTAACATGTTAAGCACCCAGTCTGTTTTGTCTTCTGCACTGAAAGTATGGTGCCCTTCACCAGTGACTGACTGGGCACTTAATGTATTTAAAGACTATAAACTTATAAGGAGCAAAATCAAGGCTTCAAATCCTCAGGATGACCACAGTGCCCACTTTGACTCTCCAAAGTGTTCTGGTTTGGATGGTAAATATTTAGTCATCCTAATATGAAGAAAAGACATACTTTAAAGAGCTGAAATGACTAAATAAGGCAGCAATTTGTAAAGATTATCACACAAACTCTGGACTCAGACTGCCAAGGTACAGTAAAGGTTACCCAGCTTCTTAGACATGAGACATAACTATCAAGTTGAGGTGCCTCTTTCAGGGTCTGGGGGAAGGTCAAGAAGGGATGTACCATTGACCAGGACAATACATCTTTTGGGGATGGTCTGTCTAAGCATCCCTCATGTACATGTAGGTCTGATAGATCTGGAGCCAAGTTTGGGAGTATTTTGAATGAGAAATAACATATGGAAAATGGGTTGAACACTTCTCGTTAAAGGTATAAAAAGAACTGTGCCAAAAAGGGAAATAACTGAAAATATTGGATTTTTTTTGCATTTATTTTAACTCTATTAGCTTGTGATCACTAGAATTAATATTTAATTCTTTTTTTTCTAATAATTTGGGTGAATTGGCTTGACTCATCCATGCTTTCTGTCACAGTCCTTCCTCTCTGTGACTCTGTAGCCTGATGGAGTTGAATACCATCTGAGCACAAGAACAAAGCTTACGTGGGCCACACAGGGATCCCACTCAGAATTCTGGCTTTATAAGTATCGTTATGTTTCCCAGCAGAGGAACTAATGGAACTTATGGCTAATAAATGTCACAAGTAAGAGAGCTTCCGGCAAAAGTCTCAAGGTTTGTTATAGAATTTCCTAAAGATGTCCTCAACTAGATCCACTTGACTCTCTTTATGCTCACAGCCAGCCCTGGCAGAGGCATTTGCCAGCCTGTTTAGATAAAGGAGTTCCTTGTGTTTGGGGGGTGACTGAATGAATATCTCTGTATTAGTATTATCCCTACGTCTTCTTTTGGTCTGGTGAACTGGCTAGTTGATTTATAGAAAATAACCAGATAAAGGCCACTCACTTTTATCCTTTCATAAACTCCAAACTTCCCAGCATGCACCAAGACACTTAGATGGTTGCTATCCAAGTCCCAAGCTGCTCAGGGACCCCCTTTTGCAGTTCTGCCTTCTTCCTCCGGCAGGTGGGGACAGAAGGAGCTGGACTGTCACTTGTTCTTGTGCTGTTTTATGACGGCTTGCAGGAGGTGACTAGTCTTTTTTTTTTTCTTTATAAGTGAGATAGCGATGGGGTCCAAATAAGAAAAAGGATAATTGTTAAGCAGAATCAAATCACAAAGACACAGGCTATCTCAGTTTCAGTAAAGGAATGACTGACTTCTTAGTTCAGGCCTGGGAGGTAGGAAAAAACAGATATTGTAACTTAGCTCCCTCCCCTATATCTCGGGTAGATTCTAGCTCAAATTCTTTAAAATATTAGTTCTGTTTATTTTAGACTACTTATCTAATCTCCTTGAACCTCCAATTTCTTCTCCTAGAACAGGGGGTTATAAAAAGAATCCGGAAGTATTGTTAGGAGGATTTTCTATTCCCATTATTGGATAAGGAATAAGCTGTTGCTACAGCTAAGAAGCAGGGATATTTGATTTTATGTTCAACATCAGTAACTTATTTAGCCTCTTTCCTGAAGCTTTGGTTTTTCTTAAAATACCCCCTATACTTCTAATGACCTGCCTAATAACTGTGATGATTTTCTCTTTTAGAATGAATTCACGAACTTTTATCCATTTGTGTTTACACAATATTTATAGCATCAAAGAGGGTTGACTTTGTCTCTGCAGCACAATTAAAGTGAAGTTTGCTTAACAAATTTCATCTGGAAACATGTTTTTGGAAATAATCATGTGGTGTAGAACAAGGCTTTTGATATTTTAGTTCAAAATAATTTCGGAAGAATTCCTTGTAACTTCACCTCTAAATAAAATGATATACTTCACAATTTATGATCCTCAAAGCACACAGTGTTTATTACTTATTTGATCCTTGTTCAATGAAAATTATTTCCACTTTTCAGATCAGGAAAGTTAAGTTCAGAGAGGTTTTATCAACCACAGAGTTCACTTTAAGATGTGTATCTACTGATTCCATACTTTGTACTCAACTGTCCCTATTGAGCTCCTTTAATGGTATCACTTCTCATGTTTTGGTGGTAATAAGGTCAGTAATGACAACATAAAGATCTCTTCAAAATTCTTCACCTGCAACTTATTTCTGGTATTTTCAACATAAAAATCATGACAATAAAGAAAAACTCTGTTTCTTACTATAAATGGAGGGATCATATGTTACATTTCCTCATCTAGAACAAAGGAATCAATCTTTTTTTCCCCCTCTAAGAGTTCTTCTCACCATTACATGTAGAATTGTTGACATACATTTCCTTAACTTTAAGTATGTTTACAAGAAGGAGCATTTCATCAAACTGATTGTAATTGCCAACTAACATAATCCAGTAACCTCATTTCACTCCTTTGTTGAAGAGTTAATTGGCCCTGTAAAGCCACCAGCTATCAGTTTAGGCAAGCAGTAAATTCAGTTTCCTCAATAAACATCTTTGCAAGAGGAGAAAAGACAGAGGCTACTGGATGCAAACTCAAAATCAATTAAATCCATTTATATACTTTCACTAAATAGACAATTAAGAAAATATATATTAGCCCTAACCGGTTTGGCTCAGTGGATAGAGCATTGGCCTGTGGACTGAAAGATCCTAGGTTCAATTCTGGTCAAGGGCATGTACCTTTGTTGTGGGCACATCCCCAGTAGGGAGTGTGCAAAAGGCAGCTGATCAATGTTTCTGTCTTATAGATGTTTCGAACTCTCTATCTCTCTCCCTTCTTCTCTGTAAAAAATCAATAAAATATATTGTTTTTAATAAAGAAAATATTAAGGCCCTGGGCAGGTAGTTTAATTGATTAGAACATCAACCCAATAAACCAAGGTGTAGTGGGTTTGATCTCCAGTTAGGGCACATAGGAGAATCAACCAATGAATGCATAAATAAGTGGAACAACAAATCTCTTTCTCGCTCTCTCTTTCTTTCCCTCTCTCTCTTCCATCCCAAAGCTTCTCTCTAAAATTCAATAAATACAAAAAAATATTAATTTATATATGCATGTAAAATATTGTATATATGTGTTACAAATATGTATTAATTACATATGAATTATATACACTCAAATGTATACCTGCATAAACTCTTTTTCAGTTTTGACCCATATATATATCATTACTGTCCAACTTTAATATGTAAAAAAAAAAAGACATAAGATTGACAACACAATTAAGTTCCTCCTGACTCACCTCATACACTTTATTCCTAAGAATAAAAGGAATTAGTCTAAGAATGGAGAGAAATTAGTGTTTGTTTGATGTGTTGGGTATGTAAGTATGTATTAAACTCTGTAGTTTCCCTATTGGTACCTCCACATGTATCTCTAAACTATAAGGTACTGTACTCAGATCTCAGTGCTTTAAAATCAGTGCAGTTCAGGGCAGTGGTTACCTGGTGTATTTGAATGAACTTGAGTCTATTGATTTCTGATCCTATCCCCTGACGCACTGATCTTAGACCTCAGGACAGTTATGAACTGCCTTAGTTAAGTACCACCTTTTCGTTTGTGGAAGGCTAAAATTCTGCTTTCCTGTCCCTTAGATAGCTCAAGATTTAATGACAACAAGCTTCTGAACTCCAAAGTCTGACACACACAAAAGAAACCATTTTGATATTAAATAAGCATAACAAGTATAAAAATATGTTAATATACTTTCTATTTAGAGAAAAAACTGTGTTCCATCATTCTGGGAACATTGCACCCAGCGATAAAAATGTTAATGACAAATCTTCATGAGGAGCTCATTCAGCAAGGTGCTCTCTGTGGAACATTTTCCTACATTTTGTTAATCAGATTCTAACTATTGTGCTTTTAAAATATGCCTCAAAAATTTGTCTTTCCATCAGTTTAAATTGATTGTCACTTTAATTAATCCAAATTAGCAAATAAGTATTCTAATCACTTCAGAGCCTGACTTGACAAGCTTCAGATCTGGAAATCTATGTTGAGATACAAACTCCCCTACCTCCTAGAAACAACAAAAGGTACTCCTGTAAGTTTCCTGAATTTCCTTTTTCCCTCAGAAATTACTTGAAATAGAAAGTTAAAGAGATGGAATAATGTTTATTTGTGTTGTGTGTTTTTTTCCACTTCATGCTCATTCACAGAATTTATGGGGGACAAATTTCCGTCACCCATGTTACAAACAGTTTCTGAGTGTCCACCTTGATGTCACTCCTCAGATTACATATCAGTGAGTCTAAGAGAAGAGTGAGTCCCTCTCGCTCACATCTGATCAGCTTCCTGTGAGCTATTCAGTGTTCAATCTCCTCGTCTCAATATATTGTCAAAAGTGTTTACAAGAGTGCACCAGGCGCTGTGCCTTACCCGGCAGGAAAGAGAAGAAAGGTGGCTGTTAGTCGTGCACATAATAATTGTTAGAAGGTTTTAAAAACCCAGTTAATAAACAATTTAAGACAATGTGTGATCAAACAAGGTAATGTGTGAATCCAGTTGTCAGGACTTTGAAAGTAGACAAAAGTTTTAGAAAAGAAGGTGATACTGGAGAAGACTCATTATAGGAAGAGACATATGTTGAGCCTTGGATTAGCAGGCTTTAAATAGATACAATAAGAGCCTTTCAGACTGAAATTGAAAGGTAGAACTGTTGATGGCTTTGACTAAGTATATATATATATTGTTTCTCCTCTATTTTTAGTGCTTTGCTTTGCACAAAGTTAAACACAAACCTGTGGTTAATGAAGGGCCTTGAGCCTTGTTTATGTACTAGTAGTTGCGATGGCACTTGGTTGATCCCTTTGACCTTTAGATCACCTTTTCTGGGTCCTTAATTTCTTTTTATTCAGGATGACAACTCCTCCAGCTTACATTCCATCTCTGCAATTCCTAGAGATAAAACATTTCATAGAAGCACCTCCTACTGGCCAGATTTAATGATCTGACCCTTACTAAGAGACCAGAAAACACCAGAATTTTGGACTTGGCACATTATGAACATTTCTCTATGGGGCAAAGTCTATGACACATGAAGCTAGGGGCTTCTTGGCAGGGGTGTTTTCTGACCATGTGGGGAAATCTACTCTAAAGTAGGAGCAAATAAATGTTAGCAGAGGAAGACAAAAGAGCATTTTGATGGTCTCCGGTGTCTGAAGGCTAGGTACAAAGCAGTTCTCAGGAGGTTCTGTTATTCTTTTTATCAATTCCCTTTCTGTTTAAATAAATTCAAGTTCTTTTGTCTGTTATCCCCATTTGCTACCAAAAAATGTCCTAATTCATACTTTGCGAATTAGCAACTGTGTAGCAAATTTAAAAGTTCCAGGGTCTGGTCCAGTCAATAGAGTGCCATGTAGTAGCTTTGTTTGAATGAGAGAAAGTTGCCTATTCTGTCCAGATACAACCTCATGGGGGCAGTGTTATTGTGTGGACCATAATCACCCACAAATAGGGAATTTGGGGTGAGGGCAAAGGATAGCACTGAAATTAACAGGCTAAGGAGAGTAAGGGCTTATTTTGCCTGTGGTCTTGTTTGAATCTTCTGACTAGAAAAAAAAAGTAAGTTAATTCCTGGATCATTAATACTTATTTACATTGACATTGTGCTTAGGCACCAAACAGTATTCCCATGGGAAATGCTAATTGGTATGTATAAATTATATTACAGAATTAATTGGAGCCTATATACAAAGAACGTGCTCAGAGTAGGGAAAGCTATGGGTAGTTTGGGTTTGCTTTATGAACTGCAAAACCATCACCTACAGATAGAGGGCGCCCTTCCCTAGGCCAGATCTGGCTATCTGGAAACACCAGAACAGGCTGCTGCAAATCTCAGAAATTCTCCCAAAAAGTTCATTTCCTCTGAGTCTTAAAAAGCCAGCCTTTTCTCTCTGGGGCAAGGATCTTTAGCATAAATATATAACCACCCATGTGCATGTTTCCTTAAAGAATATATTTTAGGTTGTTGACTTAGAGAAGAAAGAGTACATTTAACCACTCAAGTTGACTCAGGACTGGGGTTTCTCAGCACGAGGATTTTCAGTACTAAAACTGGAAAAGCCTCAAGCAAAACACAAGTTGGTCACCCTACCTATGGAAGGGTTTCCTGACCCCGGGAAGATAAAGCTGAGATGGGGAGAGTAAGATTCCTTTTGATATGAACACTTCCCACACTATACATTTTGAACTTCTGCTCAGACTCAAAGTGACAGAAAACAGGCTGTGTGGGATGTAGGGTGCCTGTAATTAGGGTTATTAATCCATCAATAAAGCAATGCTTATGAGCTCAACAGGTGACAAATATGATTAAAAATACAACTCAGCCTTCAAGTGAAGTCATTTCCTGTTCTGCATTTTGTCTTTCCAAATAAAGACATGAGAGAAGAGGCATTAGAACATGCAGGGCAGAGCATGGCTTCTAGAGTCCATGACCGCCTGGGTTCAAATCCTGGCTGAGTAGTTTCCATGTAGTGGGACCCTGCTCAAGGTTCTCCACCTCTCTGTGCTTCGGTTTTTCTCATCTTTGGAATGAGGTTAATAATAGAAATTATATAAAAGGATTCTGACGAGGCTTCCTAATCCCAGGGAATTGATAAGATTAAATAAAAGGATACACACAAGTGTTGAACACAGTCACTGCTACATATTACCAGACTTAGTGAGCAAAACCTGTTGTTGTTACCAACAAATGTCACCTTTCTTGTGACTGTCTTCTCTGTTACCTCAGGACAGAGCTTTTGAGCTCACATGACTTATGGTAGACAATAATGCATTCTTTTCATACCTTAGCAAAGAGTTTTTAAAAATGTCATAATTAAGAGAATTCATGGGTCACAATAGACATGAATCTGCATATTTATACCTAGCTGAACAGCCACTGAATTGAAGTCAGGATTCATATATATCAGAATCATAGAGGGGCAGATTTTATGGTTATGCCTTCTGGAAATGAAAATACAACTTTGGCATGATTATTCAGCCTGCATGAACGACAGATTTGGAATTATTTGCATATGGTCTCAGTACCAAGACAGAAAAGGAGGCGACTGATGATTGGCCTGAATAAAGAGTTAAGGTCCTGAATGGTAATGGAAGTTATTTTAAGGAGGCAGAAAATATTTCTATTCTTCAGAAAATGGGCCCATGAGTTGTTCATAAGTTCCATAGCTTATTATGAAGGTAGAGCGGCATCTGAAGATTTCCAAACCATTTCAGGATTATTTTACATCCAAACAAGATTATACATTAAGGTGTAGAGATATGCCAATTAAATAGAAAAATTTTATGCATCAGTTTTAAACTTGAATGCTATTACTAAAACATACAGGCTTATGCTGCCTAATAACATAATGTTTTGTGTTAGTCCCTTAATTACTTTTTGAGTAGGTAATTTAAAATTAAAATTTTTGGTTTGTGTATGGATATTGTAAAAAGCATTATTTGTAAAATGTGCTTTTACAATTTTATTTTGTAATTAATAAAATTGGGGCAACTTGCCATTTTAAAATAAGTGCTTGAAATAATTTGATAGAATAATAGTAATATTAATAAGAAAACTCTGATAGTTTGTAAAATGAATATAGAACACCATCCCAGGGAAAGACAGATAAAACTGGCTATTCTTGTCTCAAGTTGGTGAGCCCTTGTATCATGACCTAAGTCCCAGTATGTGCTGGCCACTCTAAGATGCACCCTCAGGGAGCATTGAGCTCTTGGCACATAGTGGGTTCTTTAGGTGAGACTATTGAACTTACCTCATCTCCTTAGCAATATATAATTGCCAGCCTTGCTCCCCAGCCACCTAACATGTTTTTGGTCAAATTTCAAATATTTTAATCACAAGTGGATACCTGGGAATATGAATCGATTTCACATTAGCAAGAATACAATCTAATTAGGGAAGTAAATCTTCTGTAAATAAAGTAGTTCATAGTCAAATAAAAAGATGCCTGATGTTAACAATTCCTATCAAGTAAAACACGGGGTCGTGGCATCATACTTGTCAGATTGGAATTAGTGAATCAGGAGTCCCTTTCTAACTCCTTAAAGGAAAGTGGCACGGGAATGAATATAAACACAAATATTGCTGAGTTATGCATAAGGGTATACCTGTGTGGAGATAGTTATCTGAGTTTGTTTATAAGAGAGGCCCAGTGCATAAAATTCATGCACTGGATGGGGGAGCTCCTCAGCCTAGCCTGCACCCTCTCCAATCTGGGACCCCTTGAAGGATATCTGACTGCCCTTTTAAGCCCAATCCTATTAGGATAGGGCCTAAACGGGCATTTGGACATCCCTCTCACAATCCAGGACTGTTGGCTCCCAACTGCTCCCCTGCCTGCCTTCCTGATTGCCCCTAAATGCTTCTGCCTGCCAGCCTGATCATCCCCTAACTACTCCCCTGCCAGCCTGGTCACCTCTAACTGCCCTCCTCTGCAAGCCTGATTGCCCACAACTGCCCTCTCTTGCAGACCTGGTCCCTCCATAGATGGCCAGCAATCTTGTGTCCACATGGGGGCAGCCATCTTGTGTGTTGGAGTCAAAGTCAATTTGCATATTATTCTTTTATTAGATAGGATAGAGGCTTGCTGCATGGGTAGGGGCTGGCTGGTTGTCCTTGAAGGGTGTCCCAGATCAGAGTGGGGGTTCCCTTAGGGCATGGGGTGGCCTGGGCGAGGGGCCTGTGGTAGTTTTCAGGCTGGCCAGGTCCCTAGGGACCCAAGTGGAGGCCCTGGTTTCTGGGATTTATTTATCTTCTATAATTAAAACCTTGTAGCCTTGAGCAGAGGCCAGGCAGGCCAGGAAGTTTGGCTTCCTCCATTGCCAGGGAAACTCAAGCCTCCTGCTCACTCTGTGGCTGCTGCCATTTTTGTTGGGATTTATTTATTTTATATAATTGAAACTTTGTAGCCTTGAGTGGAGTCCACGGCTGGCCAGGATGTGCAGGAAGCTTGGCTTCCTCCATTGCTGGGGAAACCCAAGTCTCCTGCTTGCTCTGTGACCGCAGCCATCTTGATTGGGTTAATTTGCATATTCACTCCTAGTTGGCTGGTGGGCATGGCTTGTGGGTGTAGCAGAGTTATGGTCAATTTTCATATTGTTCTTTTATTAGACATGATTTGAGTTGGGTTACTAGGAAGCATACTTGACGAAAACTTCAGTATAAGGAGTTTATTTGGAAGATTAAGGAAGCACTTGCAAGGGCTTTACTGAATGACCTAGGGCAGTGGTCAGCAAACTGCCGCACGTTAATCACACTCTTTGGCCCTTTGAGTGTGGCTCTTCCACAAAATACCACAGCCTGGGCAAGTCTATTTTGAAGAAGTGGCATTAGAAGAAGTTTAAGTTTAAAAAATTTGGCTCTCAAAAGAAATTTCAATCGTTGTACTGTTGATATTTGGCTCTGGTGACTAATGAGTTTGCTGACCATTGATCTAGGGAGATTCAATAAAGGGATAAAGCCTTTGGCTGTTTCAAGAAGCAGACCCTGAGATGAGGATACTTGTGAAAGTGTTTTATTATAAAGTATTCCCAGGGAGAGAACAAACCACATCAACAACAAAACTCCCATAGGATGTAGGAAAGTGGGTCATGAAAGGGAACAAAATTAAGCCTGCATCTGACAGTCATCTGTGTCTACTTGTCTGTGGGTATTCTCTGACCCTCATGCTCTATCTTCATTGTCACATATCTATATAGCAATCTCTCATTTATTTGAATTTCTTAAAATATGTACATTCACAAATACATGATGGGTCATTAAAAAGTTTAGAACAATGGTAAATCTCTAAAATAAAATTGTTTGTCCTTGAGAGGCACCTTGAAATGCCTTTGTTTTACTTTTATTGAAAGATCTTCTCAAAGCCTGGACTTCTCCCACTCCCCACCATTATACCCTCCTTATTATGAAAGATATAAACCTGTAGATTCTGAGTTGTGGGTTGGAGTGAGGGTGAGAAGGGACATATTCTGGAAGCAGGAAGGCGATGCATTTCATTGAGATGTGAAGTGGTAAAGGCAGTTCATGGGGGTCAATTGAAGTTGTTCCTGAAAAGTGTTTAGAAAGTGCCACAATGGAGAACAAGGTACCATCTCTGGGGATACCACCTTAACCTGGTTCTCCACCAGTAAGAGGCTGTGTGCCATGCAGTTTCAAAGTTTTAATCATTTCTTTGCCAGTCTTCCATGTCTCTCTCTCTCTTTATCTGACCCCACTGTCCCTCTCTTTCTCTGTCTTTCTTCACACCTGCCCCCAAATAGAGTTGGTTGGAAATGCTCATAGGCATAGCATAGATTCCATTTATGCATAATGGCTAAAAGTTAAATGGACTGCATTTTTTCAGGCATTTGATTTGCTTTTACTGTCACGTTAGGCAAGCTCCTGAGTCTCACCAAGCCCCAGTCTCCTCCTCCATGATATTATTGGAATGATAAAAGAATTACATAGCACTTAGCATAGCGCATCCAAGTTAGAAAAGTGGTTAAGTATCTGCCCTAGTGTTATAAATGGCCTCTCATCATCTGTTTGTAAACATTGTAGTGCCTTCTGTTGGCTTGAATTCGAGAGCCTCCCCAGCGCTTACTTGTTCTTACCCTTGAATTCCTCTGTCTGCCATTACCCAGCACTTAGCAGAGGTCATCTAGAGAATGGCCCCCTTTTGTGTAGCTTGTCACTTATTGCTAGAGGGTTCTGCCCTTGTCTGCTTGATGTTCACAGAAAGAGATTTTACGAAAGTCATTTGTGGCCCGAGACCCATGCTTCAGGTGGGTTTCTTCTCTTCTGAACTGACTTGTGTGGCAAAAATAAAGTTGTAGCTAGAGAAATAAGAGTCTTTAAGACGTCCCTGTGGGCTTTCATGGTGCCAACTGTTATTCTATTTCTCTTAATCACCCAAATGCCAGCCTTTTCCTCTGCACTTTCTCACCTCTTGGTGAAAGGGCAGTGGGGCTAGTGCCACCCACAAGCTGCAAGGCTGGAGGAACAGGCCCTGGGACACCCTGCTGTGCGCTGATGAAATTACTCCTCCAGGTAAATGCTGTTACCTGGGAAATATTACATTGGAAGATGGGTATTTGAAAAATGAGCAGGCTATAGGATGGGAGCAGTGAAAATGAACTCTAGTTATTATGGAAAAATTAGAGGAGAGAACAAACATCCCAGCAACTGGGGAGCGAATGTTGGTATCTATCAAGAGGCAGTGCTATCCATCTTAGTGTGTTAAGCGGAAGAGTAAGTACTGAAACATTCATGAAGGGGAATGAAAGCAGGGAAGCTGAGTAATAACTTGGGGCTCTAGTTTAGATGTATTCTCTGCTGAGCAGGTAAAGGGAGAAGTAGAAAAGGATACACAGTAGAACAGTTTTCCATGCCCAAGTTTATTCTCAACTGTGTTTATAAAACTTCAGTGATCACATGGCAATACTAGAAACTACAAATGCGCATCTTTCTATGTAGTCCCGACACTGGACTTGAGCTTTGAACTTGGAGAATAGGTGCTGGTTTGACCAGATCTTCCTGGGACTTCTGTCTTCTGGGAATGTTGCTCTATGATACGTACTTGTCAATCAGCAGGGCGTCCCGTTGGTGCAGGAGCCTGTTGAGTGATCCCTGTGGAAACCTCTTTCCACGTCCCGTGTGGTTCAGAGTTCGGGTTCTGAAGGAGGCTGCATGCAAACAAAATGAGAGACCAGAAAACATTAATTTGGTGATATTGGGGGGCCAGGCGGGAGCCTTCCTCTAGTGGAAAGGACTGCCACCTTCCTTTGGTCTTGCCATCCCTTTTATTTAGGTTTGGGATACACTCTTTGCCCTAAAGCAGGCATTTCCAGAAACAAGTAGATTATCTTTATCAGTCAGGATTTAAATGATTATTTCATGGGGAAGTTCACTGTCTCAATTAGATAGGGAGTGGCTGGTTTTGACCTTTCAGAGCTTCAAGGTTGACCAGCCTTCTGGCCTCCTGTTTACATTCATTTAGTGAGAACAATGTTTGGTTTCCGACAGATCCCCATGCTAATGGTTGAAGTCTCGGCAGAGACCTACAGCATGGTGATCTGGACTCCCATCTTGCACGCTGGACAGCTAGTGTTCACTCAGCTCTGCACTCAGACGACATTATCTAGGTGGGAAGGAAGACCTGTGAGGTGGTTCGCTCCCAAAAGGTGTGTCAGCTCAACCAGAGAGGAAAGCTTGGTCAGGGGCCATTGCAGGGCCCTCAGGAAGGAGATACTGCCTACCAAGATCTCTGTGACTCTGCAGAGTCAATACTGTTACCATTGACTGTGCTTCTAGTAGGGTGAAACTGAAGCCATTGGCTTTTCTCTTTACATCGGAAGAAATGCATGCATACAAAGAGAGCTAAGGGGAGAGAGGACTGTGTAGGAGGATATGAATCAACTTCTTAGTCATCCAATGATGCCATTGTAAACTTTACTCATGAAGGCGTGCAAAGAAAACAAAAGATTGTGCCCAGTCATGTGACCTTCTTGACGGGCTAAAAATGCTAACAGCATTTGTGTAGTAAGTCACCCCAGCTGTTTGTTCTCTACTAGATGTACTTTACTTTTCCATTCTGCTACTGGACAATTCAAATTACCTTCGACAACTCTGACTTTTTAGGACAGATTGTCTAGTTCGTCATTTAACTAGAAGGGGGGGTCACAAAATGTTAAGATGGCACTCTAAGTAGAGTTTTTACAAGAGAACATTTGATAAATTAAGGATTAAAAGGATATAAGCAAATTGAATTATCAGTTTGTTTTCATTTCTATTGTTAATAACTTATTTAAATGAAAGAAAAACAAGGTGAGTTCTTGATGTAAAACAATAAATATATGAAACTAAAACATGAGTGTGGACATAGAAGCAGTTAATTTTACTAGTGATACTAGTATCTTTAATATACATCTTCTCCCTAAAAAGACATGATCGACCTTGAATGAGGAAGTGTGACCACCGCATTTGCTCATCATTTCACTGGGCTTCACATTGTGACACCTGTGTTGCTGGTGTGTGTATTTGAGAATCGTGCTATCGGTTACCAGCTGTGTGGGCAGATGTGGGGCCCAGACAGGTTTCACTGTTTTTTCATACGGTTACCATTGACTGCGCTTCAGGAAATACTACTGCTTTAGAGACTCTGGTCGTAGACAACCTTGACCTTTCATTTTGGGTGCTGTTTGAATGCAATTGTCCAGTCTTGACACATTGCATCCCTTAATTTCACATTACCCGGGCCAGTACTGCTGGGCTTGCCCAGATATCTTCAGCACTGCTCCATATCAACACGCTAGCATCAAGATAGTATCACTAATATTTAGAAGTTATTATCACTAATATTTTATTTACTATTATTACTAATTTTTGTAAGGTATTATTACTACTATTTTTTTCCTATAGACCGCACCACATGGATGCAATGAAACTTATCACCTTAGACCATGATACTGCTGTGAAGTTTATAGCTACCCACATTTCTCTTTGGGCACTGGCTACAAAGGGGCTGAGAACTGGGCTTGCAACCCAAGTACCATAATGACATCACACTCCATGCTGTCCTTTCTGGATTTAGGTGGGGTGCTAAATATATACAGAGTTCAGCTTAATAGTGCAGTAAGCTTTGTATCCTTTATGCACCCCCTTCCTTTTTTGTCATTGCAGAATACCTTAGTAATACCCATTCCCTCCATCCCACACTCATTCTAACAACCAGCTCACAAAGCAGATATGGGCGAGTCTAGCTGCTGTGTGTTGTCTACTCTGATGATTGTGTGAATTCCCAGCCACCTTTGCTACACTGTCAGGCTATGTGAAGAAGCCACAAGATGACTGAAAGCTCATAACTGTGGCTGTGTCAAGGATTCTGACTACCATTTACTTTCCTCCCATTCATTAGAATTCATTGTGATCTGCCTCTAACAGTTACTTGAGCCATAAAAACAGCAAGCTTCCTGGGAAGAATGCCTTTGTTTACCTGCAGGAATTTTTTGCTCTGGAATTTTCTGCTGGCTGCTCTCTAACCAACTTAGACCAGAAAAGATTCAAGGTTGTAGGGAGGGCCTAAAGGGTGGTATCTGCTAAGGCAGCTGAATTCCATGTTGGAGTTTCATACTCACCATGGGAATGCATCGCATTGGGACACAAATCCTGCCAGGAATTGGTGGAATCCACCAGTTGCTATGGGTTCCTCTATAAACTATTGCTCAGTCCACTCTGGAAGTTTCTATATGACAGCTCTTTCCTGGGGCAATGTGGTCAGATATCAAAAGCTGATCCATGTCATTCAAAAGCCTCAGCAGACTCATCTGATTTCATTTCAAACTTCTGCTGATCTAAAATGCAGGAATCTTGAGCAGCTTCCAATGAGAAGAGATCAATAACGCATTCAACCACAGGAGAATAGAGCCCACACAAGAACTGGGGGGAGGGCCTTCCTGATCTAATTGTTCTTAGACAGGTTCCTGCGAGTGTCATTGCTTCATATGTTGACTGTAGCTTTCTCTTCTCCCTCCACAGTGTCCTCATCCTTCGCTTCCCCTGATTTTCTCCGAGTTCATATTTCCTCGTCTCATTAAAGACGTGCTTTCCTTTCATATGCCTGCATTTAAGCTCACACTTTTGCTATTTTGGTAGAAAAAGATGATTCCATAAAGGCATCTTCATTTAGGGCTGCTCATGCCTGCAGCTGAGGTTACGTGTCCTGCTGGGTCCTCTGAATGAGCTACTTCCTCCCACCCCTTCACTAAACCACGTCAATCTCTAGTAGCCTTTCAAGCCAGACATTTTCCTCCACGACCACTAATTCCTCCTCTGGCCCATGTCAGCACAGCATAGCCATTTTTAAATGTTAAATGTTCCATCCCAATTTGTCTACCCTGTGCATTATAGGAGTTCTGAGCCTCTTTGTTTCTGACCTGGATTCCGACACACCACACATCCTAGCTATCTTGTTGCAGCCAGCTTTGCTCCTTTCTAATCCATTCTCCATCAAGACATCCGTGTGACTTCCCTAAGATGCAAAGGTGGCCATGCATACACCTCGGTCAAAGTCTTTCAGAGGCTTGTGGACTCTCCCAGGATGAAGCTGAAACTCCTCAGTACAGGAGGCCCCCAAATCTGTCCCTTGTTTGCTTTCCTGGCCCCAAAGTCTACTGTTTCTCACATGTCCTTAGCTTTACTTACAGAGTCACTTACAGATCCGCTAAAGCAGCCCACTGTCCCAAGTCTCAGTGCCTGTTGCACCTGAAATGCCTGGGTTATGGGGATCACTAAAGTTTTTCCTCTTATTGTCATTACTGGCCTGCTTGGTAGGGACTTGGGAAGGCTAGAGACAGATATTACTCCTTGTCAGAGATCTTGGCGTGCTTTCCAATGAGTACAAATCCTGGATCTACCTCTTACTTGCTGTGCCAAATTTATTTAATTTTATACTTTGCTATTTTATTACTTAAAGAATCATAAGAAGGTAATCAGACTGCTTATTCTTCTTAGGATCATTAATTCTCACTCATCTCAATTAACATTCAGAAAATGAACCTCATTATTACCGCCTCCTCTTGTCTGTTACAAGAAAGAGTGAGGAGAGGAGAAAAAGGGAGACATTGAAATGTTTCTACACCAGTGACTGAGAATAGGTCCTTTCGACTGTTTCATTTTTACATAGTGAGACGTGCATTTGACATCTCAGACAAAGGGGTCTGCGCTGATTAGAGCAAATAAGGGTCCATAACCCTCCCAAATTCCAGAGCTGCAGTCTTGTTCTTATGATTGCAGCCTGAGAGAACATGGTTCCTTTGCTAAAATTGCTTGCTGCGTTGTGTAGGTGACCTGATTCTCTTCCACATCACCTCTGACGTTGCTAGTGATTTATAAGCATTGGAGGAAGAATTCACCCTCCAGATTCCTCATCCTGAGGCTGAGATGAAGGAGGTAAAAAGAAATGGTTGAGATGAGGGTACGAATTGGCAGCCTCGGGGTTGTGTGATATTGCTGAGTGACCCAATGTTTGGATTCTTTGGTTACAAACAATACAAACTGACTCTTGCAGACTTAAAGGAAATATTAAGTTACTTAATGAAATAAAGGGACCCTAAGTGCAGAGGGAAGGGCACAGAGCCACACTTAAAGGATGCAGCTGTGAATGTGCATGGGACAGTGGCATCCTCTTCTGGATGACATGTCCACCCTTGGCATACCCGGAGGATGGTCTGTTCTCCAGACTCTCAGGTGTGTCCTTAGCTTTCGAAGATCTCATATACCAGTATCATGTACACCTGTCACAAATGGCTGATAATTATCTTTACTAAAGAGTTTGAACTGAAATTTAAGCTGAACAAAATAATCATTTATCTCAAAATGCTTTCGAACTAGCCAGATGCCATTACTGCCATTTTACGAATGGATAACACAGATGTCCAGAAGCAATAAGTCATTTGTCTCAAATAATATAATAAGTGGTCACCTTAGAATTGAAACAGATGTTCAGTCTGGTTTTTAAAGCCCAGATTTTGCAATGTAATGAGTTTCAGAGAAGTCAAAATTCTGTCTTTGAATTTATTCTAATAATGATCATATATACAATAAATTTTGAGAATCGAAGGGGTGACCAGAACACATTTATTTAGATACTTCATGTATTTTTAAAAATAAGTCACATATGACCATTGTGAAAAATGGGAGGACACTGATGAAAAAAATACATACATATATATATATATATATATACACACACACACACACACATATATAACAAAAAAAAAATTTAAATACCTATCTGAAAAAATCACACCCGAAAAGCGTCCCACTCTCAATATAGTATTACATATTGAAATTAATGTATTGATTCAGTGTTTCAACAAATATTTATTACATACTACATATATACCAAGCACTGTTCTAGAAGCTAGGGATGCAAGACTGGGGGGAAAAACAAATACACACTGTCCCTGTACATTTCCTAACACACTTGATAGAGGGCAGGCTGGGAGAAAAGGACAAAGGAATAAAACCATTGCACATTATAGAAAATAGTATGTAGGAAACACAGACGGTCCAGCAGTAAAGAACAATGGAAGGGGGTAGGATTAATTTCAATGTTGTTGGGTAGTTATTCCCTGGAAGTATTTCTCATTGTAAAAAGCTAAGTACCAGGGAGAATCTGTTATCTTTTGTATGAAAAAATAAAATACAGAAAGGACAAATTAGAAATTCATGAGATTGGCTTCCTTTGGGGAGTGGGGTAGGAAGAGGGTGGATAGGATGGGGCATGGGATCCTGGTGGAACGAATGCAGGAGAGGATTGATGGTAACATTTCTCTGACTACATTGTTTTAAAAACTTAACTGGCTTTTAGAACCATACTTGAAAAAATAATAATAAATCAGCAAGGGTTGGGGGAAGTGGAGTAAGAACAGAAACACATGAATTTAGCTGCAATTCAAATGAATAGTATAAACAAGTTGTGGTTGAAGGAATCATTCTTGAACACAGTATTTTAACTGTGTGTCCTCAGGCTAAAGACAAAATAAAAGTTTTTTTTTAAATAACTCTGGTTGGTAGGCTTGTTATCCAGAATTATATGCATTAGCTATTCTGAAATGATCTGATGTATATTTTATTTTTTAAAATATATCTTATTTATTTTTTTTACAGAGAGGAAGGGAGAGAGAGAGTTAGAAACATCGATCAGCTGCCTCCTGCACATCCTCTACTTGGGTAGTGCCCAAAACCAAGGTACATGCCCTTGACCGAAATAGAACCTGGGACCCTTCAGTCCACAGACCAACACTCTATCCACTGAGCCAACTGGTTAGGGTCTCATATATATTTTAGAATTGAGCAAATAAGTGAGTCTATTGTGAATAGTGAAAGTTAGTCTATGTTAGGGAAGAAAGTTAAAATTGTGGAAACAAGCACTATAGTGTCTGAAGCTGGAGTTATTAGTGTGAATATGTGTTTTTAAATATATAGAGTTAGATATGGATGTGTATATAAATATACATTTATAAATAAGTGGACCAATAACATAAATAACTATAAGTTCATGTATTTAATGTAATGTTCTTAGTAAGATTGAAAAACATTAAATTCGATATGTATTATAGTACCAACTCTAAATATTTAAAAGAAAACTTGTAAAACTCTCTGGATTCCTCCTCTCAAAAATATTTTATTTCATTTTTCCCTTGAGTCCTCCTTAATTTCTCCCAACTGCAAATTTAACAGTTCTTATCATTGTTAGCATTCTGAAGAAAAGTAGTAAAAATTAATATAAACTTGTAGCAAAGCAAGAGGTAAGGCAGAATTAAATGAAGGAAATATTTAGCGCATAAAATTGTTTCTACATGACTCTAATCAATAGACTGCCCAATGCTATATGGCATATAGAAGGAGGGGAAGACAGAAGGAGAAAGTAAGTTTATAGTATTTGATGCACACAATGAAAGGGGAGCTTATGAACTGAATATGTATATGAACTGTAGAGGAACACAGCCTACTACCCTGATGAAGCTTTAATATTTTTTACTAGAGGCCCAGTGCATGAAATTCATGCACAGGTGTGTGTATCCCTCAGCCCAGCCTGTACCCTCTCCAATCTGGGACCCCTGGAGGGATGTCCAACTGCCCGTTGAGACTAGATAGGATTGGGGCTAAATGGGAAGTCGGACATCCCTATCACAATTTAGGACTACTGGCTCCCAGCTGCTCACCTGCCTGCCTTCTTGATTGCCCTAACCCCTTCTGCCTGTCAGCCTGATCACCCCCTAACCACTCCCCTGCCAGCCTGTTTTTCCCTAGCTGCCCTCCCCTGCAGGCTTGATCACTCCCAACTGCCCTCCCTTGCAGACCTAGTTCCTCTCAACTGCCCTCCCCTGCTGGACATCTTGTGTCCATATGGGGGCAGTCATCTTTGAACACATGGAGGCAGCCATCTTGTGTGTTGGAATGATGGTCAATTTATATATTATTCTTTTATTAGATAGTATTAGATAGGATAAAGGCCTGGTGCACATGTGGGGACCAGCTGGTTTGCCCTGAAGGGTGTACTGGATCAGGGTGGGGATTTCCTTGGGGCATGGCGCAGCCTGGGTGAGGAGCCTGTAGTGGTTCGCAGGCTGTCCACATCCCCTGGTGACCTAAGTGGAGGCCCTGTTATCTGAGATTTATTTATCTTCTATAATTGAAACTTTGTAGCATGAAGCGAAGGCCAAGGTACGCGGAAAGCTTGGCTTCCTTCATTGCCCAGATAACCCAAGCCTCTCCTGCTCTCTCCATGGCCACAGCCAGCTTGGTTGGCTTAATTTGCATAGTTGCTCCTGATTGGCTGATGGGCGTGGCTTGTGGGCTTAGTGGAGGTACGGTCAATTTGCATATTGTTCTTTTATTAGATAGGGCCAGAGGCCCAGTGCACAAATCCGTGCACCTTGAAAGGAACTGTGGGTTGCAGGTCTCAGCCCATTCTCCACACCCCCACCCAGCTCCTTCTGCCCCTGTGCCTGGTCCTGTCTGACAACGGCTCTGCTCACATCTGCTGCTGAGTGTGACTGGGAGCTGCTGGTCCCAATTGCCACTCAGGAACAGGGGGATATGAAGAAGCCTGAGGGGCAATCAGGCCTGGCAGCTGCCTCTCACACCTGCTGATGGTGCTGAACAATCAGGGCCGGCAGCGGGTGCCAGTGGTGGCTCCGGTGCCAGTAGTGGGTGTGAATGGGGCTGGCACCAGCAGTGAGTGTGAACAAAGCTGGTGCCAGCAGCAGGTGGGAGCGCTAGGTAGGATTATGGTGCATGGGAGCAAATGATTTTCAATAACTACTAGAGCAGTGGTTCTCAACCTTCCTAAGGCCACAACCCTTGCATACAGTTCCTCATGTGGTGGTGACCCCAACCATGAAATTTTGTTAATGTTATGCATCGTGATGTAAATATCTGCATTTTCCGATGGTCTTAGGTGAACCCTATGAAAGGGTCGTTCAACCCCCAGAGGGGTCACGACCCACAGGTTGAGAACCACTGTACTAGAGGCTTGCTCCTATGACAGCAACTGGCACACTGCCTTGGACTGCTGCCCCTGATTACCTGCTTCATTATCCCACTGCAGCTGTCACCCACCATGTTCCATGCTCTGCCACCTGCTGCCAACAGCTGCTATATTCTGCGCACACCCCCTGGTGGTCAGAGCACATCATAGCAACCAGTTCGGTTGTTCAGCCATTTGGTCTATTTGCATATTAGCCTTTTATCATATAGGACTAGTGGCCCAGTGCACAAAATTTGTGCATGGGAGGGAAGGTTTCCCTCAGCCTGACCGGCATCCTCTCCAATCTGGGACATCTCAGGGGATAACCTCTCACAATCCAGTGGTTAGGTGAGTGCTCCTAACCACTTACCTGCCTGCCTGATTGTCCCTAACTTCTTCTGCCTCCAGCCTGATTGTGTCTAACTGCTCCCCTGTTGGCTTGGCTTGATTGTCCCTAACCACCTCTGCCTTGGCCCTGCATGCAGGACCCAGGATTCCCTTCTCCAGCTGACCAAAGGCACCCGGGGGATCTGGGCTTCTCTCCTTCTGGTCAGCCATAGGTGCCTAGGCCAGCTGCAGCCGCAGGGGGTGGTGGGCAGGTGGCTTGAAAGCAACTGTGGACAGAGGGTCTTGGCCTGGGCTGCAGCTGCAAGTGCTAGTGCCCAGGAACAGAGGGTGGGCGACTTCTCTGGCTGGCTGTGGCCTGGGATCATGGGGGTAGGCGGCTTCTTCATCTCCCAGGTCACAACCAGCCTCAGGTGCCAGAGCCGGGTTTCTCCAACCCCCACAGGCCCAGAGTGGGGGCAGGGCAGCTACTCTGTTTTCTGGTTAATTTGCATACTCACTCTGATTGGCTGGTAGTGTAGTGGAATGATGGTAATTTGCATGTTTCTTTTTTATTTGTGTAGATTCCAAGGTCCCATGCAAAATTATAATCAGCTAAGAATGGATTTCTAATTTTTTCTATAAAGGCTTGACAAGTCTACATGTTAAAAAAACCATTTAGCAAAATGCCAGCATAGGCTCCACAGTTTGTAATTTTAAAAAGCAATAACAAAGATCTACTTGTAAAATATTCAATCTAGGGTTCTGAGAAAGATAGAAAAAAATGAAAGGAAAATGGGTGTTCCTAGCAGGGAAAATATTACTGACATTTTAATCATAATGAAACATAAGACCAAGCAGGGCAAAACAAAAATCCATTCTGCATGTCAAAGACCTGTTTGCGACAAATTCTATTGAGTTACTTTGTTAGACTTTATGATTAATGGAATAAGTTCAAATTTAAGAAAAGTAAAATTGTCTCTGAATAATCTTGAAGAGGCTAACTTTTCCAACCAGTGTCTGGAAGATGAGAAATCTTTATGGAAGAAATGACTTATTCATCTTTGCTTCATGAATGCAGTTTTGGTTGAATTTCAACACAAAAAGGAAATCAAAACATCTATTTGGCTTTATATAACCTATGTTCTCTTGGGTATGCATACATTTAAGGATTTAGACCCTGTTTCTTGTTGTATCTGGTAAGAATTTTCTACTCATCACATTTTTAAATTTCTCTTAAGAAAAACAAATATCCCCAAATTAAAATTTATAGCAGTGTATTAATATTATTATATCCTTCTGTGGAAAGAGGTGAGGAAAAGTTTTACATGAAATAGGGCTTCAGATATCAGAGATTATAGTTGAAGAAACTCATTAATGGAACTTGGCCTAAAAGAATGCAATTTACCCTTAAAGTATAAATAAAAGATGAATCTTCATCTTTTTATGACTAGTTTGTATCAGTTACCAGTATTGTGCTTTTTGATAAGTGGACATTGTTATGAGGGACGGGAGGAGAATCCTCCACTGACTTTCATATCTAATTCCAGAGTCATTTTCACTTAAAGATATTTGAGAGGATGTAATTGATGCCACTTAATACTTTGGGAAAATGATTCAGTGGGTTGTGATAAACTGAATGAGAGAACTGAGTTTTTCAAAAACCTATACTTCATGGACACAAAGTCCCCCCAAAATGGCTTTGGGTTCTATGGAAACCATGTTGATTTGTCAACCTGTGATGTCACTGCTGTCAGGTTATGTTCAAGACTGTTGGCCTCATGGATGGGAATCTATGACTTATAATCTTTACAATTTCAACATGGATTTTCATTGATGGATGACTCAATTAGTTTAAAATGAGAAGCCACATATCAGTTGCCTGCCCATGAAGTTAGATGAAATCTCTTTTCATTTCTTCAATACATTCATGGATAGGCTTACTATGTCTGTAGCTCTCAAGGGCCTCTACTGTGGCATTTTTCTAGATCCCATTTCATCTCTTCTGCCTGGGATCTGGTTGACTTCCCACTCATTTCCCCTATTGACATAAAAAGGGTAGAAATTCCTGTTCTCAGATTTGTAAAACTTGAATAGTATATGCACAGTCAAGTGCTGAGCATAGAGCTAGGTGCTTAGAAATCTTTCAAAACATGTTAGAAGCATTTGTTGGTCCCATCTAATAATTATTAATTTCAAATATTTACTTATTGCAGGAAATAATCATAGCAGAATATTAAAATATATACAAAAAGGGAAACATTTATTGGTGTTTTGGAGCAAATAGAAATAAAAATTTGCAGGGAACATTAAAGTATCGACAAAGAGGGGAAATATTTAAAATAGGGCTTTAAATTATACCAGATAAAAGATTCACCCCCAATGCACTCTTAAACATGTAGATTAAAAAAAATCTCACACTTCCCAGAAGAAAACAGGAAATGAAGAAATAGTAATACTGACACTTTATATAGCATTTATCACATTTAATCTTCACCTTTCTGAAGGCGACTCAGGCAGTTAATGTAATAAAAGTCCCATTTGATAAGTGAATCAATTGAGTCACAATTATTGACCAGCTGTGGTTCTTTTTTTTTTTTAAGTCACATAGTGTAAAATGTACAGATGTTAAGTGTATAATTTGATGAAGGCTGACAAATGTTGTACATACTTATATAGACAACATCTCAACCCAGATAAAGAACATTTCCACTAGAAAGTTTCTGTATTCAATATTAATTCTCCTCCAAATCACAGGGACTGCTGTTATGACATCTATCACCAGAGATTAGTTTTGCCTGTTTATTGAACTTCATTTAAAAACAAAATGAAATCTTGTTAAAGATATACTTTTGCCTGCCTTTCTCGATTTGCTATAATGATTGGAGATGCATTAGTATTGCTGAGCAGTTCAAAATTGTTGTTGTAGTGTATTGATGAATAACATTATCTGCATTTAAATAAATATATCTGTTTACTCTCTGGTTGATAAACATTTGAGTTATTTCAGTTGAGGGCTATTTTAATTGAAACAGCTTTTAAATTCTTATACAAATCTTTTGGAAACCACACAAGTTTTCATTTCTCTTGGACAAATTCCTACGTGTTTAAGTTGATGAGAAAACAGTGAACAATTTTCCAAAAGTTCATATATCAACAACAATGTTGTGAGAGGTCCAGTTATTCTTCATCTTCATCAACATGTACTGTTACAATTTTATCTTCTCTTGTAAATTCTCTGTGTGTTGGGGATATATTATTCATTAGGTTGTTTGCCATTTTATTATTGATCTGTTAGGGGCTTATAGCAAAGCATAGGCCTTTTTCAGGTATGTGTATTACACTATGTCTTATCTCTGACAATGGTTAATGATGTCTCTTGTTGAGTGAAATTTTCATGTGCATGAAATACAGTTCACCTTTCTTGAAATCTTTTTTTCTATAAAGTATGGTTTTTGCTATTTGTGTCCTCTGAGAATATCTTTGTCCACTCCTTGTTTCTCAAAGATTATCATATATTATTTCTGGAAATTTCACAGTTTTAGTTTCTATGTCTATATTTTGGACTCATCTCAACGAATATAATTAGTTTTCCTAGCACCATGTGTTGAAAATACTTTCTCCCTTGTGTTATCTTGTCCTCTCTGTAAAGATGAAATCATCACATATGTCCGATCTACTTCAGAACCTGTTGTGTTCCATTGTTTACCTTTATAAGTTACTACAATGTTTTAATTAATACATCTTCATAGCGGGCCTTGATACAGGGGGAGGGCAGGCAAGCACTCACCTAGAACACACAATTCAACCTAGAACACTCAGAGTGTTGCAATTCCAGGGCATTGCTGCAGGACTTGGCCTCCTGAAATTTTGCACCATGTGCTTCACTTGCCTTAAAATATATTTTTAAAAAAATAAAGTATTTATTTTTTACAGAGAGGAAAGGAGAGGGATAGAAAGTTAGAAACATCAATGAGAGAGCCATCAATCAGCTGCCTCCTGCATACTCTCTACTGGGGATGTGCCTGTAACCAAGGTACATGCCCTTGACCAGAATCAAACCTGGGACCTTTCAATCCACAGGCCAATGCTCTCTCCACTGAACCAAACCAGTTAGGGCATTACTTGTCTTACTTTAGTCATAGCCCTGAAGTGTAGGGTAATTCTACCAATCATTGTTTCAGTATTGCATTGCCTATTCAAGGTATTTTGCCTTTTTGTAGAAATTTCAGAATCAATTTTTTCAGTTATATAAAAAAAAACCTGTTAGGATGTTGAGATTACTGTGCATCTATAAATCAAGTAAGATGAACAGACATCTTGATAGTATTGGTTTTTCCAATCCATGAACATGGCATATCTCTTATTTAGTTCTTTATTTTTTTTCTTTATTTTCTTAGCAGTATTTTGTAATTTTCTGTCAAGGGTCTTCCATTTCTTCTGCTATGTTTATTGTAAATGCTTTTACAAATTTATATTTAAATTTTCAGGTGTTTATTGCTAAGATATATAAATGCAATTGCCTTTTGCATATTGAAGTTGCATATTGTATAGTATAATAGAAATAGGAAAGTAAGCATTCTGTTCTAAATCTTCATGGGAAATATTCACTATGTCAGCCTTAAGTGTATAAGTTTGAGGAAGTTTACTTATACTTTTAATTTGCTGACAGTTTTTATCATGGACCTGTACTGAATTTTTTTCTTCCTTTATAGTGGTGATTATCTCTTTCCCCTTTCATTCTATAATTGTGGTGATGTATTGATTGCAAGATTGCAAGTTTGCTTTAATTTTTGACAAAGAACCAACTTAGTCAAGGTATATTATCCTTCCAATATAATTTGGGATTCAAATTGTTAATTTTGTTAAGGATTTTTACATCTATGTTCACAACGGTTATCATTTAGTAATATTACTAAAAAATAACGTCTTGGTCAGGTTTTAGTACCAATGTTAATACCAAAATACCACTCAGGTGTCATGAAATGGGTTAAGGATGGTTGTTAAAACATTGAAATGGTAAACAGTCACTATTACCTAGATACATACAGGTTTTAACTTTCCTAAGTTAAGTGATAACATCCTCAGAAACAAAAGATCTTGTCTGAAATGATGTTCTACAGTTCTGTGGCTGCCATTAAGCGTGTGCCTTAATCAGAGTCCTCTGAGGTAGGGCTTCATAATGTCCTGATTTTAAAGTTGAAGATTCAAAAGACAAAGATAATAGTTTACAATAATAGCTCCTGAATCTAGATAATTTTATTCTAATATAGTTCTTTCTATACTTTATAAGTCCTTTTTTATTTTTTGTTCAGGCATAAGAACTACCTCATAAAGAAACCCACTAAGTGCTTGTGAATGAATAAGTAAATATGGATATAACCTGAGCTTGAAAAGTATGTGCTGCTTCCTAGAGTTACACGGGTTAACATGCACACACATACACACCTCCTGCCTTCAGAATTTTTCAGTCTTCTAAATAGACATACGTAACATAACATATAGCATGTTACATAGCATATAACATGTAAAGTAAATTCATGAAACCTAAATGAAGTGTTACAGGGTATCGCATAGGCATGACAATTCACTTTTTTTAGTGATATGGGATAAATTACCAAAGACATCACATTTTCAGAGGATGAGCTGGAGTTTGCTGGGTGAACAAACAGGAATGGGCCTTACATATTCAAAAACAACAACAGTATGTTCGGGAAGACGTGGAGTCATAAAAAGGTATGATTACACACTCAGAAGGGTGAGAATTGCTGCTTGCCCGGAGCCTAGAGGCCTCATGGGAAATTACAATGTAAGAAAATCAGGCTGAAGAAATGTTTGGACCAAAAGTGGTAAAAAGATTTATGTCTCAAGTAAAGGAGCTGATCTTGTAAAAGCCTGTTTGAAATCTTTTTTTTTTTCTTCCTCTTATTCCACCACCCCACCCCCTTTTTAACCAGGGAAGCTAGCTACGTAACTCATTTTAAAGTATTATAGGAAAAACTTCCAATCATAGAATGCTTCTTAAAACCCTTGGCCTTTTTAGAAGCTTCAAAGTTGTAATCTGAAAAATTTAATGCTTCAGAATCACACTATGAGGTAGGTAACACGAATCTCATCTCATTTTATACGTGACCAATGTCAACCCGGAAGAAGTCAAACTTCCTTCTGTGCAGAAACCTGCCACAGAATAGATTTTCTTCTGGATCAAACCCCTAAACTTCCCATGGGGGCTGGGAGGAGGGCATTGCAAGCCATGTGTGTGGGGTGTGAAATTTAAAGAGGCAGCCCTCATTCTCAAGGTCTTGCAAGTGCTGACACCACACTCACATGATCCTAAGAGTGAGTGCCGCCTTAAATTTTGCATCCTTCTTGCTTCCCCAAAGTCTGTTGGCAGTGAAGAGCCCTGTCTTTCCCATGAAAACAGAGAGGATGTTGGGAAACTTCTGCATTCAATGCCGAAGGATTCACTTGTGATTTCCAACCCAGGTGCCTACCTCCACTCACTGTTCTAATCCATTCCCCACAAAACTGACCCACAATGGTTTTGAGAAATCCTATCATATCATGGTTCTTTCCTACTTAGAGGTTTTCAATATCTACTCATTTGACTTAGGAATGAGCCTAAAATCCTTCAGATGCCATCAAGTTCCTGCCTATGGTTTTCATTTTCTGCCATTTTCATACACTTTAACTACATTCTATCAAGGCTAGTTTTAGTCAGTTCTACTTAATGAGTTCTTTCAGGTCTCTGAGTCTTTACATTAGCTGTTTTCCTTCCTGAAATATTATTTTCATTCTCCACCATGACTGATAATTTAGGTCTTAGCACTGAGGTCTCTTCCTTACAAATGTCATTTTTTTTTAAAAATAGTATTGAGAGATAATTTACATAAAATATAATTTACTCATTCAAAGTATATAACTAAGTGGGTTTTAGTATATTTCACCTGTATGTGCAATTCTATCTTCTCAACTCCACTCTCAGCTGTAAGCAACCAATAATCTATTTTCTGTCTCTATAGAGTTCCCTTTTCTGGATTCTTCATATCAATAGAATTGCAGTATCAGTGGGCTTTTGTGGACAGCTTATTTCTCTTACCACAATGTTTTCATGTTGTGGCATGTGTCAGTACTTCATTTTTATGAATGTACTAGAGGCCTGGTGCACGAATTAATGCATGGATGGGGTCCCTCTGGGTGGTCTGCAGGGATTGAACTGAAACTCGCAGTCCAATGCCACCTACAACCCCTTCTGGCCGCTTCTACTCATCTTGGCTCCACTGTGCCTGCCTCGGGCTCACGCCCAATCAGTCCTGATTGGGAGAGGCTCACAGTGCCAGCTATGAGTCCTGTGTCTGGCACCTCCCAAGGGGAGTGACCTGTGGGATCGGGCTGAAACTGGCTCTCCGACATCCTCCAAGGGGTCCTGGATTGTGAGAGGGTGCAGGCTAGGCAGAGGGACCCTTTGTGCACAATCAGGCCAGTGAGGGACTGCAGGAGGGCTCTAGGGCATGTGTAGCCTGTCTCCCTCAGATAGATAGGCCATTGGCCCGACCCCAGCAGCAAGCTAACCAACTGTTCAGAGTATCTGCCCCCTGGTGGTCAGTGCACATCATAGCGACAGTCTTAGCATTATCATTAGCATATTAAGCTTTGTTTGGTTGTTCAATTGTTCTGCCATTCAGTCTATTTGCTTATTATCTTTTTATTATTATATAGGATAATAATCTATTGTATTGATGTACTATTACTCATTGATAAACATTTGGGACATTTCACTTTTGGCAGTTATGACTAATACAAATTTATGTGTGCACATATATTTTCATTTCTCTTGGGTATATACCTAGAAATTGAAATGGCCATTTGTGTATCTTTTTTGGAGAAATGCTTATTTAGATTTTTTTGCCCATTTTTATTTTTGTTTACATAAAGATCTCTAACAACTAAATAATAGTCTAGATATAAGTCCTTTATCATATAAAAAATTGCAAACATTTTCTCTTATTCTGTGGGTTATATTGTCACCTTTTTTATGTCATCCTCTAAACTTCATTTAAAAAATGGTTGTGCTTCAATCTATTTTTTTTTACTTGTGATTTTGGTGTAGTGTCTTAATTCTTTGCCAAGTTGTAGGGCAGGGACTATGAATAGGAATTTAAAAAATAGCTACTTCATGTTATACAGGAAAAATTATATGCAAAAGAGTGAGTTTTCTATGGGAAATGGTATGGAGGTTTCTCCAAAAAAAAAAAAAAACTATTTATAACCCAGTGATTCTACTTCTAGGTATATAGCAAAAACAAAAACAAAACACTAACTCAAAAGAATATATCCACCTCTATGTTGAATGCAGCATTATTTATGAGTCATGCCATAGAAGCAATTCAAGTGCCCTTTAGTAAACCAGTGGAGACAAATGCCGTGGTACATATATACAATGGAATATTATTTGGCCATTAAAAAAGAAGGAAATCATACCATTTGCAACAGTATAGATGGACCTAGAGCAGCAGTTCTCAACATGTGGGTCGCGACCCCTTTGGGGGTCGAACAACACTTTTACAGGGGTCGCCTAAGACCATTGGAAAACACAGAATACGATTCATAACAGTTGCAAAATTACAGTTATGAAGTAGCAACAAAAATAATTTTATGGTTGGAGGTCACCACAACATGAGGAACTGTATTAAAGGGTCGCGGCATTAGAAAGGTTGAGAACCACTGACCTAGAGGGTATTATGCTAAGTGAAATAAGTCAGAGAAAGACAAATACCATATGATTTCACTTACATGTGGAATCTAAAAAATATAAGTAAACAAACAAAACAGACACAGAATCATAGATACAAAGTATAGACTGATGGTTACCAGAGAAAAAGGGGCTTAGGAGACTAGAAGGGAGTGAAAAGAAAAGATTGGTAGTTACAAAATAGTCATGGGGGTATAAAGTATAGCATAGGGAATATAGTCAATAATCTATACTAATAAAAGGCTAATATGCTAATTAGACCAGGTCAACTGGCTATCTTCCAGACATCTGACTTCTTTCTGGACAAAGCCCTGGTGATAGGAGCTGAGGCAATTAGGGGCAAGATCAGGATGACAGGGATTAGGGGTGGTCAGGCTGACAGGGGAAGGTAGTTGGGGGTGAGGTCAGGCTGGCAGGAGAGGGTCATTGGGGGTGACCAGGCTGGCAGTTGGGGTTATTATGCAGGCAGGCAGGTGAATGGTTAGAAGCTAGTTTTCCTGGATTGCAAGAGTGCATCGGGCCTAAACCAGCAGTCAGACATCCCGAGGTCCCATTTTGGAGAGGGTGCAAGTCGGGCTGAGGGACACCCCGCCCCACCCCTATCCCCCCGCCATGCACAAATTTTGTGCACCAGGCCTCTAGTATTGTTATAACTATGTATGGTGCCAGTTGGGTACTGGAAACACAGTGGGCAGAGAAGAACACTTTATTAAGTGTATGATTATCTACCCATTATGCTGTACACCTAAAGCTAATACAAAATAATATTAATTGAAAAAAAATGTTTAAAGAGTGAGTTTTCAGTACTTTAAAACTGGCTTAGTTTTTTTTTAATATATTTTATTGATTTTTTACAGAGAGGAAGAGAGAGAGATAGAAAGTCAGAAACATCGATGAGAGAGAGACATCGATCAGCCGCCTCCTGCACACCCCACTGTGGAGATGTGCCCACAAGCAAGGCACATGCCCCCAGCTGGAATCGAACCTGGGACCTTTCAGTCCGCAAGCCGATGCTCTATCCACTGAGCCAAACCTGTCTCGGCAAAACTGGCTTAGTTTTAAGGATACTGACAACGCTGTGTAAGGCAAGTGGTATTTTGGTTGCCAAAAATGTTGTGATCAGAATCCCATAGAAACCTGAACCTGTGTTTACTCCAGGAGCTATATAATTCAATATTTGTTAATTTAGTGTTCATAGTGACTTTATAAAGCACCATGACTAACAGGAATTGACTGACACATTCCATCTAGCCTCCCTTATTTCTGTTAATCTTATTGGAGTTCCCCTGTAAATGGGTCCTTTTTTTTTTTTTTAAGAAATTCCCCCTTATCTCTCCTCTCCTTCTCATAATGCAGAAAGCAAATGTGATACCTGATCTTTCTGAAAGCTCCAATCAACAGAGAGCAAAATAGCAAACACACAGGCAAAAATGCACACAATGATCAATTATGCAAGTGTTAACCAGAGTATAAGTTTTTTAAAAAAACAGTTATAAGGACCCAGTTTCTTTAAGATCATGAATGTCCTCAGTAGAAGGAACAAAGTCAAATAGAAAGGATGTAAAGGGACCCATCTGATAAAGGCAGAAAGATGTGGTTTTGAAATAAAAGGTAAGAACTAGAGCTTTCTAGACAGATGAAATGTGGCTGACATGCGGGGAGGAGAAAGACTGGGCAAATGAACATCAGGGAAGGAAGAGGAAGTAGGGAATGTATGCAGGTTTTCTTTTTTTAAATAACTGGGTTTGAGATTTCTGGCTGTATTGAATAGTATCCTTAATATCACGAGGTTGGAGAACTTGACTGATTTTCACCCTTGGGATGAAGGCATTCGGCTTGTTTTCCCATGAAACACCTCCGAGCTCAGCAGTAGCCTTTAACCAGGCAAATTTTATTCATGAGTTCTATTCTATCCAACCTGGGAAAGTTTCAAAGAAGCCTCTTGCAAAGGCACAGTAATATAAAAGGGATTAAATCAAAATGTTTCTCGGAGAAGGTCAGGAATGGTCCCTTTAAAATCTTTCTGAGCTTCCCACATGAAAGAATGTTTCAAGCCATTTTCTTTCCAATTCCCTTGTTGGGACAATATTGTTTTAGGGGAAAGAAAAGCCGGTGGGGGTTATAGAAGTGGGTCGGTTTGTGCAATATGTAATTTTTCAAAGCTCATGTAGAACTCTCAGTGAATTGATTCAAACTGACTATTTCTGGGCACCAGGACTCGGGGCTTTTCATGGGCTAATTTATTATTGTCCAGACAACACCCCGCAACCCTACCCTCGAGGGAAGGCCAAATAGAAATGTCAACATATGTAGGGAGAACCTTCCTCAACCCATTATTCTTTGGGAACCGTGAGAGCATCGCAATTGCCCTTGCCTGCCTAGAAGTGACAAGTTTTGCCTCCAAACAATCTTCTGAAATTACTTTTTACAATTTTTTTATTTTTTTTTTCAATTTCATTTCAGAGGTTCTGCAGGAGGAGTATTTTGGCTTTACAGGGAATCTATAGACTGACCCGGCCTGGGCTTGTTTTGATTGGAGTGTTGATGATATTCCTCCTTGGAAATGGATGAGAAGTTAACATTTAGCGTTGGCTGTCATTAACCATAAAAATTAGCTATTGTCTGTTCAGGTAAGGGTTGTTTTCCTGACCACAGGTGAAGTGAGCTAGCTCAGAGCTATTTTTATTACTCCTAAGGCTGGGGAACATGCCATTTGTGAATTCATTATAGTTGCTCCGTTCAAATTTCTCCAGAAAATTCAAAGTTTTCCCCAGAGTCTCAGAAGCCATTTCAAGCTTAAGTGGAGTGTGGTCCTTGAAGGAAAGACCTGTTCTGTTGATGCTGGAGGGTCGTCAAGCATTAAGCATTTGGGTTAATTTCATTGCAGAAGACAAGAGCACAGTAGCAATCATTTTAGCCCCGTTCCCAGAGGCAATCTTGCTCTCTAACAATTACCTATACCCAGCATGCATCATGTTCACCCCCTATGGCCAGGTCACCTATGTCTCTTGCAAATCCCAAGTGTCAACTTTTAAGGATTTTCGGATTTAAATCATCTTGCGGAGAAAGGATAAGAACAGGTATTTGTTTAGCACTTACTTTGGTTGTGGCACTGTGCTATTTACACTGTATGCATTACTGTATTAGATTTTGTAACAATTCTATAACGTGGATATTACTATTTCCTGTATTCTGAATATTAGGATACTGGGATTTTCAGACATGACATTTTCCCAAGGTCTCACAGGGTGTATTTGGTAAAACAAATATTTGAAACTTATCCACTATTCAGTTCTCAGACTTATCCATGTGACCCTGAGTAATCTCTTTTAAGTAAAAAACTCCTTATGTGTAAAAAAAAATAGGGAAACTATTCCGTGAGAACGTAATAGATTAATGAGGGTGTCAGACATATTAAGAAACTAGTGCTGAACTTTAATATCTAATATTTTGGCTCACCTAAGATAATATTGCATGTGTGAAAAAGGGTTTTAGGGAGTGATTCAATGCCCATCAAGGAATTGAATAACCCTACTCCTCACTGTAGCAGAACAGCACAAAGTGTAGTTAGAGATATTTGCATACTGGGAATAATCATAACTCCCAGCAGGAGTTTGCAGAGGGCTTGACTTGTAGTAATAAGGCTTAATTTTTTCCGTTAAGAGGCTAGCATACAAATAATCATTTTGTGATGGAATTTTTTTTGCATCTTTGCACATTTGAAAACTTTTATATTTTTAATTGAAGACAAAGAAAACCAGCTCGTGTCTACAGTTTTATATATATCTATTCTTTAGTATATCGTCTCTATAGCCTGGCATTTCATTTAGTATTTCTTGAGCTCTTCCCTTTCCAGAAAGGTAGAGACCCTCTCTCCTTGGCCCTTCTTTGTATTATTGTGTTTAAAGTCCTGTGATGCCTTGTGGCACATAAGAGCATCAGTATTATGTGTCCTATTCTTTTTCTGCTGTCACAAAGCACACCTCAGAACATAGAAAACTGAAATGTCCAAAGCAGGAGTTCAGTTTATATTTATTAGTGGGCTTACACTACCCAACAAAATGTATGTATATAGTATTCACACATCATATTTGTGGACCAGCTACCTTATTTTATACAAAGTATTAGAATTTCTTATAACTAAGGATGAGTTCCTCTAGTTTCAAGGTTAAGTATTGGTCCTGACTTCTAATAGAAGGATGGGTGGCTGTTAGAAGCTATCAAACAACAGTACCATTAACAGCAACAATAGATGTATTTGTACTTACTTGGTGTTAACACAGTGTATGTATGACACATAGTAAACTGATATGCATGTGATACTACAGTTAATAATAGGAAGCAACCAATTATTGTTATTCTCAATTATTAATAAGAAAAATAAGGAGCATCAAGTTTAAATTTACGGACATAAAAACATAACTTTAAGCTAATGATCTATTGTCAGCCCAACTCATAATATCGATGTACTGCTTCCTAGTTAAAAGTCATAACTCAATAGTGTCTAATTATTATGAGATACAATCCCAGAAAGAATTACTGATTACCTCTGGCACCTGTTCCAAGTTAATGTAATATTTCTGGCTGCCTCCATTTCCCTTCAGCTACCTGATCAGGTATTTAGGGAAACAGTATGAGAGTCCCTGCTCATTTGTGTTAGCTCTGATACTTTGAACAACATTGCTGACTTCTCCAAATAAATTCTGATTTGTAAAATGATAAGGTCTGTGTGAGCCGGGCTTGACATAATGCATACAAATTACTCATCATGGAACTGAGAAAAAAATTGGTTACAATTTAATGTAAGTTATCATCACTAGGGATTCTTGAAGTTTCTATCATAAGGTCCTTTTTGGAGAATTGAGAAAATTTTAACTGTCAATCCTGGCTCATGTTGTAGACGATGGATCCAGTGGACACATATTTGTTTAATCTTCCCCAATAAGTGGATAAACAAAATAAATTGTGTGATTAAAGAGGTCGTATTTTTTTTAGCCAAAAAAGTGAAACATATGATCTGATAAAGAACATGTCTTAATTAATTGTACTTAAAACTAAAGGCTTACTAAACATTGAAGATATAAAGTAAGTTTAGTTGTTTTTCTATGGAATTTCCCTGTTGAGAAGAATAAATAACACAAAATCATGGCTATCTTGGAAAATCCAATCACCAGCTACAATGTGTGGTGTTCACAGAGGTGGATCTTGGTTCTCACTTAGTTCCACTCCATGTGAAACATGTTTCTCTTGGTGGGAGACAGAGTTCTCCAACCTCTTTTGAGGAAGGACTTGCTTCCTAGCTACTGGGGGTGGAGTTACAGGGAGCCCTTAGCTGCCAACTCTTCCAGGGGCTGCACCAGCATCACAGAGCTGTGGCACCGACAGGCAGGCAGTCGGCAGGGCAAGGTGAGAGGGTCTGGATGACCAGGATCCTGAAGCTTTCTTGGGCTCGAATCTCACTGTCCCTTTCTCTTGATAAAGAAAACTGAACATGACCTAGTAAGAACAGACACTGAACATCGATCCTTTTTGACATTTAATCAAAGATTATCTATTTGGCTACTAATTTTAAAAACAGTTATACCATTGATCTTATTTTCTATTTATAATTTTCCTAAACTCTGTTTCAATAGTCAATTCATATAGTATTATGCTCAACTACTGCATTTTCAAAAACTTAAAAATTTTTATCCTGAGGAATTATTTATATTTTCACCATTGTTTAGAAAATAAATATATTTGATTTGAAAAGAACAATTGTATAAGTAAGCATGACAACTGAATTAATAGTGCCTAGTACCTAACAGTTGTTTAATATTTGATATAATAAATATCACATCATGTGAACCTATCTTTATAAAGTATACAGAACACTTATTGATGTTCAGAAGTTCAATAGGCATAGTCAAAACATCACTATCAATATTGCGAAATTTTATTTAAACGATGTTTTATTCTGGTAAGAATGGAGGAGGATATTCTTACCTTTGAGTCTTTCATAAAATTCTGCTTTTCATCAATGAGCATTGGCATTATTCTCCATGAAACCACAACAGGAATGACCATTAGCATCTATTCCCCAGGGAGGATTTATGGCAGGGGGCAGGGCAATGGTTCTTTCTGAGTTCCTCTTTATTTTCTAAAACCTTATATAACATGTTTCAAAATTAATGGATTTTTTAGGATCCTAAAGCTCTCTGAAATAATTATAAAATGAATTTTATAAGGCACTGTTATTTTATTATCACCAATAAAGAACAGAGGAGGTTGTTGCTTGAGATTCAGGAGTAATTTCAGTGGCTATTAGTCAATGCTTTGCATAAAATAAAATGAAACTTGTTTTGGAACAATGGAAGCAGATAACAGAAAATAAGATCAAGACTGATTCTAAAGCAAGACAACATTGTTGCCTTGCTGATGACATAGTGGGAGAAAATGTCCAATTTATTTTTCATACATATATATACGTGTGTGTGTGTGTGTGTGTGTGTGTGTGTGTGTGTAAATTGATTTCAGAGAGAAAGAGAGATAGAAACATCAATAATGAGAGAGAATCATTGATTGGCTGTCTCCTGCTTGCCCTACACTGGTGATCGAGCCTGTAAACCTGGCATATGCCCTGACCCGTAATCGAACTGTGACCTCCTGATTCATAGATTGATGCTCAACCACTGACCCACAATAGCCAGGCTCAGCTTCATTTTCTAAATTATTAATCTAGTTTCTTTGTATGATGTTAACATTTTTAGAAAAAAAGGTGTGTGGGCATCCAAGCTTGACTTCTGGCGACAGCAGCAGCTTGGTCAAAGAATGACACTTTCTTGGCTCAGAAGCAATGTGTTAGCTTATGGAGTTTTAATGCAAATGAAAGTTTTCTTTCTCATTTTGCTTATGAAATCTGGTTAAATGTTTTAAAAGTTAATACTTTCATAATTATTTTATAATTCCCAAATCCCCAGTATTCTTATCAGATGAATTAAAATATGGACATAAAAACTAGTCTGTGATTTACATAGCTTGATTAGAATCTATTGAGTACTGACTCTTTGGAAAGAATCAGGTGTCTTATGGGGCTTGTAGCTTAAGAGGGAAAAGATAACATCTTTCAAAAGGTAAATATTCATCCTAGGCAGTGTGGACTAAGACCCAAAGGAGAGGCATACTTCCTCTCTAGGACAAGAGACAAGGTCCCCCACTTGTGCTTTGGGGGACTGAGGTTCATCTACTATTAAGAAGTCAATGTCCTATTCAGTACCCAAGTAAAAAGTCTTTACCTTAAATCTTGTTATATTAAAAAAAAAACAGACCCCTTGTTTGTGTGTATTTATTATTATAAATACACTTAGAAATGTATATCCTTGGTCCTTCCTTAGTAATCAGAATTTTGAATACATAACACCAAAATCTTATCTTACCAAATTTATCTCAAAATCCAGTAATAATTACCTATTTCTTTGGCTTCTTGATGCTACCCAAGGTAGTTATAATTAATAATAGCTGAGAAAGGAGAATTATATATGGGTATTATCTCTCTGAATAGATGTATAAAATTAAACTTTATTCCAAGAATGAGCACAAAAAAGGTTAAGAGATTTTAGCCACACAAAATAAATGATCAGGAGTCAATGTACCAACAATTATCCTGTATAATAAAAAGGTAATATGAAAATTGACCATCATACCCTCACAAGATGGCTGCCTATGATCAGACCAGCAGTGGGGTTAGTGAGGGACAACCAAAAGACTATACAGCAGGCTGTGTGGGGGACCAGACTGGTGGGGGGATGCAGTTGGGGGAGACCAAGCAGGCAGGCAGATGAGCAATCAGGAGCCAGCAGTCCAGGATTGTGAGAAGGATGTCTGATTGCCAGTTTTGGCCTGATCCCCGGATTGGGGAGGGTGCAGGCTGGGCTGAACCCCCCTCCCATGCACAAATTTTGTGCACTAGGCCTCTAGTACTTTGTATTAGGAGAATCCAACACTTTACTTATAGACTCATATAAGTCCTTTTTATCTCACTCTTAGACATTCATTCTCAGAGTTAGTGATAAGGGAGAATATAAGGTGACAGTGGCTGTAACTGAATTTAACCTCAACACTGACCTTATCCCAAACTTATGACTTATACTATATTAAGATTCACCCATCTTTACCAACAATGAAAGATTGCAGTTTCAGTTCCTAAAGAGATATGGCTGGGTTGAAATATTTTATATTTCCTCAAAAATAAGTGAGTAGTAGAGTATTGGCAGACCAGTTCCCAGGAAAATCAGAACAGAGGATAGAATAATCCTCTCATCATTATCTGGGAGAAATAAAAAACTTTAATTGATCAATAACTCTCTTTAACAAAATTTAAAAAGAAGAAAAACACTATGACTTCAAAGATTCCATTTTAAATGCCTTAGACTTAGAGGGGGATGTTAACTTAGCTATTTTATTACTTGCATCCAAAGATCTTCTAACTATAAGGACTTAAACATTTTGGGGATTGTTTTCCATATAAAGTAAGTCCAGGTATGAGCCATCCAAGGTTGGTACAACTGCTCATTGATCTGTCAGATGGGTGGGAACTGGGAGTGGCATTAGCCAACCTACAGTGACAGTGTATTTTCTCTGCCATCTATTACAGATTGTTATAACCCATCCAAATAAGGAAAGTTGTTATTGAAACAAAAACAAAAAACAAACAAAACAAAAAAACTGTGGGGAGAGAAAAAAAACTGATTATTATTTTAGAACATTTACAAATACCATTTAGTTTTTCATTATATATATGTCACAGCTAATTATCCAAAAATTGCTCTAATTATGTATTTCTGGCTCTTGTCACTTTAAACATTATGGTATTATAATTATTGTTTTAATTCTTCAAGACTGAAATAATTTTCACTTTTGGTTTATTGTTTTTAAGGTTTGATGACAGATTTTTTTTTTTTGGTAATGTGATGGAAGATCTGAACTGCAAATTGAGAGACTTGGAAATCAGATCAGCCTGGGTTCAAATGCTTGATTCACTTTTTATAGCTATGTAATCTCTTCAAATGATACTGAATTACCAAATACTGAGGATACCCACTCATCGTGTCTCTTTTAAAAAGCAATGAAAAAAACCTTAGTCATGTCAGTATTTCTTTTTGTTTCACTAAGATTGCCATTATGAATCCATAGCCAAAGGACATTTCAGTCAATTTAATAAAAACAACTAATTCTGTATATTATCATATTTTATATCTATTACCTTGATTGGCCTATCCTCTTTCTATTTGTCTTTTCTAATTTTTAGTTGGTTATTCCCAACTGCACAGTATAATTATGTGTGTTTTTAATTTTTTTTTTCTATTTTAGAGAGGAAAGGAGAGAGATAGACGTATCAATGAGAGACATGAATCAACTGCCTCTTGCACACCCCCACTGGGGATCGAACTTGCAACCCTGGTATGTGCTCTGACCAGGAATCAAACCTGGGAGCTCTTGGTTCATGGGTTGACACTCAACCACTAAGCCACACAGGCTGGGTTAGTTATATGTTTCCATAAGGTATAGAAAAAATACCTATTGAAATGAGTTCACTAATCTGAACCATGAAGATATGGAATATTCTTAGTCATCAGCTACACCCCTCATTGGGCATATAATCAAAGGTGTAGTTCTTTAATGGGATTGTCTTTTGTGTACAATGAAAACCCATTTAAATGTTTACCCTTCTCCTTTGCCCATGGGTGCCAGCAACCTCTTCCTATTTCTTTGATTTATGGTAGAGTTCCCACTGTCTTTTTCCTCTTGAATTTGAATATTAATAGGTATCTGAGGGCATGGGGCAGTGGGGGGAGGGAGGGACTGCTGGGTTTCTTTTGTTGTTTCAAACTTCCCTTATGACCTAGATAAATAGTTACCAAAAAACACCACCACCACAATAACCCCGAAACAGAAACCTGAAGAACCTTAATAGTAAATCTGTGAAAGTCTAAGAAATATCCAGGATGCATTCAGCTAAGAAGCTTTGATGAAGGAGTTTCTTCTCCATTGGGATTGAGATTAAGAAGTGGGGAAAGGAAAGTTATTGACCAAGACAGCACTCTAGTTCCCTTCAGTTTGACTAAACTTGAGACAAGTTTCTTCCTTATCGTAGGCCCCTCCCTTCCCTTTTCTAAGAACATCTACTTTGGACAAGTTGCAAATTATTTCTCTACCTCACCTCATCTGAGTAATCCTCAGTTTTCTCTCTCTTGCTGGGTTCTGAAGAGTATTAAGTGAGACCATTCATATGAATTGTTTAATATAGTACATGTTTAATAAATGGTATATGCTAACAGAAGGCTCAGAATGCAGGGATTTTATATAATTACTAAAATCTGAAGGATGGCACTGGGTATGGAAGAAGGGTGTGGTCACTGTTTAGTGGTTAGATCTCATCCTTTTGACTATGAAAGAGGGATGTGTGGCTCAGTGGTTGAGTGTCGACCTTAGGAACTGGGAGGTCACCAGTAAAGGGCATACAGGAGGCAGCTAATCAATGATTCTCATCATTGATGTTTCTCCCTCTCCCTTCCTCTCTGAAGTCAATAAAAATTTTTTTTAAAAACTGTGGTAAATAAGTCTTTAATAATGCAGTGGGAAGAAGGGAAGCATTCTATAATCCTATGACTAGCACTCAGTCTGTTGTTGCGCCTGTAGCCCCTGATTGTGAGTTTCAGCTTTCTCCTCAGTCTCCCATCCCTTAGGGCAGGAGGGCCAGAGAAGATGGAGTTGTGTGGTTCTTTTCCCTCAGGTGTAAAGTTAGAGCTGACTGAAGTGGGGTGCATTACCCCTGTTAGGTTAATCTCTGATAAAACCCTACCAGGCTAGGCTCCAGTAAAATAGTTTCTTCTGAAGGTAAATCTTGTTCAGGACAGAATTCTCTGAGGAATTTCAAAATGACTCCTTTTCCCCTTCCCCTGCTATCGCTCTTACAGGTAAAACTCACAAAAGTGTGAGGAACCCCTTTATTACTAGACTAGAGGCCCGATGCACATAAAATTTGTGCACAGGGGCAAGGGAGGGCCGTGTTCCTCAGCCCGGCCTGTGCCCTCAGGGGATGTCCAACTGCCAGTTTGCAAGAGGTCACTGGTGGGGCACAAACTGTCCAGCCTCACCCCCTAATCATCACAGCTGGTCACCGCCCTCTGCGGGGAGTGAAGGGGGTACAGACGCTCCTGCATGGAGCATCTGCCCCCTGGGAGTCAGGGGCACATTATAGTGACCCATCATTCCACCAATAGTTCCCGGAAGGGTTGATTTGCATATTAGGGTTTTATTCTATAGGATTCCCCTGGTTGTCTACACTGAGAGTCCACCAATTTGTCAGTTAAATTCAGGTTTTCCTACCCTACCACTGGTTCTCACAAAGGTTTCTCTTCTAGTAAGTTGTGATTTCTCTGTATCTGCCTGTGTCTCTCCCATTTGGGGGTTAGTGGTTTGTTCACGTCTCTGCTACATCTAAGAAAAGTTGATATTCCAATTTATTTAGCTTTATTCTTGTATTTTAGGATAGTGGAACAACTTCTAGTCTCATTACTCATTGCACCAGAAACCAGCAGTCCATAATACCTGGGTACTTTCATTTTTTATAAAAACTTCAGATTTTTTTCAAAGCTTTTCCAATTGAGAAATTTATGCTCATTCACATTTCTTCAAATTTTTCTATTAAAAAATGCAACCATTTTAAATGAGTCAGAAATATCCTTGATAAAAAGGCAAACAGTTTTTTAATGCTAATAAAAATCTTATTAGAAAATGAAACCCTCACTTGCTCATGAGTATATAATAAATTTTGGCTCCAGTGTAAGAAGCTTAAATCAATTTGGGTATTTTCATTGAGCTGCTGCAAATATTGTTATTTTGCCTTCAGCACAATATAGAAATCATAAGCCTTGCCTAAAAATGCAGAAGACACTTCCATTAGGTTTTTCAGCCAGATTAGACTTTATAAATAACTCCATTATATCTTATAACTACATATTAATTTAAATGTACTTTTAGATATAGTTTTAATCTCCTTACTAGCTGACCAATGTAGTTAAATTTATATATAGCATATTTTAAAATTTTCTTTAAAATGCCTGGAGTCTTTATTCTAGTTCTGTTATTTTAAGCTTCCTTAATTACATTATACATGTATGCAGCTTTAGAGTAGTGGAACATAGAATGCAATTACAAAATTTCCAGCCCTTAACTCTAGGTACATTTCAAAAAGATCTTTTATAGGATAAATAGAAAAAAAAAGTCAGTATATACAAATATCTGAAAGTAAGGAAAAGGGATATTTAATCATATTTTAAGTATGTTGGGGTGTGGAGTGTAGCAAATGATGAGAATTTCTAATTTATACACAGTACATTGGAGGAAAATAAATCTGAGTTTCTTATAAGCTTCTTAATTTTCATATTCAGGGCAATTTATCACTTCCAGTGACTTCATTTGTTGGACTGGATAGTGTGATATTGAAGAGAGAAGATATACCAATAAATCTGATGCTTTATTTATGTATCTTATCCTAAGGAAACTAAACAGATTAATTCCCTCAAAGACTGTGCTGAGCAATGGCAGGAAAGAGTCTACCTGTGAAAACAGGGCTACCATCCCTCAGATGAGACTATCTCCCCCCTTTCTATTAAAAGCAGTACAATACTCCAAATGTTACATTAGAAAAGATAACAAAAATCACAAAGAGATGGTAAATGCTGAGAATTAATATGGATACTAGGTTAGACCTAGAAAGAGTAAAATGAGTATGTCAGATGAAAAATATTGGATACTTAAGTAACATTTACTATGTGGCTATTTTATGTGTTTTAGACATACTAATACATACTAATTTAGATAGTAGTCCAGAGGTGTACGGTGCACTCTTATCATTCTTTAAAAAAACAACAACAACAACAACAAAATAGTAAAAACCAGAATGGAAATCAGGGCACTCTGAGAAGAGTTAAGTGACCTGCCCAGGGCAATGAGCAAAGAAGCAAGGTTTGAACGTAGACACTCTGGGTTTAGTATGTGAACTGTTAACTAGCATAAAATACTTTCCCCTGTGATATGGTGTAAGCTACAAGGTATTTGATATAATTTATGTCTAACATTACTTGACCACAATTTATTTTTAAAATTTTTATTTCAGCTGTTACTTTGAATAATAATAGTTGCTGGACTAGCTCTATGGTATAAACAAACAGAACACTGTAGAGATATAGGAAAATAAGCTAACATATTTGTAGATGTTGGCTAATAGGAAGCAGGGCAATGAAGTGCTGAGAAAAGGTAAACAAATACAATTAGCCACATGAGCATTCTTGCTTCCTACCTGGACACATTTTTCTGAACTCTGAACCAAGGAGACAAGGAAAGAGAAACCAAGAAGATCGTGAAGTTCTCATGAAGCTAAAAAGATGGAACTCAAAGGCGGAGGAGACAGAGGGAGCTGGAATAAGAGCTTCAGAAAGCTGTGTAACGGTCCCCGAGTCTTCGTTTATTAGATAACCACGCATCCTGGGGTTTGACTCGAGGCAATGAAAAGTTGCCCTCTGACTGACTGTTAGATCTCTCATTAAGCAGACATTCAGACTTGAGGAATTAGCTACTTTCATATATTCTACAATAACGGATAGAGCAGAGGGAAATCCAAATAATCTTTCGTTCTCTCTGACCTTCAATCCACTGGTGTTTAGATTGTCTGTTTCTTTTTCATTTTTAGTTTCACTTATCAGATCTTCATTCTTCAGATCCCAGGGCTCTTTGCACAATACAAGTAACTGTTTATTATTATGTCATCAATCTCAGCTGCCTCAACAAGCAGGATGAAGAGATATCATAAATGGACATAGAGTGCCTTTAGTACAAACCAGACTACCTTTTATTAGCACAGCTAAACCTTCCGACGAAAAAGCCAGGTTAAGGAAGCCCTCACACCTCAACACAGGAAGATACAAACTAACAAAACCCATCTCATAAAAAGCACGGAAAATTTTTGGAAATATATTGACATAAATATGTATTCCTCATTGTTCTCCCTCACTCACCTCCAAATAACCCCCCTCACAGTGATCCAAAAAATCAACACGAATCCTTTCTGCTATCATAAAAAAATAAAGATCCCAGAGTATCTGAAATCAATCGTCCCATTCCCAGATGTGCAATCAGCCATTCCTCCAAAGAATCTCTGGTTTCTTTCAGTAAGGGATGTCATTTCAAGGCTAAAATATGGTTGCTAGAAATGCAGATTGGTACTGAGTTGGCCATTGTTTTTAGGTAGGTACTTTTGTTGGATAAAGCTAGAAAAAAGATACATATGCACATACATACATATAGAAATTAGTGATAGAAGTTTATATTGATATTTCTGATTTAATTTTAAAACTGCAGAGCTTGTAGTTTCCCTCTTGTATTGGATCTGTCTCGCCTTTTTGTCCACACCACTATATATCTGGCTCTCAAGGTCACAGTAAATAATAAATATTAGAATTAGAGTATCTCCTAAATCATTTCTTTTTAACAGCTATTAAATATTACCATAACACTAATGCAAACACATATATATGCAATTATAAAAATTGGTTTGCATTCCTTTCTCCCTCTGTCCTCATACTACTTCCATTTGTATGATATTGATGCTATCAGACCATGTTGCCACATGTACTATATACTCTGATGACTGTTAGCACTCCTATCATTTGCTTCTATGGATAAATAAGTTTCATGCTTATCACACACCAGTCTTGATGTGATGGTCTCCCTGGTCATTTTGGTGGGCTAAATATAATTGCCTCACAGATTCACCAAGAGAGGCTCATGAAAAAACATATACTCTGATTTCCTGCTGTTAATAACAGCTTGCTCATGACTTTTATCAACAAGAATCTGTTTTGCTAAATATAAAATCTTTGGCTCAGTTTCCATTTATTGGCAATCTTATATATGTTATTCTTTTCTTGGCATAAAGTAGCACTGTCAAAAAGTGGTGATAATCGCATTTTTTAATCTTATTTTTCCTTTATAAGTCACGTGATTTAGTTTTTCAAAGTTGTCTTAAAATGTTTCTTCCTCCTTTTTTAAAAAAGTGATAGCCATTTGGGGTTGATATTTTGAGGTATGCAGCATGCTTTCAATGTGTAGCTTCTGATCATTTCCCCCCCAGATTCAGGAAATTTCCCTTGAATTTCCCCCCTATCTCCTTAAGACATTCAATTATCCTTAAGTGGGTCTTTTATGCCTGTCTTCAACATTTATCACTTTATCTCAACCCTTATCTTCTTCCTCACTTCATCTTGATTTTTCATTTTCTCCTTGAGAAATTCTCTAAGGGAAGTAATAAATGTATTGATTATTTCTCTTGTTTCTTCTAGAGCCTTCTTCATTTCAGAAAATATTTTTAGTTTTTACTCATTTTAAGTTCTGTTTCTTTTCTGAATTTTTCAAAATTAACTAAATTAATTTCTTTATGGACTGTATAATTTGAATGTTCTTTAGAAGACCCTGTGAATTTATAGTTACAGTTTGAAGACTCTGAATTTATAGTTATAGTTTTTATAGGATTTATAGTTTTTATTGTCAGTTGGGTTCCTTTTCTAAACTATAATTTTTTCTTATAATAAATTTCTATTGGATTTGCTCTTGATCCTTGGGTTTTATGGAGAGTTGGTTTTAGAATTAAGTCTGGTTTAGGGAAGCTTTTCCCTCTTCTGTTGCTTTTGTTTAGTGCCAAAAAATTGTATGGAGGCGAGAGGAAGAGGCTGGGCACTTTCTATCTAACTGGATCTTTTATTTCCTTTTTTGTATTATCCTTAATCTGGCCAATTTTGACTCCCACAGTTTCTCTTTCATGTAGGGCCTTGTCTTAGAAGTCCTGTTGTGTCAATTTTAAGAAGGCTTGCCAATACTGGTTTGCCTCAGTGGATAGTGCGTCCGCCTGCGGATTGAAGGGTCCAGGGTTCGGTTGCGGGCACATCCCTGGTAGGGGGCGTGCAGGAGGCGGCTGGTCAATGTCTCTAGCTCTCTATCCCTCTCCCTTCCTCTCTGTGAAAAATCAATAAAATATATATATATTTTTTTAAAAAATGGCTTAAAGCCCTTTAGGTCTTTCTCTGGCAGGCCCCTTGCCGGTATTAGAAAAGCTGACATCCTACCCAATTTCAGTTGCTCTTTTTAAAATAGGCCCACTTTGCTTTCCAGTGATACCTGTGGGCATTTGGGGGGAGCTCCTATTCTAATGTTAATGACAGTCCTATGTTGCATCTCCTTCACCTACGGATACCCATAGCTGTTTGTGGTTAGCACTTGTCTTTGGGGATTTGTTACATGTATCCTCTCACCTCCTTGGGTTGTAAATATTTTCCTTTTTTGTTTTTTTTCTATTATGTTTAACATGAGGACTCAGTGAGATCTTAAAATGTCATTGCCACTTGTCCAGGCTCCCTACTATTCAGGTTGAAACCCCCCCAACCTCCTTTTTAAAATAATACTGTTTTAATAAACTGTTAGAGTAGTTTTGGATTTACAGAGATTCCTAAAGATAGCTCAGCGAATTCGCTTGCCTGTTGGTTTACTCAGATGAAGCATGGTGCCATTTGTTCAGTGCTCTGTGGAGCGATCCACAGGGCCAGTGACTTTCCCCAACAACATTTGAGTCCTAGGAAGTAGATCCTTCCCAATCAAGGCCTGGAACTTACTGTGTCTTTGTGAAAGAATCAAACTAAGGTACCCAACTAAGCCACACCTAAATCCTCACCTCCAGAAACTGTAAGGTGGTCAGTGTTGTATGAAGCCCCTAAGATTTGCTATTTGTTATGCAGTGGTAGATCCAGGGAGCCAGGCACTGCACTAACTAACAGGAAGAGGTACAGTAGTAAGTGCCATGGTTCCTGCTCTCCTGGCACTGACAGTCCCGGGCTGCGGGTGACTCTGCAGGAGCCCATGGTCCAGGGCTCTTCGGTTTTCTTTCACTGAAGAAGGCCCACCCTGCCCAAGATCACAGAGAAGCCAAGTGGGAAGGTGGACCATTTTCTCACAGGAGGCTTACATTTCTCAAATACAGTGGTACCTCGAGATACGAGTGCCCTAACATACGAGATTTTTGAGATACGAGACGTCGAGCGATCGATTTTTGCTTTGAAATACGAGCAACATTTGAGATAGGAGTCATCGCGCGGATCGGCCGGCTGCACACGACCCACCAGTTTACCGCGACTCGAGCATCTCATAGTTTCCCACGCCTCAAGGTTACGGAACAAATTAAACTCGTATCTCGAGGTATCACTGCTGGAAGAGAAGTTTCCACCTGAGCTCACCTGCTGTTTGGCATCCCCCTCCTGGTTAATATTTACCGAAACCTGCAGGAATGTCTGTGAACACTCAGATTGGAGATCTCCAAGCCAAGTGCTATAGCTCTGGGGCCTGATTTGCATCCATGAATATGCAGCATCACGAGCCCCTTGCTTGCGATTTTTGCCCTGTGTTGGCATCAAGGGTGTGTGGATGGCTGTGAATTTTCTCTTCCTGGACTGAAGCCATTTTCTTTCTCCCGCATAGATTCACCGTAGTCCCTGTTTTCATTTCTCAATTCTGGGAAAGTTCATGACTATGATTCTGTCACTTCCTCCAGCCCTAAGGTTTGAGAGATGGCCATAAACTATATAACTGTAGTCAATCACTCTACCATATACTTACTCAGAGTGCCCGGGCTGGATTCTGGTGCCAGCTAAGCTCCAGCCCAGGCCCTGGCTCTCAGAGTGCCACTGCCCCGGGAAGGTCAGTTGGGCAGTACGTCTCAACTCTTAGAAATGCTCAGACCAAATTTACAGCCAGTGGGATATTGATTTAAAAATGTCACGGAATCTTCAAGAAGACAGTGTGTCACTTGGTAGACCAAAAATTCACTGCTGTCAGACTGGATGAGAAGAGTAAACACTCAATCCAAAAATGGTCTGAAAAGAGACTCAGCATCCCTAGGGGGGGCACACCCACTGGCCACAGACCTTCTCTAGAAATAACAGGAAAGTGCAGAGGTCAAGAACAAGGGCTCCAGAGTCGGAATTCCTAGAACTGATTCCCAGGTTGACCCACCAGTAGCTGGGTGACCAAGGGCCAAGCTGTCCCCAAAGGGGAGATAGGGAGGTGACTTCAGAATTATCCTTGGCACTGCTTCCTCTTCTCAATGCCACTAGAGTACAAAGAAGGGGGAGTTTTTTGGTGATGAATGTGCGTGAGCTCTGGGCACTGCCTGCCACTGCCTTGCCCGCTCCCTCATCTAGGAAGATTGGGGATGAGGTAGAGTACATCATGATGATAATGCCTTGGCCAAGCGCACACATCCCATTCCACTGCTGTCAGTATCACCGGAGACACGAGTTCCCTGGTGGGAGAATGACTGGCGTTTCCTGATAGCGAGGAGCAGGCAGGAGACAGATTGTCAGGAAGGGACTTGAAAGGATTAGGTTCCCTGAAGCATGAATGCACACACTCCGCAGCCTCTTTCCACCGAGATTCTGTTGATCTGGGGATCAGAGCCCAGCCTCACAGCTCACGCTGCTGTTTGATATGTTTTGCTCACTGGTATTTCATGTATAATACTTCCCTAGCTTGTACATTCCGCCAGATAATGAAAACAATGCAAGAAAAAGGTCTTACTCCTCTATCTTTCTTTATCCTCTCAGTTTTTCTCCCTTAGCTTAACCGCTGGTGTTACTTTCTCCCTCCTCTTCTGAAGTTTCTTTATGCAAATGCAAACATATACAGATACAAACCTTGCTTTTCCATTAAAGATAGCATGCTATATAAAACCATACCTTACCCTTTCATTTAACTAGTTATCTTAGATAATTTGCGTATTTCTGGATTATGTATTTAGTCACTAGTTTTTGTTCTCTCATTTTTCCCCTCACTTTTCAGCATCTATGAGTAAGGCTACCCAAAACTTTTTTTTCTTCTGACAGAAAAATTTTGTTTATTCATTTTGATTGAAGCTTTATTGTCTCTCGAGCACACCAGTTGCGAGACACTCTGGTGAAGAGACAAAAATATGAAACTCGCTATTTAAGAACAATTTCATTTAAGTGTTACCCCCTTTTAGAACTGCCTTGTTATGTTCATTTTCCAGTGTTTGTAAATTTTTTTTCATTTGTCCAGAACTTATAGTTTTTGTCTTCAGGAGGGTGAGTCCAAATAGGAGTTTACTCAACCAAAGCAGAAAGGAAGTTTTTCATTTACTTTCATTGTATACACACACACACACACATATGGAATGTCTGAAAGATCCTTGAGAGAAGAAATCAGAAAAGGAACTGGAGAAACTGTGGCAAAAAAATAAAATAACTGCTCAGGAACTGATCAAATGACCAACATTCACCAAGCAATGAATCTCATGAAAGAGTTATTAGCTTATAAACTCTGCATACTTTATAAAGCAAACAGTTGCTAAGGACAAATAGCAGTGCATTTCATAGCATGAACTGTGAGAAAATTCTTCCATGATTTTCATGAGAACAATATATTCATCAGCATCTCTATATTAAGTATAATAAATGTATACATAGGAAGGTTAGCACATCCCTTAGGTCAAATATTATTATGACTTTGAAAGCCTTAGGCTGCCTCTCTGATTCTTGATTTGATACTAGTTGATTAGAAGGAGATCCCCGTGGCTTCTCCGGAAATGTACAGTATAACTCTCCTTAAAAGTGACATTGGCTCTGAGATAGCACGTCAGCTCTCCATTGCCTTAGGCTTCCTGGGGAACCCATGTGACCTCCTTTTACTGTCAGCAGGTCCCTGATCTGAGATGCTGTTCTTCCTGAAGTCTTTCACAGGAACCAAGAACATGTATGTAGAAAGGAGAGGAAAGAGAGAGAAAACAGCATTCCACCAAATGAATCCTGGGATTTCCCCTTCCCAAGGATTCCTTAGATAGCAGAAGGAATTGTTTTTAAAGGTGTGGTAATATAATGAAATGTAACTGAGCTTGCTATAACTAATTTGCTATCAAATTATTATACACTATTTACAAATAAGAGGAAAAACACAAACAAGCTATGGTTTTATATGAATACTGACAGGTTTTATAAAAAGTAAAATTAAATTATGACAAAATGACCTCATTGCTAGGGACAAATAAAGAAAAAGTAAATAATAGGTAAATTTTTATTATTAGTTTTGTTCTCAAAAGCTGGGTATTACAGATGCCAACCAGCTTCCCCAGTCTCTCTCTCTGCCCTCTCCCTCAAAGCTCTGTTGAAAACAAGATAATTTTTTAAAAATTCTGTATTAACTTAATGTGGCCTCAGTTCAGCACATGCTGGATGCCAATTATATTGGCCCAGTGCAAAAAATGAGAAAGCCTAGCCTGGCCTAGAGAAACTGACCAGTCTAAAAGACTGAGCTCTGGTTACAGCTAACATTTTGACCCACTGTGTCAAAATGGCCATCTTAGAGAAGCTTTAATCTAGTTCCAATTTAATCCAGAAACACCGGAGAAGCTCATTAGTAAAGGGGAAGTAGCAGTATGAATCTGAATAATGAGTCCATTTGCAATAAAGCATTAGTTGGTGGCTGGCAGTTAAGAAACAGAACTCACCTCTGCCGAAGGAGGTGATGGCAGTGGCGAGGCAGCCTGTCAAGGATCAGCCAAGTACACAAGGGTTCAGGGCCAGACTTTGTTCTCAGTTGGAAGTCCGGGTCCGAGGTAGAGAGCCAAGAGAGAAAGGACCAGTCGTACAGACCACACTAATAAGGCAGGAAGCTGGAGTTTATTTGATTAGCAGTCCATACTCTACCACACAATAAGCAAAATCGATGGCCAGATTTATGGCGCCAAGACCCATCCCGTAACTTGGTGTGTTGGGAAAGTACTAGTGAATGTCTCAGGAAGTAGGCAGGGCCTGACCTGGAGGTAGGAAGTCCCAGTAATTCCAGCTCAGAGAGGACAGTAGAGGAGGGTCTACATGCTACTCCTTCATAGAGAAGACACCAAGACCAGAGTAAGATTGAAAGGGTTTCAGAGGGGAAATGAGGAGGGAACTAGGGAAGTGTGGGTTTATAACTCTGGCCCCAAGTAAAGGAGAGCGAAGCTTGGTGGATGGGGCCTAGAGAATCCAGGATTGTGCCATCTCTGAATCCTTGAGTAGAGGTGCAGTCATAGGAATGCCATCTCTCACAGGAGTGGGTCTTAGTGTCCCTGCTGTGTTCTGTCATTGGCCAGGAAAAGTCCGTTTGGCCAATACATAGGGATGGATTGCATGCAACAGCAATGAGGTCTTCTGTCTACTTACACGTTTTCAGGGGTGGGAAGTTTGCAGGGAGCATTCTTATGGCTACTATGGGTAAAAATGTCCTTAATTATATGTATTAAGCTGGTGAAACAATACCTCTCTAGCAAAAAAAAAAAAAAAAAAAAAGTCCACCTTTACTTGTTGGGACACCACCTGCTGGGAATAGAACTAACCCTCAACACAAAATGCAGAATTCCCGCTATTGCTACCATGTCTTGGGTATTAAGTGTTAACAGAGACTCTCAATTACAGGAACTGTTACTAGAGCATTTTGGAGAAAGACGAAAAGTGTTGTCTTAGCTACTAAAGTGCAGTTAAGAACTCAGGTCAAACCCAAAAGTTCTAGATCCACCACAGGAGATTGGTATTTTCTATTCATCGGTGAACGAAAGACCTAGGGAAGAGGCAGTAGGCAATACAGACCACTTTTAAATTGAGAATAACAAAACATGTATTTTGTTTATTGTATCTATTTTAAAATACACCAGGAATTATTTGACTATTGAACTCAGCATTTACAATTTGATGATGAGTTATAATCACATTATATCCAACTTACTATTCCCAGAAAGAGTCGCTTTTATTTCATTTTCCTAGGAGCCGCTTTTTGGTGCAAACAGATCTGGGTTCGATAAATTATTTAGTAAGTGCTGGCAAATCAACTTAGCTGCTTTGTGTGCAGAGGGGCTGTGATTTAGGTAAATGTATTTTTGATAAATATTTGAGTCCTGCCTGAATGATTTATCAACTTCAAGTAGAATTGCCCTACAATTACATGGTACCATGCCCGTTCTGTAGCTGAACCTTCTAATGCAAGCTAAGAAAGGCAAAATATATGTAATTTCCATGTGGTGGTTAGACAAGAATTAGTTATGTATAAGTTGAAACTCTGTGGCTCCAATAAGAGAAAGGGAAGTATATGCACTAAAGACACAGAACTTTACTTAAATCTGCATTTATGGAAGTGATCCAAGTCTGCTGAATAAAGAACGGGGGGGGGGGGGGGGTGGGTATCCTTAGGTTTAACAGCTTGTTAAACTCTGAACCCAAACGGACTCCTCATATCATCAACTTTTTGTACAGGGCTACCGTCTGCTCCTATGTAGTCAGCTCAGCATTAAGCAGAGTTAAAACATAAAAAGATCTTGGATATAGTTTGGGTAGAAAATGCTGTATAGCAAAGGCATATAGTGAGCATATCCCCACAACTGGCTTCAGGAAGATGAAATTGCAGAGGTTTAGAAGCTTTTTAAAAAATTTATTGAATGTATTGGTGTGATACTGGCTAAAAAATTCTACAGATTTTATGTGTACAATTCTATCATACATGATCTGCATTTTGTATTGTGTGTTCACCACCCCAAGTCTTGTCTCCTTCCATTACCATGTATTCCTCCTCTACTCTCTTCTCTCTCCCCCTACACTTTCCCTCTAGTCATCACCCTGCTGTTGTCTTGCTTGTTGTTTTTTTCTTTGCTTAATTCCTTCACCTTTCTTCACCCAATCTCCTCCCCTCTGACAGCTATCAGTCTGTTCTCTGTATCTATGACTCTGTTTCTATTTTGTTTGTTAGTTTATTTTAATTAGATGCCACTTATAAGTGAAATCATAAACTTTAAGATGCCTCATTAGCTCCTCAGTCTCTGTGAAACCTGAAATAATGGGGTGAGTTATATAGACTAAGAAGCATACAGAACTTCCTCAGACTGTGGCATGATTTTAGCCTATGTGAACGACCAGCACAGTGAGACATCAGTTCACGTGATGACTACAGATTTTATTCCTAACTGGCAGGAGAGGAGAGCAGAAGTAATGGGGGCCTTTCAAAGAGAGAATGAAGAAAGGGGGAGGGGGAGGGGGGGCAACCAGAGGCTCACTAGAGACATACGTGAGAAATTCTAAGCGGTTGCTCAGTATAAATGTGACTTTGCTTTCCGGCAAATATTGAAGTTAGGATCCTATCCTCCCAGAGAGGTTGGGGAAAAGACACTCCTGAGCTGTAGAAGATAGTATCTTAAAATCCAATAAATAAAATTTGAAAAAAAGAAGGGTTCAGAACCATAAGCTCATTTTAGTAAATAGTCTAAGAAAGGGCGGTCAAGGTCAAGGGCCTATTGTCTCCTGTGTTGGCGAGAACCAACAGGAAATTCTCCTAGAAGCACTGGGCTTTCTGGGGCAGGCTGGTGTCCTCCTACAGACACAGCCTTGGGCGGCTAGAAGCCAGGCTACAGTGTGGTCCTCTGTTTGGTGCAAAGGTTTGGACAGAGACATGGTAAGCCAGGATTCTGCGGTTCCCATCCAGCGAAGGAAGTGGCAGGCCCAGGTCTCTTGGGGCAGCACGCCAAGAGCAAGTGAGAGGACACAGGCTCATTTATTCATTTACTTATCGAAGCATCGAAAAGGTTAGTTATGCCTGATACTCTACTAGCTGCATGGGTTACCATGGTAAACGATACAGGAGTATTTCATACACGCGTTGAATTTTAATCTCCTGGGTAAAGCTAGCACTAAAGCAATAATGGCGCACATAATTAAGTCATAACTATTGTGCTTCCAAAAATAGATAACTGGAAATTATGACTCTCCCAATGGAAGTACATAAGACAAGCTATAATACATTTTGTGCCAAAAACTAAATGTGAATCTGAAAAACCTCCAAAACCAAGTATAATATAAAGGAAGATAACAGAAGGGGGAAAGGGAACGTGTTCAACACCACCATGGATATGCACTCAAGATTCAGAACGTACCAGACTTTACAGGGCAAATAAGCCAGATTTTTTAAAAATTAATGACAACAATAATATAGGAAATCAATAGTCTCCTTAGATTGTATGGATCTGACCTTGAGTCAGAAAGAAGGAAGAGAGACAGAGATAGACAGACAATGGCTGCATATATCTTATTCTACTAAAAAAAAAATTGCATATTAACGTTTTGAAACTGATTTTGTGATTTTTAAAAAACAGTTCTATAGAAGTTACCTTCACTATCTCTTTCTACACAGTTCTCTATATCTGGTACACGACCAAATAATGATGATTTTACCATCTAAGTGTCCCTTATGTCTATTCAGTTTACTGAATTGCTGCCTCCAGGTGCGCGATTCACCTGGAGTGTTGTAGTAGCCTCTTCATTCTTGCCTTCCTCAAATTCATTCTCAAGAGATTGACTATTCTTTCACAAAACTAATTCTGTCACTTCCCTGCTTAAAGATTTTAATGCCCAAAATTAAGGATAAAATGTATAATCACCACAACAAGTACAAATAATTACTTGGTAAAATTTAGCACTCACTGCTATGGAAATGTGTGACATGTACCTTCAACGCTACAGTATTATTAACTGTGTGGAGTTAAATCCACTCCTTGCAAATCCAGAAATGTACCTTCTATTGCTATACATGAAACTGTGTCAGCTTTATCTTGTAATGTCTTTTTTCAAATTTTTTTTTCTGTCTTGTTTTGTTTTTAATCCTCAACCAAGCATGTTTTTGCATTGATGTTAGAGAGATGGAAAGACAGAGTAACACATCAATTGGTTGCCTCCTGCATGCGCCCTCACCAGGGCGGGGGCTGGGGAGGAGCCTGCAACCAAGGTGTATGCCCTTTACCAGAATCTAACCCAGGATCCTGAGGTCCACTGGCTGGTGCTCTAGCCACTGAGCCAACCAGCTATGGCTGAAATGTTTGGTGACTCTACTGCTCTGCTCTCTCTTCTCACTTCCCCTTATTCCAAGGTCCCTTCACTTTTCACCCAGTTATTTCAATAGTCACAAACTTCCAGTCTTTTCTCTCTTCGAAGCCCATCATCTTTACTCTTGTCAGTCAGCTTTCTATATCACAAAATATGATTAAGTCTTTGACACATCTAAAAGAGATACAGGGTTCCCCATTGCCCATTGAAGTAAACGCTTAAAGCCTGGGACTTTTATTTGAGCTCTGGAGGGAGCCAACTCACTTTTTCCGCTGGATATAAATCCAAGAAAATACAGCCTTAGGCAAGCCTAGCAGCCAATGTGTGACCAAAAAAAGAAAAAACAAGTATTTCAGATAGAGTTAATCTTGTGAAGAAGTTAACCGAGTTGATGCTGAAAGGAGGAGAAGGAATAAAACAGACCTAGAAAACATCTTTTGAGCCCCTGTATCCAGCTGTGCACAGAATCATCCCAAAGAGCCTGAACGGGTTGGAACTCTGGATTCTGAGTTTTTAAAGCATACAGGTAATTTTCATATAGTTGTTATACTGATGACCCTTTAGAAAATGAGAGATTGTCTCCTGAGAATTAACTACTGACTCACAAGTCTCCATGGAAGCATCCATGTTATATAAAAACTGATGTTTGAAATTTTAACACTGTTATTTGGCTTCTGTCAATGTTTGCTTGCTTAATTAATAAGGAAAATAAGACTACTCCCACTTCAGAGAGGTCATTAAACCTTTTCCAGACAAAATTATCAGTGTTGGCACCAGGCAAGGCCTTTGGTTGAGATCTCAAGGCCGCAGCACATAGGGGCCCTTTACGAACTTGCAAAAGAGGCCGGATACACCTCATATTTGGGAAAGAAAGAAGGTAAAAACATATAAATAGGGAAAATTCCTCCATGTTGGGGCCCAGAATTTGAGAGACATGTCTTCTGGACCCACACATAATAAGTGTAACTCCATCTCTCTAAGCATTGCTTGGTTCCTCTCCAGTTTTCTGTAACATTAATGGTTTCCTGAGCCAGAAAACAACTGTGCTTGGCCTTTTGGCCTCCTGTGAATGGGTTGGGTTTGGGGCCTAGGGGAGCCAGATAGGCCTTCGGGAGGTGTCACTCTGCTGATTTAGCAGAATTGAACCTGGGGGCTCTGGGCACTCCCAGACCTCAGCCCAGGACCGAGCCAGTATTTGGAGAGAGTGGACAGACATTTCTGGACCTGTCAACAGAATCAGGAAGGTAGAGGCCTCGTCAATTAGGCCCACTCTGAGTGAGTGGAAAGGCTGATCATCTCCCTGGAAGTCAAGGACTTCCTCAGGGACTACCCGAGACCCTGTTTGGTTAGGAGGATAAGGAATCAAGTGGACAATTTAAACTCTGGGTAAATATCTGGTAGAAGTTAAAAACTCAGACTAGCTAGTATATAAATGTGGGACTCTGGAGGTGAATGAATTCAGATTAGATTAAGGAATTATGAGTTCACTCTGCTGTTTGTTTTTGTGGGACTAGTCAATTTGCTTACTGAGAAGGGGGTCTGGATGCAGTCTTAACTCCTCTGGTAGATTCTCACCAGGACATTGGTTGAGAATTCTGTTCTGGGGCATGGGTTCCAGGAATGGCCTCAAGCCTGTCTGGGGAGTTGGGCATTGTTTTGTTTATCTGGGCTAGTCTACTGAGAGAGTGTGAGCACAGATGTTTGTCTGTCTTGGCATAATTATCTGCTCATTAACTGGTCTGTGTGAATGAAAGCCACTTTGTGCCTTCTGGCTGTACACAGGAAAGTATTATCTTTTTCTATTGTTTCATTTGTTTAAAGATAGGGCAGACCTGCTGTGACAGAATGCAAAAGTTTTCAATAGCTGCTGAGATTTCTTTTTCTCAGAGTCTTTTGCTCTCCCTCAGAGAGGGAATCAGCCCACTTGGCTAATAAAAATTTCTCTCAGTAAGGGTTTAAGTTTGCTCTGATATGTGAATTTTCTATATTAAATCAAAATTTTAAAGTCCTAGGGTTAATTTAAATGTAGTATAAATTTGTAACATTTCAAAGAACAAAGAACTTTTATTTCTGGCTCTTTTGGTGGTCAGAGACCTCCAGGGGCAGGGTTTACAGCTCCACATGACAGAGAGATTTACAGGCCTTGTCCCTGGCTGTGACATCATAGTCCAATGTGAGCCACCTGAGGTGGAACTAAGGCTGAAGTTGTTATTAACTATCTATGGGCCCCGTTAATCCTGGTTGTGTGTCTTGTGTGGTCTGTTGTCTTCGTGGTTGTGTATTTTGTATTTGGCTGTTTTCAGTTATTAGAATCATCATAGAGGACATAAACTGATCTTTCCCTTCTCTCATCCTGATTCTAATAGCATCTATACTGGATTTAAGATATTTTTTTTCAGGAGGCCATCCAGGCTTTCAGTTCACAAGAGATCTCCCTATCACCCTTATCATCATCTGCTATCTTTCCAGGCTGACTAAGAGTCATTTTCTCCACAGGTCAGACCTCAGCCTTAGAGAGAGAGGACTACTACAGCCGTAGTTTTCTCTGAAACTCCTGCTGTTTCTATTTCTCCCCTCTGTAGGAATTATCTTCCTCTGACTCACAATAGGAAAGGGAGGCAAGCAATTGGACTGGGGGATGGGACATGGGACAGGGCGGGGGGTGGGGGTGGGGTAGAGGGGGCAGTGGTCAGAGAAATCAAGAGTAGTAAAGGGAGGAGGATTTAAGATCCTCTAGAAGTCTAGGGGCTTAGAGTACAACTCTGAGGGAAAACAATGGTTACAGAAAGAAAAATGTATCCTTAGTGTAAAAAGCCTAAATATACAGGATCTCAGACCATTTGCCTTGTTTCAGGACAGAGTAAATGGTTAATGCAGAAAAAGGGGTAGGGGTGTTGGCAGTTAATTATGAAGCAGGGAAAGATAGATTTCTGTTGATTTTTACTGGCTGCTGACCACTCTGCTGGCAAAGAGATCTGGTCCAGGTGTCCTATCAGAACTTGACTAGATTCAAGGTCAAAAGTTTTCTGCAAGCATAATTAATCTAGCTGCCCTGCTGCTACCCATTGAGTAATGAGCATTTTACAACAAGCAATACAAGACTTAGGCCTTCGGCTTGCTGGCTGCAGCAGTTAAACCAGAAGCCAGTGACTGCTACTAGCCTTCCTGCAGCTGCAGGAATAGAGCAGCAGGCCTGGGATCTGTAAAAGCAGCAGATAGAGTTAGTGAAAGCTTCCTTTTTTGCAAATGTATTGAAAGGGTTCAGTACCTGTTGCTGCTAGAAGAGGAGATCTTTTTCCAGGGCACTCCCTTGGGAAAGGCCTGGTCGCTGCTCTGCCACAAGAGGGACTGGCGGGAAGACAAAGGGCCTAATACCCAGGCCACTGCCACAGAAGCGCTTTGCAATATGCAAAGCTGTTTCTAACTGCAACTCTGGCTGTTTTAGACTGGCAGTTTAAAGTCAAAGAGCAAAGGAGAGGCACTCTCTCTGGACTGGGGAGCCTTCAAGACTTGGGTATTCTCTAAGAGAGGAGGAGTCTGAGGGATGACAGAGACCCTGTTGGGTTAGAAGGACTTAAGGCCACATGTTTAACTTATAAATTATGGTTTTCTAGGCAGATGTCCATGTCCAGTTATCTAGGGGTTAAGCTGCTTGTTACAGCAAAACAACTTTCTCCTGTGCCAGAATAAATTTTAAGAAATCAGACAGACCATGTTTGTGGCTGGAAAGAAGAACTGGCCACCATGCACAGCCCTGACAGTGGCCTGCAGAAAACTGTGTAATAGTCTTAGATGCTGCCTGCATCTTCATGGACATGACTCCAGAAAGACAAGGACAATTTTGCTTTGTGTGGGAAGGTCAAGAATAGACTTTAGTCACCTTCCTAAGATATTTGTATAAACCTACCATGTGTCATATATGGTAGCAGAAGATTTGGCTACCTAAGGTGGCCACAGTGCCAATATTGTACTTTATTGTGTTAATAATATTGCATTAACCTTACAGATTTGAATACAGTTGCCAAAAGGGCAGGTGCCCAAATGGGCAAGAAAAACACCCATCTGGTTTTAGTGTCTATTGAAAGACAGTTGGCAGCCTGTATACTGTCTTGCAGGTCTGTGTGGCTATACCCATGTCAGGTATGGCACAAACCTCAACTTTAGGAAACTGGGGAAGGCCTATTTGGAACAGAGGGGACTGTATAATAGACTTACATGCTGAGTACCAGCCCTTTGTTACAGGAATTACAGACCCTGTGAGGTCCTGTGACATGTGAGACTCTGTAAAGCAATAAAGCTCCCTTAGTCCTTTCTCAGAGGGCATGTCACCCCTCCCAGAGACCATATGAAACTTTAAGGACAAGTCAAGTAGGAAGAACCCTACTACAAGGATAGCTATCATTGTCTATTTGAATATAGACACATTTTGAATTTCTCCTTGTCAGTTGAAGACAGTTATATTACTCTGAAGATTCCACAGAAAGGACTGACAAGGAAAATCAGAAGATCTTAAAGCATGTCAGTATATTTTTTCTCCTTATATGATTCCTCTGAAATTTGGCAATGCTTAATAAATCATGGCAATACATTTTTTTGTATAAATTCAGTGAGACTGGTTTCTAATTGTGGTTTTATTGACCAGAAACTTTGGAGTATCATGTTTTAAAGAGCCCTGTCTGAACTCTGAAGACTTGAAGCCAATAGGAGTGCCAAGGAAAAGCCTGGTATCCTGGTTGGGAGCCCTGAAAATGGCTGGCACTGGAGCATCAGGCCATGCCCTACCATCACTGTGGTTGGTCAGAGTAGAAGGGGAGCAATAAGGATGCCTCTGTGTCCCTGCGGAACCCTCATATACTCTAAGCCATGACAAGTAGGAGGGCTACTGAGATGGGCCTTAAAACCTAGGGCATGGGTCCAGGTGGAGTCGCTGCAGGCAGACCGGATGGCTTGGCTTCCTAGCCCTTTGGGGCACACTAAGATTCAATCATGAAATTCTGGCAAAGGTAGTTAGTTATCTTTCTTGTTGTGTTTATGCAAATAATCAGGCCAAATTAAATACAATAGGTAAATTGGTCTTGATGTTGACTCTTTTAATAGAGGTAATTTTGAGGAGAAAATTTCTATTTCAATAGAGGTTATTAAAACTGAAATGTTTTCTTTCCCTTTCACTGAACCATTTGTTACAGTTTGTCTCTGCCAGGTCATAAGCCCACCTCCTTCTGTGCCTAGGCCTCCTCGTCCCTCTGACAGACAGCAAGGATCTCTTGGCTCTGAGGGAAAACTCTGTCCCTCCTCAGTACAAAGCAGCTACAGAAAAAAATTCAACGTCCTTTTTCTCTAAAAGAATTCAGAGCCAGGATCCTTGAGGTAATATATTAGGCAGTTAGACAGACATGGAGCAGAGCAAGGGCGATGGGCCAACTCGCACTACCAGATGTAACTAAGTCTTTCCACCTCTGTGTATGTGAGACAAGGGGCATAGCCAAGGAGGTATTCACCCAAAGTGTCAGCCCTTAGAGAAGGCCAGTAGCCTATTTGTCCAAAAAGCTTGACCCTTTTGCATTTGGGCGACATACTTGCGTCCAGGAGGTAGCAGCCACAGCTATGCTTATCAAAAAAACAAATAAGTTAACCCTAGGGCAGTAACTAATCCTAACTGCCACACATGAGGTCAGGGCTTTACTCTGGAACATACTAGAGCACTGGATGTTAAGCACTGGAGTCACCCAGTTTCAGGCTCTCTGGTAGACAGAAAAACAATCACTAACAATTTATACTGATAGCAGGTACGCATTTACAATGGCTCACGGACATAGTGCTATTTACAAGGTAAGGGGTCTCCACAGAAGCAAGAGGAAACCAGGCTACAGATAAAGCTGCCTGTGAGGCTGCCCTAAAACCAGTGGGTGGGGCCTCTACAGATTCTAGAGACTTTTCCAGACTCTGATCTACACAATCTAGAAAAGCTGAAATTTATAACCAGTCTTTATTCAAGTTTTTACAGGCTTTATAGTCTACCCAGGAAGCAATCTAGAAGCACATCTGAGACCTCTACCTGTACCAACTTCTGATCCAGTTCATCCCTTCCACCCTGGTGACTCTGTTTGAGTAAAGAAATTTGCCACCTAAGGATTGACTCTCACCTGGAAAGGACCACCTCCATGGCAGTCAAGGTCAATGGGATCCCAATGTGGCTTCATCACACCCGGCTTAAGGCACCCAGGAAAAAGAGAGAGTCCAGGACTTTCTGGATTCTCGGAAGATTACTCCTAGCTCTCATTCCAGGCCCTTATCATATAAGTAGGCCAAATAAATTTATTAGGTACAAAATTAAAGTTATTCTCCTCAGGGGTAAATATAACTCCCTCCTTGACAATGACTAAGAGTCAGTGATTTGACTCATGTACAGAAAACCAGTGGGAAATGCAGCATCCATCTTATATAAAAATTGCTACTTGAAATTTTAACTCTGCTATTTGGCTTTTGTAAATGCTTGCTTGCTTGCTCAAATAATAAGACTACACCCACTTCAAAGAGGCCATTTAAGACTTCCCTGGACAAAATTATCAGTGCTGGCACTAGACCAGGCCTTTGATTGAGGTCTCAAGGCCTCAGCACATATGGGCTCTTAAGAACTTACAAAAGGGGCCAGAAACACCCCATATTTGGGAGACAAAGAAGGCAAAAATGTAAACAGGTGAAATTCCTCCATGTTGGGGCCCAGAATTTGAGACATTTTCCTCTGGATCCGCACATAATAAATGTAACTCCATCTAAGTATTGCTTGGTTCTCCAGTTTTCTGTAACACACCAGCCTGTCTCTTCTGTTCACTAAATCAAACACTCCACTTCCCTCTGAGATCCAGCTAATATGAATTATGGACCTTCTGAACTGAACTCTACCACACAATCTTTTTTCTGACCTATGTGCTTAAATCTATGCTATGTATTTGTGTAGTATTTAAAAATGAGGTCGAGGCAAGATCAGTATTTGAAAGGTGTTATGGGTCTATCTTATATAGAGAAGTGAATATAAATTTGTAATTCTTCTCTTTGAAAGGATTACTTAAAGCACGCTAGTTTATTTTACATACTAAATTTAAATCAATATGGGAAGTTTTAATTTTTTTAATTTTGGTGATTATCTGCATTCTCATTAAAATATTAAAAATTTTAAAACTTGACCTTTTCTGTTACATATGTGTTTTAATCCACTTTAGCTAAAAATAACATCATCTGGCATCAGAGTGATTAATCAGAGCGAAGATGAAAAAATTTATTAAAAAAGAAATGGAATTGTACAGCTGAATTCTGCAGAGATGGGCAGAAAGAAGACAAGACTCATTGCATGACAAAGACTAATTTGGAGAACAATCTGTGGACCACAGGAGTTTTCATATGTGGAGAATATAAAAAAGTTACAGAAGGAACGTGGGTAAGAGAAATATATGTGTGAAAGCAAAATCTACAGATAAGATCTGAACTAAAAGTAGAATGAAAGACCTGGGTTTAAAACCTAGGCTTTATCTCCCCTGAATTGGATTCTAACTTTAATTTCTTGGATAAGGATAGAAAATATAGTTGGAGCAGTGAACTGACACCCAGCCAGGAGATAAGCTAATCTTACTATACTAATTTTCTTTCTTAATAGCTACATTAGCCCTTTTGCTTCGCTGACTCTCCACTCACCCTCACAAAATTTCACTGGTGGTTCTTTAGCCATAATATACTACTATAAGGTATTTAATTAACCTACTGTGAGTTCAAATCTCAGCTCTGTACTTATTTGTTACTTGGATAACCTTGAACAAATTACTGCAATAAGACTTGGTGTCATATTATGTAAAATCTGTACAAATAGCATACTCATCACTTCAGGTTTAAATTAATGTATGTAAATACATATAAAACCATGCTTTTCTGGATTAACCATTCTATCCATAGTAACCATTTGTATTATTATTCCCTTGGTTATAATGTTTGTGTGTGTGGTTTTTTTTTTTAATTTAGTATTCTGAGTAGTTTGTGACTATTGGAGCTTCTTTATACTTACATTTCAGGCTGTTAGTTTCTTCGTATCTTAGAATTTCTACTTCCTCACTAGGTTTTTCACTTCAGGGACTGTCTTTACTCTTTTCTCCTCCTCCTCCTATTTTTCTTCCTCTATGTATCATGGCTATCCTTTTTCCTGACCTTGACTTTGGAGATAGTAATATCATTGTTCAGCACCCTGATTGGCCATGGCTTGACGGTAATTATTTCTTTGTGTACTTTTTTGCTTATTGAAGTCCCATGCCTGGCAGACAAGATTCTGAGTAGCAATCATATTTCCCTGTCTAGGTAGAAGGTAAAGCTAAGTCAATGATCATATTTCCCTGAATGCTCTAGCAAAGAGGAATAGCAACAGAACTTGAAGTTATCTAAGGATATCAAATGTGGCAGAGTAACATATGAATCAAGTATCAGTTTAAAATATGTAGTTTAGGTGCTGCTAGTATGGTATGAACAAACCATTTACCGATGTCCAGTTCTGTACCAGACCTCAGGAGGTCTGTTCTAGGACCAGAGTTCACCTCTGAGGCTAATCACTTCAACTTAGCTCTTTACTATTGGACAACAAAGAGCAAAGATGAAAAGGATGTGGTAATTTATAGACAAAATCCATGGTTTTTGTTGTTGTTCTCATTTAAAAGCCTAAATAAAAAGAAGGAAAAGAATCGCAAGGCCAGAGGGTTTAAAGATCCAAAGAATCACAGAGCCAAAATTTTTTGTTTGAACAACTGTTAATCATTGTTAGTGACTTAAGTTTTCTGGACAATACTGAGGACATTAGGATATCCAAATTCTGTTTTCCATGAGAGTTTGTACAGGAGAAGATAGTTTACACTGTGAAACAATAAGAATTCAGAAGCAGGTGTAATGACACAAAGCCTAAAATGTATATAGGTATCTGAAGGGCGTTGAGTGACAAAATTTGATTAAGCCAGGTGAGGTCAATTCATCTTATCTGAAATGTGTGCATCTGACGATACTACACTTTCATAAAAGGTACAAGTTAAAATGGCCAATAGTTACACTTAATGTAATGCCACCTCCCAGCCATCAATGAGTCTTACTTCTAATTCTGATGGGGCTTCTGGAAAGGAATAATCAATGTGTTGATACCTTGTGAGGATAAGCTTGTGCTGTGTTTGGTACTACATCAATCTGTGTTAAATATAAGAAGCCCCAGAAATTCAACTATCCAACAAAAAAGTGTCCTACACTTCCATAGCTCAGAATCATATGTATTCAGAGACAAGGGACAATGTGTGGCAGAGAAAATGCTAAGGACTAACCCAATCATCTAATTTACCTCCTGGACATACGTGAAGACTACATTCAAGCACTGTGTGTCAAAGTGGGCAATATGACCAATCTTGATCAGTGTGATGTGAATGGAAATGATATATACTGTTTTCAAACTTGCCTTGTAAAAATACTCTCATGTCTTAAAGTTCTGTTGATTTTCCTTCTATCATAGCCATGAAAACTCTGTGGTGAGTTAGGATGGCAAATAGACAAAGCCTGTATTCATTAGTTACTGAATAAAAAAGCGATTCCCAGAAGAATTACCCAACCAGAAACTTCCACATTGGATTCTGAAAAATAAACTCCTTTTGTGTAAAGCTGCTGACATTTGTTGTATTTTATGGAACCTAGCATGAATTGCTCTGAGTATATATAAATCCCAAGGCCTATGTTATATAGATCTGACACTAGTCTTTTTTTCGGGATTCAATGAAAGAGAATTTCCAATGGAGATTAGAGGTTATAAGAAACTTCATAAAAGAAATGAAACTTAAAATCACCAAGTATTAATCATGTTTCCATATTGAAAGGGAGAATAAATCTAGAGAAGAAGATTTATACCATAAATTCAACCGCAGTGAAGAAATTTAATAGCATCTCGTTAAAGAAGTAATTGAATAAAGTATGTGTTTTTGGAGCATGGATTAGAAGGTTAGTGGAAAATTGGAGAGGGACATAGAAGCTCTCTGTCTAGGTAGAAGGTAAAGCTAAGCCAATGACCAGGAGTCCCAGGAAGATGGATTGTGGTTTGATATAGTAAGTTTTTTTTCAGTAATCAAAATTGTCCAGAACCAAGATAACCGTACTATTCTAAGTAGCTAATGAGCTTGCTATATTTAAAAGCAGTAAGTTCAGCATTGAAATACCAAGGATGTTTTAGAGGAATATAGGGGTGGGTTAAATGCTATTACTACTATCATTTCATAAGCTGTCTACTGGGGGAAGTAACAGTATTAAATATGCCTTTTATGAGAAAAGACCAGGAAACAGCCAGCACTTGTATCTTCAATGCTCAGTTTACTCAACCAGCCTTGTCCTTTTCCTGCAGACTCTGTGAAACGTTGTCACAGCCATTTGAGGAAGTGGCAGCAACCCCTCCAGATGCCTGGCTATGGAAAAGTAGGGATCTGTCAATTACTGATCTCAAGAAACCCAAGACCTGCCTATCTCCTGGGAGAAGAAGTCAGTACAGTATTGTATTATGTATTACAAACTTCTCTTTGAGATCATCATCTCAACTCTTGCAGACTCCACAATGGTGGTAGTGAGTCTAGTGCTATGATATAGGATATATACATGCTAATGCTTCCTCTATTGGCCACTCAGTCATTCGGGAGCAATGCTGGAAGCTCCTTCCCTGTTTCCACAGCTCCTCATTTGTAAACCCTCCAAGTCTACCCTTGCAACAAAAGACTAGTGCCCAGACTTAAATGCCATCGCCATTCATTAGCAACTGGTTATTTTCCATCTTTTATCACTTACAGATTCTGACAAAGGTGTCTGTATTACACAATTATCACTATATTTCCAATCTCAAGACTGACCTTTCTCTTTGTTAGAGGGGAGGAGAAAGCACAGATCTCCTGGTCCTCTCCAATAAGCAGGGTTTCACTTCTATCCTTGAGTCCTTTTTCTACTTGAATATGTTTTGCCTCTGCTTACAGAAGGTAGATCCATTTTTAAAAACTATAATGTTGCTTTTATTGTCTCCATTTTCAACAACTATAATGTTGCTGTTTTTCCAAATCATTCTATTTTCAGCTGACTTCATTCATTTTCATTTCTCATCATTTACAACAAAAGAAACTCCCAGCCCTTACTGGATATAACATACTCTGAGGGAGTGATTCATTTGCCTCTTTTGAGCTCAACTCAATTAATGTAATATTTCTCAGCATAGGTTTATCTAAATATATCAGCCTATGCTCTTCTAAAGACTTCCTGCTTCTTTCAGGTCTGGCTAATCCCAGTAGAATGAACTAGGATCATAGGAGGAAAGTGTAAATCTTTCCACTTTGACTACAAAATAAATATCCCTCAGAAAAGATAGTGCTTGACAATTTATAAGTCTCCTGAGTACAATGAATTTTTAAAAAGCTAATAGGAAGAGCAGCCAGGAGACCAATGTGTCTGTTATTATTCATGAGCTACATACACATTTATGTTGCTGACTCTCCTTAATAGTGCATTGTTAATTTGAACTAGTTTTTTGTCTTTGTTGAAATGAAAGAGACTAGTAAAATATAGTGGATTTGAATTTCAAGGTCCTTTTCATGATTCAAAAGAGATTTTAAAAATGTCTTTCTTCAGCTACTTATTACAGTTACACTTCACATTATAACCATGAACAAAACCCCAACTTATATATATAGTTTTCCTGCTGTGAAAAGCAGGCTCTTTATGGCTGTTTCCTTAAATAAGAGTGCAGCAACACCATTATTATAACAGGTGGAAATATGTCACTAGCTCTGTAAATTTGGGAAACGATTCAATATTTCTAATTCATAATTTTCACATCTATACGTTTAGAAAAATGATACCATTAATATGACAGTTGCTACAGGGTATGCAACTTTAATAGTCAGAAATTTGGGTCTTCTATAGGCAAGTAATGAGAGCCATGAAAGCTTGCTACTCGCAAGTGATGAGAACTTTGCGTTAGCAGTCAGACCAAAGTTAAAACAAAGAGGAAGAAGTTGAAATATGCAGATAGATGATGCATCTAGGGAAGGTTAAGTGGGGATGGAAGTGCAGTTATGAGAGATGACGATAAAGGTAAAATCTATAGAAATTCATCATTGGTGGAGTATGAAGACTCCAAAATTTAAAATTTTGAAACTTTTAGCAAGTCATTTTCAATCTTGGGCCGATGCTCTAACCACACTTCCAGGGCAATTTCAGCATACTTTAAATTTAATTCAGAATCTGAGTTGAAAGGATATATATTTCTAATTACTTAACAAGTCCAAATTTATCTGATTATTTTCAGAAAGTGCTCATTAGCGAAAACACTAGTTTTGAGTCTCTACATTACTTTAGGAGTAATCAGAATATCATAAACACTGAAGAACCCAGGGATGTCCTTTAATACAATCTGAATATACTTCTGCAACTCAGAAGCATATGTTAAACAAGTGTATATTTACAAAAACGTGGTTGGCAAGCCCTAATGAAGTCACTGCAAAATAAAGCCCTAAGAAATACACTTAATTTTTTATGTTATCCAAACTATGTGTTTATTTTTAATTCTACTCAAAGTTGTAAAGATTTTCAAGGATGATCGCAAAAAATAATAATAACCTGCATTAGTGACCTGTGTCTTCTCTCAACAATGATGATGCCATTGCTTCTCGGGTTTTATTTGTGCAGCACAACATTAAAATAAACTCTTAGCATTCTTCATCACAGACTGCATCTCACAGGTGAAGAGATGCATTAAAAACTTTCACCTTACGAAGTGACATCTTGGAATATAATGTGTCTTGTGAAGCTTTTGATAATTAACTGGGAGTCAACCCCTGGGTATCAACAGATAGTCATGGACTCATAAGCAAAGTTAATGAAGGGACCGTTACCATAATGAATAGTAGGTGTTAGGGTATAATTACCAAAGCAGGAGCATGCACCTTGATGATTTTTTAATGAAGAGCAGGATGCTTTTGTAATTTAGAGTTATTTAGCTCAAAAGCTCAGTAGCACATCACATTTATCCAAGGAAGAAATGCGACAGGGCTAAGCTAACGTGTAATTTCTGGAGTTGGAATGGTAGGGTTTGTAATTATCTCAAACTGCTATAATATTCTTAACCAATACTTTTCTTAATGATAGTTTGCTCTCTTTCTGTGGGGCCAATAAAATGTTACCATTTTACTGGGCCCCCAAAAGTTGGGAAGATTTAGAATATATAACTGCATTTATACCTGAGACAATCGCTCACGATTCCATGTTTAACTAAAAAACAACTTGAGATGGGTCTATGGCGCTAAGGATCTCAGAAAACTCAACAGGTAAACTAAGGGATCTGTGAGTCCCTTCATTTTGATTGAATTTAGTGATGTTGGAACTCTACATTCGAGTCCCACAGGTCCTGGATGGTCTTCCAATATAGGAAAACGAGGACCTGGATAAATCTGCTCCAGAAAAGCAGAAAACACAAGCAAGTATTAGTAAGATCAAATGTTTGAGGATTGTGGAAATTAATAGATTTGTGAGAATCTGAGTGAATATGAGTAGCACTTATTCAAGAAAAAAAGGCTGAGTTAAACTAAAAATAGCAAATGTCTTGCATTTTAACTTTTCTCTCCCATTCACTCTTTCTCCAGCTCTGCAGAAGCCTTGAAAATATGCAAGTTGTAAAAGTCAGCTTCCTATCAACCACTAAAGAGAGCCTATAAGGACTGGAGCTTCTCAAAAAACTTCATCCCCAAAGTATTTGTCACTATGTGACTTGGCTGATGGCTACCTTTAAAAGCCCTATTCAAAAGGTTTGGCATTATTTACTCAGGACTCAGTAGAAAAAGCGCATGTCCAGAATTAAAATAAAAAATGGAAATTGTTTATTATAACTGTCTAAAGTGATGTGATTTGAAGAACTAACAGATGTGTCACACATACATAAATAAAACTAAAAAGAAACTTCTGGGAAATCAAATGTCAATAGGAAATTTTAAAAGCTCTTACATAGTCATCAGAATCTCAAAAGTCATACACACACCTTGGAAAACCTGTGACAGCCCTATTCTCTTATTTCTGCTTCACTTGCAGTTGTACAGAGGCATGAGGTTAAGGGTGAGACAGCTATGAACTGCCGGAGCACTAAAGGCACATCCCAAACAGACACTCAAGAAATTCTAGGAGATTTTCTCTTTAAGTCACTTAGAGAGTTTTCTGTCTATTTACTTGCTAACCACTAAAGCTACTCATCAGAAGCTGAAGTAGCCCCACACAATGGGAAATACAAACTTTCCATAATTAGTCCAGGAACTCACTAAACCAACAAAACAATTCGCCAAAATAAAAAGCAACCACAACCAACTCTGGAGCGGGGGGGGGGGCTGAATCTGGTTTCCAATACTGCCACATTAATGATTTAAAATGTCCAGTTTCAAAATAAAAGTACAAGGCATGTAAAGAAACAGGGGAAGTGTGGTCTCAACACAGGGGACAAAGGTCAATAGGAACTGTAGCCAAGGACGTGCAGGTGTTGGACTTTAAAGATATATGTAATATCAAATTTAAAGCCTTTTGCTAAGGTAAAGAACTAATGTGAACAATGTCTACATACTTAAAGAATATATGAGAATCAAATCTCATAAAATAGATGTCAATAAAGAGAAAAATAAGTGGGAATTTTGAATTTTAAACTACAATAACTGAAATAAAAAAATTTACCATAAGGAATTGACAGCAAGTTTGATTAGGCAGGAGAAAAAGAAAAGTTATGGACCAATCAATTGAGATCATCCAGTCTAAGGAACAGAGAAATAGAAGAAAAATGCAAATAGCCTCAAGTACATGTGGACCAATGTACTCAACAGGAGTCCCCGAAAGAGAGGAACATCACAGTCAAGGAAAATGAATATTTAAAGAAATAATGGCCAAAAAACTTCCAAAGTTTGATTAAATACAAAAACATTACAATAAATTCGAGGTCCTTATAGACACATTATAAGAAACTGTCAAAAAGCCGAAGAGAGAATCTTAAAAGCAAGTGACAACAGAAAAATATAGATAACTTGAACTTCAGAGTATTGTATTTCAAAGGAAACTGAAAAATCACTCCATGGAATGAGAGAGAATATTGTAATTATCTATTTGATAAAGGACTTATATTTAGACTCTACAGAAAAGTCTTACAACTCAAAATTCGAAAGACTATAATCAAATGAAAAATGGGAAAGTAGTTGAACAATCAATTCTCCAAAGAAGATAGATAAATAGCACATGCAAAAGATACTCCACATCATTAGTCATTAGGAAAAATAAAAAGTATAGTAAGATACCACTTCATACCCACTAGGATGGCTAAAATTAAAAATATCAAGTGTTGACAAAGATATAGACAAACTAAAACTCCCAGGAATTTCTGGCAGGATTGTAAAATAGTATCACTACTCTGGAAAATTAGTTGGTAGAACCTCACAATGTATCCACTTAATTTAGCAATTCTACCCTTATATAGTCCTAAGAGAAATAAAAATAATTTTTTAATAAAAACACTGGTGCACAAATATTCATAATAGAATTACTCAGAATAACCAAAAAATGATAAAGATCAAATATGCCCACTAACTTATAAATGAATAAGCAAAATGTGGTGTATCTACATAATAGAATATTATTTGACAATAAAAAGGAATAAAGTACTGATATATGCTACCAGCTAGGTGTACCCTGAACATATTAAAATAACCAGTTATAAAAAAATCCATTTTATGATTCCATATATATGAAATGTCCAGAGAAGTCAAATGCATGTAGACAGAAAGCAGATTAGTGTCTGCTAAAGGCTGGGGGAAGGGGAAAATGGGAATTTCTTCTATGGGTCTGAGGTTTCTTTTTTGGAATGAGAAAAAAGTAACATTTAATGGTGTTGATGGATGCACAATTCTGTGAATATAATAAAAATGACTCAAATGGGCACTTTAAAATGGCGAACTCCACAGCATGTGAATTATCTCTCAATAAGACTGTTAAAAATAAAAGAATCTAACATCACTCATTGGGATTGGCTGGAAATGTTTTAACCTCGCCGATGTTACAGAAATAATTTATGTTGAATAAATCAGAGGAAAGTAGCACAGTATTTTACCAAGACAAATAGGAGATATTCTTGATGGGACTTCAAACAGTCCATGATCCCTCTCACTAAAAGTGCTACCTTGCACCTCTGCTCTTTCCCACTCTGCCCATGAAATTTACAGGTAGAAACAGATTTTAGAATTTCATCGGAGGGAACATGTATTCTTTATAAGTGGCTGCTGTTGATGTTTCTTACATCCTATATAATAAAAACCTAACATACAAGAAAGTGAACAGCAGAATGACTGGTGGAACGACTGGTCGCTGTGACACGCACTGACCACCAGGGGGAAGACACTCAATGCAGGAGCTGCTCCCAGTCTTAGGCCCCAGACCAACCAAGGTGGGTGCCAGCCAGGGCCTCCTGATCACCCCGCTGGTCGCCCTGCAGAGGGAGGCAACTGGCAACAGTGGCAGGGGGCAGAGCCAGCGAGCAGGCAGTGCCAGGTTAGCCAAGCAGACCCCCTCCCCCATTGCCCTGCTGGTTGCCCCACAGATCAGCCCTGATCACCAGTCAGGCCTAGGGACCCTACTTGTGCACATATTTCATGCACCGGGCTTTTAGTATATAATAAAAAATGTATTATGCTCATACTAAACCCTCTAATGTTCACGGAAAAACCGATCTGCACATTTGACATCAAACCATAGACAGCCGTTTTCCTTTTGTTTTTGTTTCAGAAGATTCCTTTTTTTTTCCCTCAGCATGTAAAAGAAAACCAGGAATATATTTTCAATTAGGAAAATTACAGACTACAACTTAGCTGTCCCAAAATGGACTCAATTTCATGATACCATGTAAGAAAGAGGAATGTGCAGAAAACATTTTCTTTCCTTAAAATAACTATTTCAGTCCTATCATGGAGATAGATAAGGAGTTATACTTTTAAATGGCCAGATCAGAAGCAATTATGCAATGACTTTTAAAGGGTGAATGTATCTGGCGCTCATTTGCCAAACCCATTTTCATCAGAAGAGGATTTCAGAAGTGAGTATAGGGGTTAAAAGGTCCCCTTGAAGAGAAGTCACCTGATCTAGCCCCAGTGACAATACTGTATTTTTCCCTTCAGCACTGTCTCCAGGGCTTTGTCCAGTCTCATTTGAAATACGCCCAAATTTCATCCTCTCCATCATTTTTAGCTTGAATACCTATTTTCCTAATGGGACTAATGACCAGTCTGCCAACACATTTATCTTCCTTTAAAAACGGAAATAAAACAGTCTTTGTAGTATACTGGGCAGAGGACAGAAGGGGTTCACAGTTTCTATGGGATAATAAGTGGATACTTGAAGTTGTACAGCTATTTTGGGGGCCTCAATTCCCTGAGACAAGCATAATTTCAAAGGAATGAAGGAAGATGAAGGGAACTGGAAAGCATGCTGTTGGGCTATTTGGATGGTGCTGAAGATACCTGGGAATTTGACACTTGCATCCCTCCTTCAGGCGTGGACAATGTGGAGAACCCTTCCCTTTGAGAAGAGACTGGACTAATATTTGTCCTGTTTTAATCCGTGACTTCAAGATGTGATGTCAGCTAGTTATTATGATAAATCGTATCAAAAATGCCCAGTTTCCTTCATTAGCAATTATGTTACAGGAAAAGAAAAGCTCAGAAAATACTACAGTAAAATATCATATCCCAGTACAAATGTCTTTCAGTATTTCCCCATAAAGGCCAACTATGACCAAGACATCTTTTGTAATTAACTGGTTATTCTTTTGATAATCCCTCTGTCTCCTAAGAAGGACCCCTGAGTTTTGTGGATGCCTTTTGATTTCACTGGACCATTTTCTCACAACTTTCTATCTGTACATGGTGAGAGATCCCTGTTCAACCTTTTGATTTCATCAGATCATTTTTCACAACTCACCATCTGTACATGGTGAGAGATCATTGCTAACCTGAGCACTGCAGCATACACAGGGAGAAGGAAGGTACAGAGAGGTGAGGAAACAGATCGGGGCAGAAGCTTCAGAAATCGCTGTGCTTCTTCACTCCTATCTTAGAAGACATCTCCAGGATCAGGACTTCCGATTTTAAATCGTTATCCTCGGGTATTCTGAGTATAAGGCATTTGGTTAAATCAAATCCTATATGAATCACTGTAGTTCAAGAGAGAATTATTGGAAACACGTGGATGACAGCAATGGGCCACGTTGAATACTTCTAAGAATAAAAATAAAAGGAGGAGGTTTTGAAGGGGAAGTTGATTTCTAGCAGACAGAGTGGGAAAGGCTGGCAGATATTGAAAATGCAACATCAAAAGTTCCTTGACCTAAAGGCTACTGTGTTTGGCAGCATACCAGGTTACATGTCTCTCCCAAAAGATTGAAAACTCCTTGATGGCAAGGATTATGTCACTGACATTTGTATCACTGAACCTAAGGCACTGATTAGCACCCAGGAAGCATTTGATGAGGGTTCCGGGTGTGCCTAATATTCTAATATACACACACATTCCTATGTAGTCAGAGTGTCAAACCTTGGTTCCTCTCTTCAGCGAGAGGAATTGAAGGTCTTCACTCATGCCTGCCTTTATTCCCTTCTGCTTCTAGTTATTGGAGAAATCATATCTGAACTTTAATGTTCATTGAACTCAGGCAAAAAAAATAGTAAGTGTGGAAGAAAGGTGAAATTATCTAAATCAAAGGGGAGGGGAAAATGATACAGGAGTGGCAATATCTCAGGGTTTAGATTAGCATTCTACAGACAAGCCAGGCAGGTTGCTATTGAATAAAAAGCTCTATCAGATCCTTAAGGAGCCGAGATGTCTTCTGAAATATAACAAGATAACAGAAAAATATTCACTTCAAGGAGATTCTGTATTTTGTCAGAAGGCTCATGCTGATTATTAAAGAAGGATTTGAAATATCCAGGAATCATGCTCAAGTAGCAGCAGATATTTCTAAATTGCCATAACTTTTACAAGTTACGAGTGGGAGTGGGGGTATTTGAAGGAAGACTAGATACAGGACAACTATGGGGGTACAGGTAACAGAGAAAATAAGATATCATCTATTTCTGCATCAACCTGACTCTCTACTAGAGATGTGAGTCTCAGACAGGTTGGTACAAAGTTATTTATTAAACTGGCAATGTCACCAAGGCATAGAGAGCAGAAGGAAGCTATTTCTCAGAAGGAGCAAATTTAAAACTCTTTAGCAATAGATGAAAGGATGCTGTGCAGAAAAAAAAAATCAGATGTTCACTCCATTAAACTACAGCAGAAAAATACTGAAAAATACTTATATAATAACGTTCACATATAAAAAGCATTTTGTGTCAAGACCTGGTATGATTTATTGATAGTATTGATATTAACTCATTTAACCCTCATCATCCCTACTTTGCAGATAAAATCACTATATCCAGGGAGTTTAAGGGCAGATGCAAAGTGATATAGCCACTTATCAGCGGCAACAAAATTTGAACTCGGGTCACCTGGCTCCACAGTCCATACTCTTAACGTTCATAAGGCTTCTCAAAAGTGAGTTGCCTGTGAAATAAAGCGGCCAGTCTCGAGCTAAGAGAAGAGGTGGAAAGGAAGAGAGATATAAAGCTGCTAAAGTATTTCATTATACCACTTAGTGCATTTATTGGAAGGATGTTTGAACTTACATTTGATGAATCAGAATCCAATTCATAGCCTCAATTTTACTACACTTGGAAAATTGGAAAAATAAAATAAAAACCCCTCACTTTTATACATGAAAGTGAAGTTCTGAGGATTCACGTATGTAATTGAGGTTTAGAAACTAAGTTTTTCAAAAGTTCGCTACCTTCTTCAAAACACAGGGACTTCAGAACCTACATGCTATCAAAAGATCCCTTGTTACATATGTAAGGATTAGAACTTCTTCCTTGAAGCAGGTTGAGGTCACTAACACATTGTCATTCCAGGTCCCTTAAAACTGAATAGTCACATAATTGGGAGCTTAGCGAGGCATAACAGCCATTAACAGGTGATGGGACAATTGGAAACCAGCCTTAGATCTTGCTTGCCAAGGCAGACAATTTTACACTGGAAAGGATGTATAGCCACAGAAGGGACAAAGAAAAAGAGGACTCTAAGAAGATATGGGGTTAGATGGATGTGGGTAATGGGGGTGAAAGTGGGGGACATCTGTTAATAGTGTTGACAATGAATAAAAATGTAAAAAAAAGAAGATTGTTCACAAAGGAAGGGGGATCCACACCCATACAGAGACTGCAGAGGTAAGCGGGCTTCGAACCACAGAGGGCTATGCTGCATGAGAAATACAGAATTAAAAATCCTATAAATATGATCTAATCAGAGGCTTTTATTGAATTGGCCTCCCAACCAAGCAAATAAGCAATAGCAGAGCTTATGAAAAAAGAATAATAATTTGCCACTAATCGTTAAACACATTAACAGTCTATTAATTCTAATTCCCTAGCAATAAAATTCTGTTCAACTATGGGACCTGTGTTTTATTTTCTACCCCCCATGGTGGAGCTTTCGAAGAAATAAAGTGTCTTCTTCTACAGGGCAGCACCGTATGCTGATGCCAAAGCTTAATAGTAACATGTTGTTTGCCTCAAACACTACAGCATCATGGTCTTTTATGACCATTACATTTTTCGGTGTTCATGTTTGTTATGAGTGGTCAGAAACTCTAGTGGAGATTTAGAAGATCATGATTAGATACAGTATTAGTCATTGGTGGCAAGACACCTTCTGAAGGTTACTTCCATGGAAGTCAGAGCCGCTTATCGACATCCATTCAGGGGCTCACGGAGGGCAGTCAGGAAACATCGATGCAGAGAGGTCTAGAAGGAAATCACAATGGGAAAGGGACAATGGAAGGAAAGGGGTATTGTAATGGAAAGTTAATTACAGTGCTTTCAAATAAATTATCTGGTTTAATTAAGCAGAGAAGGGAGAGTACAAAGTACTGTGGATTATGTCTCTATGCTATTATTTCCCTCACAAACTGCTCAGGGAGGGGGGACTGGCTGAAAAAAAAAGGTGAAGAGAGTAGCCAAAGAATGTATATGCACAACCCATAGACACAGACAACAGTGTTGTGACTGACAGAGAGAAGTGGGGGGAGGAGAGGGGGCGCTAGTTGAGACAGGCAAGGGGGGGGGAATGGGGACATCTATAATAGTGTCACCAATAAAATGAAGGGGAGCTGAGACCGGTTTGGCTCAGTGGATAGAGCATCGGCTTGCGGACTGAAAGGTCCCAGGTTTGATTCTGGTCGGGGGCATGTACCTTGCTTGCAGGCACATCTCCTCTGTGGGGTGTGCAGGAGGCGGCAGATCGATGTCTCTCTCTCATCGATGTTTCTGACTTCTCTCCCCCTATCTCTCTGTAAAAAAATCAATAATATATATATATTTTTTAAAATAAATAAATAAAAATAAATAAAATGAAGGGGAAAAGTAAATGTGTATGCCCACATATTAAATATTTGGAGGGATGCTCCTAGCACCTCCTAGCACAAGAGGATCATACTGCCTCTTGCCATAATGAAAACAGCCACAGGTTCAATCTGTTATGGAATTACTTTCATTTAGTTTTATCTCTATCCTTGCCTCTTGGGTAGGCTTTTTTTTTTTAAATGGATGTTTTTTGAAGTTTATCTGGCATGCTATCATGAAGTCTCTTGTGAGTTCACACATTCAAAAAGGATCAGAAGTCACACTTATAATTCTAAGTGATGTTTTCGTCACTAGAGCTGTTCACAGGTAAAGAAAACCAGCTATTTAGAATGCTTTTGGGAGGAGTAAGTCTAAATGGTATATGGAATATGGAAAAAAGACATACAGGCGAAACTTCACAGTCAAACAAGTTCTTTAGTTGTTTTTTTTTTTAGGGGTCTTTTTCATCTGCAAAATGGCAATAATATCTACTATCCAGTTTTAATAATTAAATAAAATAATGTCTGAAAGATCTTGGTGTGGCACTTAGGGCAATTTAGATTCTTAAACATATGAATTTCAGTGGCTAAAAGGCAGCACACAATCACATCTCAAGTCAAAGGCTGAGAGACTTAACAGGCATTATCTCCTCTGTTCAGCATCCTCTCCCTTGTGGGTAAGAACTAGTCTTAGTGTTCAGTGAGGAGACCAAGACCCTCAGCAGTAAGTTCACAACAGAAAAAAAGAGGAGACCTAGTGATTCCAGGGGTGGGCCTTTAATAACAATGTTCTATTGTGCTCCATACACTCTATCACTGTCTTTCTCTTCCATGTTTCTGTGGTGGAAAATTGACCCCCTCTGGCCTGAATTCTTCTCCAAACAGCATTGTATCACTGGAGGGAGATTTCAGTATGTAACTACAAAGCTTTCCAATATCTTCTCCAAACTGCCATTAAACAATATTCTCCACCCTTTTGCTGATAAGCCCTTTAGATGATCAGAGAGCTCTTTCTCTACTATTCTCCAATTATTACTTTGTCATCTGCTTGGCTTCTTTAACAAGAGTCGTCCTTTTGCTCATCATTTTGCTTCCTCTCTTTCCTCATCACTTCCTGCCCCATCAGCTGTCAATTTCTAGCTACAGCAATGCCTGGAGGGAAAGCCTTTTCCTAATGAAAGATTCATTGGCACCTCCATTTAGACTCAAGGAGAGAGAACTACTGATTTCGGAATTCAGAAATATGCACTGTTCCCAAATCTGAAACAACCCTTCTGAAACTATGGGGTTAGATAAAGTGCTACTATAGTTAAAGCAGTGATCACAGATATGAGTTCTGGGGATGTAATGTGCAACATGGGAACCATAGTTATCAATACTGTGTTGTATATACATGAAAGTTGGTAGATCTTAAAAATTCTCATCACAAAAAAGGTTCTATGTGAGATGATGAATGTATTAAGTATTTACTATGCTCAAATAACACTGGTATGGAGGTATGAGAAGATATATTGAAGGTGTTAAGGTAATTCCTCAACCAAGTCAAGAATCCTATCTAATAAAAGAGTAATATGCAAATTGACCATACCTCTGCTATACCCACCAGCCATACCCACTAGCCAATAAGAGTGAGCATGCAAATTAACCCAAACAAGATGGCTTTGGCCACAGAGAGTATGAGAGAGGCTTGGGTTGTCCCTGGCGATGGAGGAAGCCAAGCTTTTCACATACCCTGGCTGGCCCAGGCCTCTGCTTAAGGCAACAAAGTTTCAATGCCTGTGCCAACAGAAGGCTTGGCTCCACTCCAGGCTACAAAGTTTCAATTACAAAAAATAAATAAATCCCAGATACCAGGGTCTCCACTTGGGTCGCAGGAGGGTGTGGTTGGCCTGCAAACTACCACAAGCCCCTTCCCCAGGCCACCTCACGCCCCAAGGGAACCCCCATCCTGATCCAGGATACCCTTCAGGGCAAACCAGCTAGCCCCACCCCTGCACCAGGCCTCTATCCTATCTAATAAAGGAGTAATATGCTGATTGAGCATCACTCCAACACACAAGATGACTGCCCCCATGTGGTCAAAAGATCCTGCCCCCATGTGTACACAAGATGGCCAGGCCTGCAAGGGAAGGCAGTTGTGGGCAATCAGGCCAGCAGGGAAGGGCAGTTGGGAGAGAACAGGCCTACAAGAGAGGGCAGTTGGTGGTGATCAAGCCTGCAGGGAGGGCAGTTAGGGATGACCAGGCCCACAGGGGAGGGCAGTTAGGGGCAAACAAGCTGGCAAGGGAGTAGTTAGGCATCAATCAGGCTGGCAGGGGAGTGGTTAGGGGGTGATCAGGCTGGCAGGCAGAAGCAGTTAGAGGCAATCAGGAAGGCAGGCAAGTGAGCAGTTGGGAGCTAGCAGTCCTAAATTGTGAGAGGGATATCTGACTGCCCCAAACATCCCTCAAGGGTTCCCAGATTGGAGAGGGAGCAGGCTGGGCTGAAGGAAACTCCCCACCCCACGCACGAATTTCATGCACAGGGCCTCTAGTAAAATCATAAAGGTGAAAAAATCTCTCCCCCCAAAAAAACTTCTTACATGTATTAAACAATAATAATAATCCCCCCACATAGTGATCCTTATGATTCTATTAAAATAATTTTTTGGCACATGTGCGGGTTGCAAGCTTGGTCCCCAAGTGGGGCATGCAAAAGGCAACCAATCAATGATTCTCTCTCATCATTGACGTTTCTATCTCTCTCTCCCTTCCTCTCTAAAATCAATAAAAATATATTAAAAACATTTTTTCTGGTATTGCCAATTATGAGTGAAATATTCTGTGAACACACCATCATGCATTTGGTTAATTATTCTTTGGGAACACAGATTAATTCAGTTTTGCCCAAGGGGCAAAAATCTTATGCTTGCAAAACTCTGGATTATGAATTGGGACCCTAAAGGCCAGAGCTATCTCTGGTTTCCTACCCTTCCTCTTTCTGTCTCAATATGCACATTGGAAAATAAGAGCATGAGAAAGATGTTCTAAGAACCTCCCAAGCTTTAAACTTCAACTAGACAAATAAAAGCATTCTAATGCAGTGATAAGTTAAAAGCCAATCACATTTGCTTTTGTGTATTTTTGAAGGAAATTACAATTTTTCCTATTGACTTTCTCCACTGGTTTCCATCATTTATATTTCATTTGGGCTAATGCATTTGCATTGTTGTGTACATATAAAATTAATGGGAGGCTCCAGGCAGATACTAGGACTTAACCTGGAATTAACAGGAAATATGGGTATTTGAGAGGTGATGATGCATTGCATTAAATTAGGGCTTTATTCCAAGACATCCAAAGCAAATACTGAATATCATTAAAGCAGAATTCTATACAGTTGAGCCAAAATATGACAATTTATGGAATGTATGACCTAGCATAGCTTATTTAAACTCTCCTCGCCTGGGTAGGGTCATCTAAATCACGGGGAAAAATCGTAATATATGTTTCATAGCTAATTGCATGTGAAAACTCTAGCACAGGGTTTGGCATGCACCCCTAAAACCACAAAATACTTTCAAATTTAGATTTGGATAGGTTTTCAGTAATATGACAGTTTTTTAACACAAAAATATGAGTCTATCCTATATAATAAAAGGGTAATATGCAAATAGAACAAACAGCAGAACTAACCAAACAACCAACCAAAGTGTAAAATGCTAATGATATACTAAGACTACTCAACTGCTCACTATGATTTGCACTGACATGAGGGGCTGACATTTGACCAGTCGACCAGTTGCTATGATGTGCACTGACCACCAAGGTGCAAATGTTCCAAACAGTAGGTTAGCTTGCTGCTGGGGTCTGGCTGATTGGGACTGAGCGGGATGGGCCAGACGTACCCTGGAGCTCTCCCACAGTTTCTCCCTGGGTTGATCATGCACCGGTGGGGTCCCTCAGCCTGCACCCTCTTGCAATCCGCGTTAATCATGCACCCTCTTGTAATCTGAGCCAGTTTCAGCCCAATCTCACAGGACACTCCCTTTGGGAGGGCGCCAGATGTAGGGCTCATGGCTGGCAAGCACTATTGTGGCAGTTGAGCTTCTCCCAATTGGGACTTGATTGGGTGCAAGCCCGTGGCAGGCACAGTGGGCCAGGATGAGTGGAAGTGGCTGCTAGGACCTGCAGGTAGCATTGGACTGCAGGTTTTGGCTCAATCCCTGCAGGCCACCCAGAGGGACCCTACCTGTGCACGAATTCATGCACCGGGCCTCTAGTTTTTATCATAAATAACACAATAAGGGTATTAAAAATCATATGGAGGGAATCCAAGATGGCGGCATAGGTAAACACCTACACTGCTGCCTCGCACAACAATTTCAAAACTACAACTAAAAGATAGAACGGACATCATCCAGAACCACAGGAAAGCTGGCGGAGTGTAAGTTCTACAGCTAGAATGAAAGAGAGGGGCTCACGGAGACCCAGAGGAGCTGCAAAAAGCTGAGGTACGGAGACTCGCACGCTGAGAGAGCGGGTGCCAGAGTACCTAGCTGGCTTTCTCTGGCGGGAGGGAAACAGAGACTCACAATGGCATTGAACCCCTTATTTTACGACACTAAACCCCAGATCCAGCGAAACTCATACGGGGGGAGTTTGGACTGTGAAAAGGGAGAGGTGCACGGAAATTTAGGGGAGTCGCAGAAGATCAGGTCTGGTCTCGCACGCGGACGGTGCTGCGCGCAGGACAGATTGCTGATTGTGCTGCTGGCTTTCGCGAGTGGGCGGAAGACAGACCCTCCGAACTGTGCCACTTCTGACTCCACTAAGCCCCTGTTTCGGGCGAAACCCTGGGGACCTAGACTCTTGTGGTCCTAGTGCTCAGGGGAGCTGGAAAGGCAGCAGTTAGAGGTACTGCGGGTGCGCACGCACACAAGGACCACTCCAGAGATTACCCAGTCACGTGAGACTCAGGGGCTGTGGAGGGCGGGGCCGACTGGAAGGCAAGGCGGTCCCTTAAGCCCTGAGACTCCACCCCTCCCAAGCTCAACAGAGGCTTCTTCAGTTTTGCATCTGGTATCATAAGGCTGAATCCAATACAGAAGTTTCCCCGGCATAGTGAAAATGCCGAAACAAGGGAAGGGATCACAAACAAAAGAAATGGAGGAAAAAAACGACTGGATATAGAGTTCAAAACCACGCTTGTAAGGTTTTTCAAGAATATGCTAGAAAAATTTGATAAATTTAGTGAGACCCAAGAGGAGATGAAAAAGGACCAACTAGCGATACAAAAGAGCCAACTAGAGATGGAAAAGGTCCTACTAAAGATGATAAAGGACCAAATAGAAATTAAACATACACTGACTGAAATAAAAAATATTATACAGAGTCCTAACAGCAGACTAGAGAAAGGCAAGAATCAAGTAAAAAATTTGAAATATAAAGAAGCAGACAACGTTCAACTGGAAAAGCAAGAAGAGAAAAGAATACAAAAATGTGAAGATAATGTAAGGAGACTCTGGGACAGCTTTCAGCGTACCAACATCAGAATTGTGGGGTGCCAGAAGAAGAGAGAGCAAGATACTGAAAACCTGTTTAAAGAAATAATGACTGAAAACTTCCCACATCTGGTAAAAGAAATAGACTTACAAGTCCAGGAAGCACACAGAACCCCAAAGAAAAGGAATCCAAAGAGGACTACACCAAGACACATCATAATTAAAATGCCAAGAGCAAAAGAGAAAGAGAGAATATTAAAAGCAGCAAGAGAAAAACAGTTCATTACCTACAAGGGAGCACCCATACGACTGTCAGCTGATTTCTCAACAGAAACGATGCAGGCCAGACGGGAGTGGCAAGAAATATTCAACGTGATGAATAGCAAGAACCTACAACCAAGAATACTCTATCCAGCAAAGCTACCATTCAGAATTGAAGGGCAGATAAAGAGCTTCACAGATAAGAAAAAGCTAAAGGAGTTCATCAACTCCAAACCAGTATTATATGAAATGCTGAAAGGTACTCTTTTAGAAGAGGAAGAAGAAAAAGGTAAAAGCCAAAAAATTATGAACAACAAATACATATCTATCAACAAGTGAATCTAAAAATTAAGTGAATTAAAAATTTGATCAACAGAATAAACTGGTGAATGTAATAGAATCAGGAGCACAGAAAGGGAGTGGACTGATAATTCTCAGGGGGAGAAGGGGTGAGGGGTGTACAGGGAGAGACTGGACAAAAATCATACACCTGTGGATGAGATCAATGGGAGGGAGCTAAGGGCAGAGGGAGGGGTGGGAGCTGGGTGGAGGGGTGCTATGGAGGGGAAAAAAGAGAAACAAATGTAATAATCTGAATAATAAAGATTTAATTTAAAAAATCATATGGATTTTTACAGGTAGTAGAAGTCTGAAAAGGACTTGGGTGGTGACCTCGTGTACTTTCATAGCATCTTCATGAAACACAAGTTAGGAATTTTCTTGAAATAGAAATTATTCTTTCCTTTGTTTTACAAATAAGAAAATTAAGAAACTAGGATGAAGAAACGTGGCCAAGATTGTATAGGAAGCCAGTGTCAGCTCCTTCAATGGAACCTAACTTTCCAGTCTCTGCTGTAGCACATCAGCTGCCAGTTATCAAGCATCAGAGAAATGGTAATGTCCCTGAGGCACAGAATGTTACTGCATCAAATGTCCCTTTGTTTTATAAAATTTCCAAACTATTATGTTTTTAATGTTAATGTCAAGTCTTGAATATTGAGCATGGGAATAAGCTTTCAGTAATGTGTATCAAAAGATTCAAAATAACATATGCCATTTATTCCAATGTTTCTGGAAATTGCTATTTGTCCTGAGGAAATGTTATGAATATAAAATAAACATTTATAAATGTGGAATGCTTATAACTAGACGGTGGCAAAATAAATTACTGTACATGGAAAAAGTAAAATGAGATACACAAAAATCGGAATAATATTTAATAACATAAACATACTCATGAAGTATTAAATGAGAAGCCAGTTTACAAAAGAGTGGACACTGTGGAGCATCCATTTTATGAAATACAGCTCTAGCTAAAGTTCATATGCACATGTGTAGCAAAACAAAACAAGAACAAAAACAATGGAAAGATCTACATAATTTTTCCTCAATATAATAACTCTATTTTTATTAACTAACCATAATATTTGTGTCTTTAAAGTACAATAAATCCCATTACTGACTGAAAACTTCTCTTCAATCATTTTATTTGAGGAAAAGTGAAGTTTCCAGTCACTATCTTTACATTCATTCCATACCCATGTATCAATTTAACCATCTCCTCCTATTGTACAAGACACCAGAACTAAGGAGCAGGCTGAAATGTAAATTTCTAGGCAGCCTTCCCCAGTGGCCAACCTCAATAAGTCCCATCCCTCCACACTATATATATATATATATATATCACTTCTCCTCAGCTATCCCAGAACCCTGAGAGGAGTTATGTTTTAACACATTTGAGTAATTTTAAATTTAGGGGAAAAAGACCAGCCTTGTGAAAATTCTGTATACCTTTTCATATGGTAATTCACTAGAGGTTTAAAGTTATTTTTAGAAAGAAAAACAAAGAGCTAGCAGAAAAAATAGAATGGAATCAATAGCTGAAGGTTTTTAGGAAAAAAACTTTAGTCAAAGTGAAATATTAAATCATATAAATTATTCTGCCACACAACAAACAGGACTACTCATGCACATGGCAAACATGAGAATCATTACAAATGGAGGGAAATACAACAGTGACTTGCTCTGGGGAAAAAAAAAAGAAAAGAAAGAAAGGCCAAACTCAGAAATTTCCAAACATGGAAATCTATTACCTTACCTTTAGAAGCTTTCTGTCAAAGGCAGGAAATGCGTCCTCCAGGAAGTTGTGGGAAAGATTTTTAGTTAAGATGGTTCATTGAAACTCAGGACCCCTATGGTCTATGGGCCTATCCCACATTGCAAAAGGAAGAATTTCCCAGTGAAAACTCCCTTTCATGACGTATTTTGGAGCCAAGTGAAAAAAAAAGAATCTTTACCAGACCCATCTCTAATTCTCCTACAGACTTGAGTGTTGGAAATGGCCCTCTTTAACCTGCATCTACCTCAGGTATTCTATATCCAGGAGACTGTGTTACCAAAATAATGTATAGGGGACTAGGAATCTGAAGACAGAACTTCATCCACTGGGGAGTCCAATGACACTATCACATGTCTGAACTTCAACTTCCTCAACACAGTTCTTGGGATAAAAGTACCTGCCTGGCTTTCTTCCCAGCATAATAGTCAAACACATTTAAAACCATGAAGCAGTGTAAAAAGGCAAGAGAATGTCATTACATGACTTTCCTGAAAATGAAGTTAAAAGAACATTTGATTTGTGGCTATGACTACATCCATTTCCAAATACCCTCATCTCCCCAAAAGCAAAAAAATTAAAATAAAAAAATCCATTTATATCCCCCGTACAATTGACATCAGTTTATAAAATCACAATATGCTTAACTCATAGCCTACCATGCCTGCAGTTGATATAGAACATATTGGTTTTTACATAATGAATGCTCAATGAAAAAGCATGTATTTCTTACCTTCTTTGATGTTTTGTTGGCTTGTACCCCGAAGTTTCCTTTTCATTACCTGCAAAAACAACCAAACAAACAAAAGAACACTTATGAAGCCATCTGGAAGAGAGTGAAGACAAAATACCATTTTTTTGAACCTGTCTCTTGAATATTGGCACAGTAGATAGCATGTCAGAACAATTATATTCACAAAACAATTCTCACTAAGGAAAGATATATATAACAAAAATTATGATTGCTTATGAAACACAATGGGATCACATATTGGTCCATAACTGAGGTAGGTATGGGAGGCAACATATTGCCATTTCTCTCTCAGGTCAATGTTTCTCTCTCTATCTATCCATCCCTCGCTCCCTCCCTAAAAATCAATAACAACATGTTCTTGGGGGATTAACAAAAAATAAAATAAAAAATAAAAACAAGATATGAACAGATGTATCACCAATGAAGTTATAAAGATGACAAATAAGCATTCGAAACATGTTAACATCCTATATTATAGTAAAACAATGAGATACCGTAGTACACATATTAGAATGGGCCAAAATGCAAACACTCGACAACAATGTGGCCAGGATATGGAGCAATCTCCCCTCCATCGCACGTGGTAATGCGAAATGCTACAAACATTTGGGAAGACAGTCTGGCAATTTCTTACAAAGCTAAACAGTGTTATCACGTTATCCAGCAATCCCACTCCGTCATATTTACCCAAATGAATTGAACATTTATGTCCACACAGAAACCTCCACTCTAATGCTTATAACAATTTTATTCATAATCATCAAAACTTGAAAGCAATCAAGATACCCTTGAACAGGTGAATAAATAAACTGTGGTACATTCGTATGAAAAATATTATTTAGTAAGATAAAGAAATGAACTCTCAAGCCACAAAAAGACAGGGAGGAAACTTAACTGCACACTGCTAAGTGAAGAAAGACAGTCTGAGAAGAGTACATACTGCATGATTCCAACTATATAACTTTTCAAAAAGACACAAGTGGAGAGACAGTAAGAAGATCAGTGCTTGCCGAGTTCAAGGGACTGGAGGGAGGGATGAATAGGTTGAGCACAGGTGTATTTAGGTTAGTGAACTATTCTTTCTGATACTGTAATATCAATACATGACATTATGTATTTTTCAAAATCAACAAAACTTTACAACATCAAGAGTAAATCATCATATAAACTATAAATATCATCTTATAATACATTAATATTGATTCATTTTATTTTTAACAGATGTACTTAATGAATAAAAGTTGTTAATAGTAGGAGAAAATGTGGGGAGAGAGAGGGTATATTGGGAACTCTGTACTTTCTGCTCAATTTTTATGTAAATCTAAAAAAATAATTTTAAAAAATGAAACATACTCAAATATGGCTACCTTTTGAAGATGTCCATCAATTGTAAATAAAATGTCCAATATTTTACCCAAATTTATTTTTATGTTATGTAAATGTAACTGCATATTAGGTTCCATTAAAATAAAATTAATAAATATTAAATTACTTGTTGAAGAAATACAATGCAATTAGAAAATATGAAAGCATTGAATTATTTTATAATCAGTTATAACACGTAAAACATGCTTGCATTATCTGGCAGGGATATAAAAATTAAACTAGATGCATTAGGGTTGTAAAATTTTATATTATGAAAATATTAAGAACAAATTAATGTTATAATGAATTTCTTTATAACTTTGTATTTTTAAATAATTATAGACAGGAAAAGAGTGTGGGGAGGTAGAAGAAGAAATACAGGGTATAAATGGTGATGGAAGGAACCATGAGTTGGGGTGGTGAACATACTATAGATGATGTATTATAAAATTATACAGCTGAAGCCTATTTAATTTTATTAATCAATGTCACCCCAATAAATTCAATTAAAATATAACTAAAAATTAAGATTTATATAAATATAGACAAGGAATTTGCAATAGTACTAGACTCCTTTTTAGATTTTCTCAATAGAATCCTATCTAATAAAAGAGTAATATGCAAATTGACCATCACTCTAACACACAAAATGACCAAACTCATGTGGTCAAAGATGGCTGCCCCCATATGGACACAAGATGGCCACCACAAGATGGCTGGCAGGGGAGGACAGTGGTGGGTGATCAGGCAAGCAGTGGTGGGGGGGCAGTTAGGGGTGAGCAGGCCAGCAATGGAGGGCAGTTGGGGTGACCAGGCCTGTAGGGGAGGGCAGCTGTGAGCAATCAGGCCAGCAGGGAGGGCAGTTAGGGTGACTAGGCCTGCAGGGGAGGGCAGTTGGGGGTGAACAGACTGGCAGGGGAGAGCAGTTAGGAATAATCAGGCAGGCTAGAGAGCAGTTAGGCATTGATAAGGTTGGCAGTGGAGTGGTTAGGGGGTGATCAGACTGGCAGGGCAAAGCAGTTTGGAGCAATCAGGCAGAGGCAGGCAAGTAGTTGGGAGCCAGCAGTCCACCGAGATCGGGCCTAAACAGGGGGTCGGACATCCCTCAAGGGGTCTCAGATTGGAGAGGATGCAGGCATGATTGAGGGACACCCCTCCCTGGCTTGTGCACCAGGCCTCTAGTATTATATAATATCAAAAATAGGAAATTGACATTAATAAAATTCTGTTAACTAAAATATAGATCTCACCCAATTTTTACCATTTTTACATGTATTTGTATATACATATGTGTACATAGTTCTGTGCAATTTTATCCCATGAATAGATTTATCCAACCACTCCCACAATCAAGATACAACCGGCTCCAACATCATACAGCAATTACTTTGTATTTCCACTGCATATTAGCACAACCTGTGCCTCAATTCCTGCCCTGTCTTCTGGCAAATACTAATCTGTTCTCCTCCTCTATAGACCTGGCATCCCTGACTGTTTCAGAGATGGCATCACACACTATGAAATCCTTTACTATCCTTTCCTCATGGAATTGTCTTTGCCCCACTGTCAAAGATCATCAGACTGTATCTGTGTGGCTCCATTTCTGAGCTCTCTATTCTGTTCCCTTGTTTTGTTTGTCTATTCTGTAACCAATAATGTGCTTTCTTGATTTTTGCAACTTTATAATCTTCCTAATAAAATAACAATATGCAAATTGACTGTCACTCCAACACACAAAATGGATGCCCCCAAGTGGTCAAAGATGACTGACCCCATGTGGACACAAGATGGCTGCCACAAGATGTCCAGCAGGGGAGGGCAGTTGGGAGGGACTAGGCCTGCAAGGGAGGGCAGTTGGGAGCAATCAAGACTACAGGGGAGGGCAGTTAGGGATAAACAGGCTGGCAGGGGAGCAGTTAGGCATCAATCAGGCTGGCAGGGGAGTGGTTAGGGAGTGATTAGGCTGGCAGGCAGAAGGGGTTAGGGGGCAATCAGGAAGGAAGGCCGGCAGGCAAGCAGTTGGGAGCCAGTAGTCCTGGATTCTGAGAGGGATGTCTAACTACCCGTTTAGGCCCAAACCTACCTAGGGGTCCCAGATTGGAGAGGGCGCAGGCTGGGCTGAGGGACACACACTGCCCCCTCCCCCGTATATGAATTTCGTGCACTAGGCCTCTAGTAAATCATAAAATTGCATAGTATATATCCTTAAAATTCTTTTTGTTCTTTAGTATGCTGTTGGCTATTTAACTTTTTTTTTTGTCTTTCCTATGAACATTACAGTCAGTTTGCTTATATATATCTACAAAATAATTTGCTGGTATTTTGTTTTACATTTAAATTCTTTATTGTTGAAAGTATTACATATGTCTCATTTTTCCACAATTGACCTCTCCCTGCCAGCCCACCACATGCCCTAATCTCCTGTCTGTTTCCATGGATTATGCTAATATGCATGGATACAAGTCCTTTGTTTGATCTCTTACTCTCACCCAGCCTCCTGCTTGTTGGTATTTTTATTGAAATTGTGTTAACTCTGTAGATCAAAATTGGAAAAATTTACATCTTAACAATATTGATTCTTCAAATCCATGAACATGGATAGATTTCTCCATTTATTTAGATCGACATCAGTTCCTTTCATCAGAGTTGTCTTGTTTTCTCTATAAAGACCTTGTATGTCTTTTGTTACATTTATATCTAAGAACTACTTTTTAAAATTTTGGCGTTATTTTCAATATTTTTATTTCAAGTTTTAATTATTCATTACTCTTAGATAAAAAAGCTGTTGACTGTATTAATCTAGTGTGTCCAGTGACCCTAATATACTAAACTATCATAAGAAGAAATTAAAATAGAAATCATCAGGAGTGGTTTTATTTGACAAAACATAAAAAGGACATTTCATTCAAGTGAATCACAGTTGTATTTCAATTCTAACTCATCATTCCTCCTGTTGTCTACAAAGGAAAAGAAGCAAGTTATTTAAATATTGAATGCTCTCCTCTTACATAGAGCAGGCTATCTTGAAAATTTTGCAGATGTATATATTCTTAAATATCAAATATATATTACTAGCATTATCATTATGGGAGATATTGTGATGGAATAAGATAATTTATAAAGAACTTCTTGGAGCAATAAAATTTAGCTAAGGATAAAAGAGAATGCAATGCTATGTTCTTTCAGCTCTATCTATAGCTTTATTTCCTACTAGAGGCCTGGTGCATGAAATTTGTACATGGGTGTGGTCCCTAGGCCTGTCTGGTGAGCAAAGAGCAAGCATCTGGCATGGAAGGGCAGGTCCCAGCTGACCTCAGGTGTGCCCCTCCATCTGAGTCACTGCGCCCGAGTCCCCATTTGGAGATGTGATAACCACAGCCAGATGCTGTGGGCTGGGGTGCAACATGGGCCTCTGGGCTGTCCAGCAGCACCGCATGGAAGCCAGGGGTGCAGAGCGCTTTCTCCCAGCCACCCTCACAGACAGCTCTTGCATGAACCCACAGGACCCTGACTGACACCCGAGGTCTCAGTGGCCTGACTCACCCGAAAGAGGCCACATGGGTGCAGGGCAGACTCCTCACAGACACCCAGCACCTGAGCGTGAGGGCTTTCCCAACACATGAGCCCTGGCTTCTCGGGGGAGGGCTGTAGGGGGAGTGAGAGTGAGATCAGCAGACACCCGCATTCTCACTGCACCTCCATCCCTGTCACCCCTACCCAGGTAGCCGATGCCCACCATGCTCCACGCCACCCCCAGATGGTCAGCACATGTCATGGTGAGTGGTCACAATCCTGGTCTCCCTGTCATACTAGGGTCGATTGACCTCCATAGTGGACAATTTGCATATTAGGCTTTTATTATATAGGATCAAATTATCATAAAGATTAGAAATAAAGAAAAGTGGATTCTAGACCAGGCTTAGCTGCTGCTCCATTTTGACTATGGACAAGTCATTTCATCTTTGAAATTCAATTCACTCATCTACAAAATACAGACCCTAATATCCACCCACCATTTCATGGAGTTTTCATAAGGTTCATACTGGTGAGAAAATATCAAAGCACACTGAAAATAAAATAGAGGAAAAACTCCATTCAAGGAAAAGCATTACTTTTCATATCATATGCTACCTCTGTGCATAAATTGTAGTCACTTCTATCAACATTATTTGTAAAATCTCAGAGAAATTAAGTCCCTATTACAAGAACAGATTTTAAACAGGCAATAGAAGGAACAAATTTTACACCAGTTATTTTATCCCTTAATTAATATTTTACCCTAAATTATTCTAATTTGATGAAGCTGTTTTTTTGCTAACCATTCCTCTGTGCCAGGATTCTTTTTATATATATATAAATGATGCAGGCACATCCCCAGTAGGGGGTGTGCAGGAGGCGGCTGATCGATGTCTCTCTCTCATCGATGTTTCTGACTTTCTATCCCTCTCCCTTCCTCTCTGTAAAAAGTCAATA